>NQVE01000009.1:2135000-2702500 GCA_003260385.1 Cuscuta australis
AAGAGTACTTGAGTTCTAATTCTTCTTGCCAAGGCGATTGGATAACCGTTGAGTTTTTGAATGAAATCAAATGTTTGGTAATCCCAAACCACAAAATAGTCATGAAAAAAGGGGTAAGGTACCAATTATGCTATTGAGGAACATTGACCAAACATTTGGATTGTGTAATGGGACAAGATTAATCGCTCAAGAGCTGTGAAATAATGTTAGTGCAAATTGTGGTTTCGAGAAATCGAGTCGAGGAAAAGGTTTACATCCCTAGAATGAATTTGGTACCATCTGATCCAAGACTACCCTTGAAGTTCCAAAGAAGACAATTCTCGTTCGCCTTATGTTTTGCTATGACTATCAACAAAAGTCAAGGTGAAACATTGTCATTTGTGGATTTTTTTTAACCAAGTCGGGATTCACACATAGTCAACTTTATGTTGTTTCACGGGTGAAGACAAAGACACGATTAAAGATATTGATTCTAGATGACAATGGAAACCCTTGCAACCATACCAAAAATGTTGTATACCCAAAAGTCTTTCAGAAAATTTGGTATTAATAAAATAAACATTATTAACTCTACGTTTAGTTTCTCAAATATTATTTATTTTACTTTTTCATTTATCATCTGTAGTATTAAAAATCATGTGAGCAATATATTTTCTTTATTACGAAAAAAAATTTCATTGAAATAATTCAGAATCGACATAAATTTCGTTCAACCCCGTGCATGGCACTGGTATGGCACGGGTCAGAATACTAGTATATTTATAAACTTGAGAGGATTAATTGCCATTGCAACATGGGTCATGCCACGTCATCGTTTTTATTGCCAAATGTGTTGCCATGTCTAGGCACATAATTTTATTTTAATCAACTTTATGTCACTTAATCATTATATAAATGTGGCAATTAATTAAAAGAGTGAAGAAAATGAAAAGCCACATTATTATATAATACTTAAAACTTTTGTCGATAGAGTTTTAAATAAATATAAAAAACAAATATACACGTAAAATTTAAAATTTTTAAAATTTCCTAAACAATTTTTCTATTCCCTTCACTTTTTAATATTAAATAAAAATTATTCATTACACTTTTTTAAATCCCTTCACTTTCATACTATTTAAAAAATATTCATTTCTTTATGACAACATATGTTTTAAATATGCATAAGCATTCAGTTATTTAAAAAATTAATATATACTTTATTAATTAAAAAAATATTGTATATAAATTTTAAAACTATGCACGGTACCATTTATTTTTTTCTATTACAGAGTACTTCAAAAAAATTACATAAATTCATCTCTATGCATCTTTATGAACTACATTCTTTAATTCAAACTTTTATATAAACTTTATCACATATACATCTTTATTAGCTACTCCCTCTGTCCGGAAATGTTATTCATGTTTGACTTTAATTTTCTTGGTCAAAGTTCGTAAACTTTGACTCTAATTTGTAGAAAAAATATATTGAATTATGATATAAATTTAATATCAATATATTCCTATTAAAACGTACATAGTTTTGAAATACAAAATTTTTGTTAAATTTAAATCTATGTATACATATAAATATTAATGGTTAAAGTGCAACATTGAGTCCGTAAAAGGTCAAATGGGTAGAATATTTCTGGAAGGAGAGAATATATAATTTATTTTAGAACTTTTCATCATACTTTATTATATACGTGTCTCTATATGCCAATATAGTGCGATTTAAATTAATTTCTTTCTTTCTAATCTTATGTAGATTTTATATTTTTGTAAAACTATTTATGTTTTTATCCAATTATTTTTTAAAATAAAGTGTTAAAGCTTTTTATAAAAAAAATTAGTAAAACGACACCTTTATTCCATGCGTCATATGCAGGGGCGGACCCACATTGAAACTTTTTATACTCCCCCCATTCCACAAAACTCTTTCTCTTTCGTTTTTTTTTGCTTTCTACAAAACACTTCTACTTTCTATTAGAAAACCACTTTTACCCCTACTTTTTCATACCCTACCTATCACATCATACTTTTTCACTAATAACCAAACTATCACGTCTTACTTTTACCATCACATTAGGGGCAAAATTGGAAAGTCAATCAAAATTACCCTTTCCTTATGTTTCCCCAAAGTCAAAACCGGAAGGGTTTTGTGGAACGGAGGGAGTATATATTTATATATATTTAGGTAGATATATATAGGGCTGTTCACATTTAGGTCCGGACCGAAAAAACCGACCGAACCGGACCGATAGGTCCAGACCGAACCCGGACCGAATGGATTTCGGGTCGGTCTTCGGTCCAGAAAATTTTGGCATTCGGGTTTCGGTCCGGTCCGGTCCAAACCCGAAATGATTTAGGTCCGGACCGATTGGACCGGTTGGACCTAATGACCTACTGGACCTAAAAGACCTAAATACTAAAACTCTACTTTTTAAATTTCGTATTACACTTTGATGCTCTATTTTAATAAATATTTTAATTTATTTAATTTAAAGTGTTTTTTATTAAGTAATTTTAAAAAAATCTTTAAAAAAAATATTTCATATTTGCTTTTATGGTTCTACATTGAAGTAGTTCATATTGTTTATCCATTTTAAAGCTGCCTATTTTTTTTATTCATTTTCTATTTGAATGGTACAAAGTAAAAAGTCTAAAATATATTTAATTGATCAAAATAATTAAAAAAAATATAATTTTTTCGGTCCAATCGGTCCGGACCGGTTCGGTCCTAAATATTTCGGTCCGGTCCGGTCCAAACCCGAATGGATTTAGGTCCGGTCTTCGGTCCAAGAATTTACTCATTTCGGTCTTCGGTCCGGTCCGGGTCGGTCCGGTCTTGGACCGATGAACAGCCCTAGATATATAATGTTATTATGTATTTAATGAAGCGTGTTCTAACAAACAAGGATGTGTGGACGATAGGTTCTCTACAATAGAAAGTCGTGTAAAACATAAAAATGACAAATCACATTTTATATGTGTCACTTGCTATATTCGATTTCAGATTTCTCTTTCGATCGAAATTTGAGTTAAGTGTGCATGTGGTTACAATTGTTTTTCGTAATAATTTAACCTAGTCTGATGTATTATTCAATTCTAAACGATCGAAATAAGAAATTTTGCTAATTACAGGGCGAAAACAGTTATCCAGTCTTCAGAGAAACTGTCCCGTTAATTATTTTTTTGTGAAATTTTCTCTCTCGTGTAGTGTTGTCTCCTGCCTTCCATGTTTGGGAGCTTTCCCTTTGCACGTATGATATGCATTATTAAATGCCTCCAAACGGCAGTTTCCTAATTTAGGTGTTGCAAATAGTGTCCTGCCTTCCATGTTTGTGATCACAACATGGTTTCATGTTTTTGTCTTGCTTGTGTGGTCATTATTGTGGCCTGCTCTCGTCAGTCCTTTCACAAGTCTTTTGGTTGGTGACAATAAACATTTGGCTTAGGCTAAGGTTTGTTACTTGGCAATTTCTTCCATGCCTTGGGTAATGAATGGGTATGGACGACCCTCTAGTGAACTCTTACCTTGTAAACTTTTTAATCATGTAAATAAATGAAACATTCCTCATCATTTTAATTTTTGAAAATTACATAATAACCCCATTTTTCCTTTTACTTATCTAAGGGTCTTTTATTTTGAATGAAAATTTATTAACAGCATTTTTCAATTCTTTTCCGTTTTTTCAACCACTTCAAGTTTATTCCAATAACAACTTAATTTTTTTAAAAAAATAATATTCCTGTTACATTCTTTATAATTATAATTATTACTATTGCTACTAATGTCATTATTGTTATCACCATTGTAATTAAAATAAAATAAAGAATTGAAGTAATAACACAATTTTCATACAAAAAATATTTATTTCGTCCCAACAACATATACGGAGTATTAGTTATCATTATAGAGTCAACGTAAAATATTAAAATGTTAAACGAATTAATTTATTATACCTACATTCCTCTTTGTAATTTTGTATTAATCCATAATTTAGTTTATTCTGTGTGTTTGTTCTTTCCCTGAGTGTTCTTCTGAGTTGAGTTGCTGTTGTGGTTCCATCTCGTATCTGTTATCTGTCATCCTTAATCTTTATTATTTTTTTGCATTTTTATCGTTTTTAGAACTATAATTCAAATCCCCCATATCTTTTATAATTAGTTTTAGTTTTCTAGATTTTAGTTAGTTGTTTTATTCAATAAAAGTGACAAGTGAACATATTTTCATAGCCTAAAAAGTATCTTTCCTCGTGAGATCGACCCTTACTTATCCAATCTATATGTTTTAATGAATATTAATTCATAAAGGAGGATTAATATTTAAGTTAAGGAAAATAATAAACTAATTTGTAGGTACTACGACACGCCTATCTGGTCCATCCTCTTGCTAATTCCAGTCCAACACATGAGACCGGGTCTTCATCTTCTCAGGCTCGCCGCAAGTTAGTCCGGGGATCCACCCCTCCCCAAGGCTCGGGATTTTCCACCGGCGTGGCCATGGGGACCCCCGGAGACAAGTACACAATGTACTCTTTTCGTCCTAAATTAAATTGTCTGTTTTACTATTCAAAAGGTCAAACTCCATTTACATTCTTTTCCTATTTTCGTTAGTCATTTGATAAAATTATATAGTCATGTCACTAGTAATTTTGTAAATCTTTTGATGTGCTTTTTAAATACTGCATCCGTTCCAAATCATTTACTCTTTATGCAAAATAAAATAAAATATCAAATGTTTTCAATTCATTTTATTTAAAGATTTATTGGTATATAAATAAAAAATTGAAACTTACATATTTAAAAAATACATTAAAAGTTCTACGAAACAATATGTGACAAGAATATTTTATTTTTGAATAATAAAGCGTGTAAATCATTTCGGTCAAGTTTTAGTATATACAAATCCGCCCTGACTAAGGCCAGATTAGGGGTCCTCTTTGTCGGATCGAGTTTGGATGTTTACTTTTGGGCTCGAATTCGGTTTAAAATACGGTCGGACAGGTAACAATCAAATTTGGGTTTCAATACTAATTAATGCATTCATGATTAAATTAAGATTGAAATACATTAAAAAATTAAAATTTTAAAGATGACATAAAAGTTTAGATATTAGAAAAAATAATTATGACCAAATGACTTCTAAAAAAATTAAATAGTAAATTCTCAACTACTAATATGCGGTGTACAAAGAAAATACTAGTAAAAGTAGTTTATTATCAAAAATATTATTATACTAGTAAAAATGTAGTATTAATATACCGAGTATATAACAAAAAAAAGTTTACTTTTTCAAATGATCAATGAAAGTATGTATATAATCTTAAGTTATGGAGAAGCTTCAAAAAGTAAACGGGATGAAGATTTTGGGATATAAGGTGTACTTGATAGCCTTTGACAAAAGATTCAACTTTAATATTTGGATATTCTATTGTTTTTATCGACATCAAAACTCCGAATTTTCTTTTGGATCGAACATTGAATCAGTTTTGTCAATGCGAAAGTTTCGGATATTGGGAAGATTAGATTGGATCGATCAGAATAAACACCTCTATTTGTCATGGGAAATTAATTGACATTGGCTGTGTTTGGAAAATAGCTTTTAGAAAAAAAAATGAGCACATCAAAATTGCCTTAGAGTAAGGTTTAGACGGCCAGGTATAAGCGCCGTTTCTTGTAACAACGGCAGAGGACACGAGTTTGGAATGATTTGCTTCACGCCATGATAAACGAGTCTAGACTTGCCACCGAATATAAACACATCTCCTGAATCCAACACAACCTTTTCGCACTTTGTTTTATCTCTAGAATGACCGTACAAGAATTCTGCAGAGTCGCCAATGGAGATGGAAACCACAGGCAGTCCTCTTCGGAGACTATCATAGCTCTCATCACGATCCTATGCTCAACAAAAACACACAAAAAAAACTCCACCATTTCAAATCATTTACATACAAATGATATAGAGGTAAAATTTGCCCTCATCTCACCCTCCACCTTATATACTCTGCTCTCTCCGTCCCAAAAAGAGCCGCCTTTTATTGTTTACACGGTTTGATTGAAATTATTTTCAAACCAATTTATTTGAAAATTGGTAAGGAATTAAAAAATAATATTTATATATTTAAAAGCTACATCAAAAGTTGAACAAGAGGTAACAAGACTACATTCTTTTCTCAAATGGGTAGCGAAATGGGCAAAAAAATGTGGCTAAAGTTTGACCTTATAGTAAATAAGTAACTTAAATTGGGATGGAGGGAGTACTTTTTAAGAGTGGATATTTTACTATTACTTGTATGTGCATATAAAAACTAACCTGATGGAGGCCAAGTCGACCAGAGAGTTGATAGAAATTTACTATACAAATATCTGGGTGCATTGAAGGAAGTTCAACCAGATGGGCTTGAGCATCCTGAACTATGGTTTTAGTCAATGAAATAAGTTCTTTTGGAAGCGGGGGTGGTTCAGAACCATCACTTCTGTAACGTTTGTTATACTTGGTTACCGGATCCCAGTTTCGACCAAAACACATCATCTGGAATTGAAGTTTCGCTCCATTTTGGAAACTAGGCTGGTAAAAGCCCCCGGGGCCCATGCCCCACTTTTGACATACATTCACCATATCAACCTGAAACATTAACTCCGGGTCAAAAAATTTCAAGTATTTCAACATGTAAACTAATTTCACTGTTCCTAATCAAAAATTTCAAGTATTTCAATATGTTAGCCTTAACTTGTGATATTGCTTTTCCTTATAAAAAAAACTAGTGATATTGTGAAAAAGAGTAACAAGGGCCAATCACTCTACTTTAGCATCGTGCTTTTAAAGACCAAGAATCGGATAGACAAATGATGCGAAAACCACACAACTAACAAAATATACCTGGTCTTTGAGGCTGATGTAATTTTTAATAAGAATCATTCCGGATCCAAGTATGTTATAAGTTGGCAGTTTGCTGGCAGTCCTTTCACACACTGATTTTGTGGTCAGCTCAGGGCAGATTAAACTAAACGGTTTTGTTTCACCCAAACCTTTAGCGAATGGAATGTTGTGAGACTGTCTTGATATTCCGAATAAAGGACCACAAACAGTATTCTGCATCTGCAAGGACATACAGTAATTTGTAATTAATATTAAACAATGTTATCATATTATATAAACCATACATATGAACATGAAGAGATTGAATCGCTCACCCGAAAAGACAAAGATGAACGTAATGCTACCATTCGAATTGAGAAGGGCATGGTTTAAATCAGCCAATCGGGGATCTAGAGGGTTAAGGCGGGCTCAACCTTTCTGAACGCCGGAAGCGAATTAAAAAACAGGGGCCTTTTATGTAAAATAAAAATGTAATTAGAAGTGAGACACGCATATAACGAGGCTAATAAGTATAAAGTAGTGACTGTATTTAAGCTACCTTTACACGCAAAAGATTAATTATAACCATAACACACAAAAAATAGCTTAAACTCAAATTATGCTTTACGGGATCATAATAAATTGATTCTACCAAGTACCAACTATGGTTTACAATAAAGGTCATTGGAAATAGTTTGTTCCTAAGATGACACATTTTTAAATAAAAGTCCAATAAATGTCCAGTGTATATAGTGCTTTGAAGCTGAGATAAATACCTTACAGATGTCCTAAAAGTAATCAACAAGGCAATGAGCCACGCCAATCTTCTAACCATTATGTTATTGTGTGACGGTAAAGGATTTATAAGTCAATAAGTCAAAGGAGTGAAACGTGGTTCCTGCATAATGAGTCCCCAACATTAACAGCCCTTTTGTTCCATCAAACCAGCATCCTAAAGGATTCCCTAAAAATGGTTAATTAAACAACATATAATGTGCAACCTGCTACTTCTATTGCATGATTTGCAACCCTTGCAATGTGGTCAATGTGCATTAAAAATTGCTTATCTGTTAAAGATTGGTAAGGAATAAGGAATGAAGATATGAGAGCTAAAGTTGGAGTGACACCAACTGTAAGAAAAATAGTGGAAACTCGTCTTAGATGGTTTCGACATGTGGAGAGAAGACCAATAGAGCATCCTGTGAGAAGGGTTGATCAAATGGTGATTATGCATGTGGCTGGAGGAAGAGGTAGACCTAAGAGGACTTGGCAAGCATTGATCAAGTGAGACCTTCGCGTGAACAATCTCACAACAGATATGATACACGATAGGGTGCAATGGCGTCGTTAGCCGACCCCACCTAGTGGGATAAGGCTTTGTTGTTGTTGTTTTTTGTTGTTGTTGTTGTTGTTGTTAAAGATCGGTATTGCTGATACACAGCCTACTCTGCAATTTCTGTTTTCCCAATAATGTCAAGTCTTATTCAACTATCACCTCTGCAATGCTGTTCCATACTTCCATTAAACCTATAAAGTGTCCTTCATATTTTGATCAACTTACGATGCACAACTTACTACTTCTGATGCATAATGTACAACCCAATGACTGCAGCATTGTCCTTGTGTATTCAGTCCTCAAATCATATGATACATTCTTACACACTTTAATTCCTAAGTCTTAATACATCAATGAACAGAGCCGGCTCAAGCTTTTTGGGGGGCCAAAGCAAATCATTAAATTGAAACCCTTTTTATAAAGAAAAAAAATAGTTTTCTTTTCTTAATTATGGTCCACAAAATTTGAGAACCAAGAAAGGAAATCGACTGCATATATCTGCACGTGTTATAAAATCTTGTTATCTTGCAACAATTACAATTTACGGGCATGTCGTTGGCTGATTACTCTCTATATTATTACACCTATGATTGTGTAATCTCTTCTAATTTTCTATAGAATCCATCTATCTATATTTGTTATATATAAAAGAAAATACATATAAAGAGAACTACTATACATATACAATAGAAAATACTCCGTAACAAAAAGTGGAGAGCAACTTACTAGGTGGAGTTGCATTTCCTTTTGATCTGGTCTACAATGGTGATATGTTATGGTCAGCTAGAAATTTTTCTATGGTTGCAATAAGATACAAGTGAAAAATATTGGTTTAAAAATTCAAGAGTCAATGTGCATGTTATGGGTTAAAAAGGTCAAGGGGTAAATGTCAAGCCTTAAGGTTTTGTGGTTCAACCAAAAACTTAAGTATACCTTAAGCACCATTTTTCCTCTAAAGCTTAATTGTCCGTCCCAAACATTAAATTAGATTGTCTGAAACAAAAAATTATCATAAAATATGACCATTCAAGTTACTAAAGTAAACAATTCTAATGTCCATTCAATTTTACCATCACGTCTCGATGAAATCAACTCCGGCATACATAAAAATTAATTTATCAGAGCACAGAAACTCAAGGGAATCATTAATCACTGCGATACACACTCTAACCAGACTCTAATTTGAAACAGTGCCCAGCCCTTGTAGACAGTAACTTGGTTGATGAATATGACAAATTCTGTGTTGATCGAACACATCAACAACATAATTCCCAACAACAAGAAGCAAACAATCCAACCACTTGTTCTAAACGATAAACTAACGAATCCGATTTTCAACAACTCAATTTCATAAAATAAAAACTAGTTCAGCATAAATAAGAAGATCATCAACCATAAAAACAACAGCTCCATCGGCAGAAATTAAACGAAAAAACCTTAGTGTAAAACAACAATTCCGCTACCAGTAAAAGAACCGACGATATTACCTGTTCAACCAGTCCCTTCCATAGTTCCATGTACTGCCCTACTATGAGTCTATGATACGTTGTAGTTTCATAGTTAGTACTTGTAAGAGAAGTTGTACCCTAAATGTACACCACTCTCTTCCCCATTATCTATTTTTATTTATTTATTTTTCTAAAATTTTTTGCCATTTTTTTGTAGACAAGGAGGGGGTGGGAGACAAATGGGGCACACATTTAGTGTACCCAGCATTTTTCTATTTTTAAACCAGCCTATGAGTTATGACAGGGTACTGCCGGGTACCTTTGTTTAATGATAAGAACTCAGGGATCCTATCTTTTTCAAAATTATATTTTGGATACATTTAATTATTCGAAAACTAACTCTCGAGATATTTCATTTATTCCTCCATCAAATTCATTTTTTCTAATATCTTTTCATCATCTTCTTCTCCAGAAATTACTGTTAGGTACCCCCAATTTTGTAAAAATAATTTTTAAGTCCCATCATTTTTAAAATTATACTTCGGGGTATCCTAAAATATCAACAAACTTACTCTAGGGATTTTCTTTTTTTTCCTTTATTATTATTATTATTATTATGATTATTATTATTATTATTAGTATTATTATTGTTATGATTATTATTACTATTACTATTACTATCACTATTATTATTATTATTAGTATTATTGATAGTAACAATAATAATAGTACATAATAATAATACTAATAATAATACTTCAATAATAATAATAATAATAATAATAATAATAAATGAAAAAGCCCTCTAAAGCAAGTTTTTGGATATTTTAGGGTACCTGGGGTATATTTTTAAAATTGATGGGACCTGGAAGTTGTTTCTACAAAATTGAGGGTACCTAACAGCAATTATTGAGAAGATGATGATGAAAAGATAACAAAGAAAATGAATTTGACGTTGGGATGGACGAAATGTCCTCGAAGTTAGTTTTCATATAATTAAAGGTACTCCGAAGTATATTTTTAAAAAAGATGGGACCTGTGAGTTCTTATCACAAAACCGAAGGTACCCGGCAGCAATTTTTTGAGGTAAATTTGGTAAGTCAAATTTCATACCAATTTTGATTTGGCTCCTCAACTTCAAATTTTTTCATAAAGATACATAAATCACCAAGGTTTCCATGATATTGCCCGGCAATGTCATGGGATGACTCGGGAGTGCTCCGGTGTCTCGTTCGTAAAATTGACGTTTTCTACCCCCTAACCTCCCGCTAAACCCCCCCACCCCGCCCCGACCCGAACAAAACCCCTACCTTCGTCAATTGCACCCCAAAAGTTGATTTTGACTTTGGAGTCAAAATTTGATATTACTCCCTAATTGTGTTGGGCTATAAATATATGGGCAAGGTTCCCATGACATTGGATGACCCGGGGGCACTCCGGTGCCCCGTTCGTAAAATTGACGGTTCCTACCCCCTAACTCCCCCGGTAAACTCTCCACCCCGCCCCGACCCGAACGCACCCCCCACCCCTTCAATTGCACCCTACAAGTTGATTTTGACTTTCGAGTCAAATTTTGACTCTAAAGTCAAAATCAACTTGTGGGGTGCAATTGAAGAGGGTGGGGGGTGCGTTCGGGTCGGGGCGGGGTGGGGAGTTTACCGGGGGGTTAAGGAGGGTAGGAACCGTCAATTTTACGAACGGGGCACCGGAGTGCCGCCGGGTCATCCCATGACATTGGTTCCCAATGTCATGGGAACCAAGGTGTAAATATATATGCTACACTCACTTCCACTGTGTTTCTTTGGAAAATAGCATTATGTTTTAGCATACTCCAACCAAAGTAATCATACAACTCCTACTCAAAAAAAAAAAAATCTTACAACTCAAATTTTTGGAATGAGTACGTCATCATCGGCTACAAGTGAAGAAAAAGTGGTTTACTACGACTCTTGAACTGAGACAACCTTCTTCCCAATGTTCTTACCATTAAAGATACTAACCAGTGCAGATGGTGCATTATCCAAACCATTAGAAATGTCTTCTATGTACACCAACTTCTTCTCCTTCAACTTTTCAAGCACCCACTTTGTGTACGTTGGAACCAGATGCCAATTGTCAATTTCCGTGAATCCTTCAACCCTCAAGCACTTTGTGATTACCCGAAACAAGTTGCGAATGCCGTCGGGTTCCTTTAGAGAATATTGAGATATCATTCCACAAATGCCGATTCTGCCGTGCAGATTCATGTGCCCGATTACCTCGTCTAACATCGGGCCACCCACGTTGTCGAAGTACACGTCAATTCCCTTTGGGCAACACCTGCATGCATATATATAAGCACCATCCCATTATCCAACACTTGCTGCTAATGACCACATTGTAGAGTCATTTGTATAATCAGTATGCATTATCCAACATTTGTTGCTAATGAGGACATATATGGCGGCAGATCATACGAAAATATGTGTCATAAAGAAAATAAAACATATTTAGTTCTAGGCAAATGTATTATCTTTTAGGAGAAATGTTTAGTTCACAAACAAAATGGTCACAAAATTCACAAACTTATTATTTGTGAACATCAAAAATAA
Organism: Cuscuta australis; assembly: GCA_003260385.1. Classification (NCBI taxonomy): domain Eukaryota; kingdom Viridiplantae; phylum Streptophyta; class Magnoliopsida; order Solanales; family Convolvulaceae; genus Cuscuta; species Cuscuta australis. The sequence goes on from NQVE01000009.1 coordinate 2,147,226, forward strand.
AGTAGTATAAAAGAATTTTAAAATTTGAATTTAAATTTTAAATAGTAAGTTTGTGAATATTGAGAGTTTTTTGTTTGTTAACCTAGCATTGCTCATCTTTTAGTTTTCTATAAAGCAAATTTTTAAAAAAGAAAAGGAGAAATACTATGTGCGACAAAAAGAGTACTCCCTCTATTTCACAAAATAGTTCTGTCTTAACTTTTTTGCGCATTCCCCGAAACACTTCTCTCTCACTTAAAATGTCTAAAATACATCTCCATTACGTAGTTTTTTTGCGGGTAGATGTTTTATAAGGGTATTTTAGAGATATTAAATGGAGTAGAAATGTTTTATGAGCAGTGCGAAAAATTAGAATAGAAGTATGTTGTGAAAGAGGAGTATTTAACTAATTACCGTTTTAGAGCAGCAGCAAAATTAGGTTCTTGTTTATAATTGAAAGCGTCGTCAAATCCCAATTTGTTCAATAAAATATCAACTTTTTCGTTGGTGCTCGTGCTTCCGACCACATAAGCACCCAACATTTTGGCAAACTGTCCAGCGAGCATGCCGGTTCCTCCGGCGGCCGTTGAAACATAAACGACTTCCCCTTCCTTGGGGCGGCAGACGTTGAAGATCCCTACATAGGCGGTAAGTCCTACCATACCTGCAATATATCGAGATAGGAAATTAAGGGCCTGTTTGGGAATAGCGTTAGAGATTAGCGTTAGCGTTTTGGATAAAATTTTAACAGTGCAGATTACTTTGAAAACGCTAACGCTAAACGCTGCCCGTCGATAGTCTTTTCAAAACACTAATGCTAATCGCTAAAGCTATTCCCAAACAGGCCCTAAGTATACTTGAAACTAAGGGTGTGTTTGGTTGGATAAAAAAAGGGCGTGCTTGGTTGGGAAGGAAATAATTTTCTATACGGATATTTTCCAAGGAAAAAATGATTTCCAATAAAATACGGAGTATATCTTTTCCTTCCAACACATCTTTGTTTTTTTGGAAAATATGTTTTTCTCCAACCAAACACATCCTCTCCTATAGATATAACACATTTTTTGGTCTTTTGATTAGTGATTACCATTTGATTTATTTCCTCACACGGTCTCAAAGTCTTGCACATTAATTAAGCCATGTTCTTTTGGGTTAAAATTTCTTTGTTAAAAATTAGAAAAACTAGGAGTTGGAAAATATTGAAAGGAGTTGAAAAAATTAAAAGGAGTTGAAAAAATTAAAAGGAGTTGAAAAATGTTAGAAGAATTTAAGTATTAAAAAATCACTCAATTAAATGATCATCCAAATAAATATGTAAGAAAACTCTAATTCTGGATAAAAAATCATCATTATCCATGTTAGAGGTGATATATTATAAATTTGGATCTATAATATTATTTTATATTAATCATATATAAAAACTTTTTAAAGTCGTTATTGGAAGAAATTGCAAGCAGTTGAAAGAAGTTGGAAGTTAATATTTCCGACTCAAAAGAACACGACCTTAGTTGTCTCCAATTTCATTTTCATCGGGTTACATCTTGATTTTAATTCAAGGTATACTTAGCATCTTTGTTTTCATTACCTCAATTTGATTTGTTATTTAAATAAAAATGGTATTACAACCTAAAACAAATTCAACCTTTAGGTTAAGTTGGTAATTTCAAAGTTTTACTGAATTCGAAATTAAACCTTCGAACCTCGTTATCACGTAATTAAAAAATAAATAAATAAAGGTGTGTTTGAATGTAAAATCTTCCATGAGAGGTAAAGCTTTAACTCCCTCCGTGACCTCTATCTCATATTTTTCTTTCTGTTTTTATTTTGTGGTGAATGCTTTTAAATTTTTACTGTAAATTACGGAGGAAAAAAATTGAATTGTTATATACTCCCACCCTCACACAAAATAATTCAACCTTTTCATCTTAGTCGTCTCATAAAACATTTAAATTTCTCCAAAATGGACTACAATACCCCTGTTTAACTCTACTTTCCCACATCACATCCATCACATCTCATATTACTTTTTATTTTTTAATTACTCTTTCACATTATTAATCACTATTCATAATTTTAAACATCTCTTTTTTCAAAAAAAACTTAAGGGTAAAATTGGAAAGTCAACACAAAAAATACTTCTCTTAAAACACCAAAAACTCAAATCTAGAAATGTTTTCCAGGACGGAAGAAGTAAATATTTAATATCAATATATTAATTTTGAAACATAATTTTAAAATATGATATATATATATATATATATATATATATATATATGTATGTATGTATGTAATTTATGTTAATATATAAATAAAATATTAATAGTCAAAGTGTTATATTAAAATTTGGAAAAATTACCCAAAATAATTCCAACTTTATCCGGTCTTTCAAAAATAATCCGACCTTTCACTGTGATGCATAATAATCCCAACTTTACTGAGATTTGCGAGTTTTGGGTTGCCGTTAAGTTTCTAACGGAGGGTTAACGGAAATGCCTGTTTTAGGCAACAAAATGAAAGTTGGGATTATTTTTGATGAATTTTCATTTTTTATTTTTTTAAATTTTTCATTTAAATTTTTTAAATTACTTTCTACCTCCATCATCATTTCTTTTTTTCTTTTTTAAAGATTAGCCTTAGTTTAAAAAATAAAAATAATAGATATAAAAAATGAAAAAAAATGAGAAATGTAACTAAAATGGTACAAAAATAATAAAATAAATAAGGTAATCAATGGAAACTAACTTGAAATTGGTAAAAGTAAAATAAAAATATACGGGTGGGTTTTAATATTTTACGCATTATACAAAGTATTAACATATCACTTCTTATTTTTTAGAAAAAATTATCTACAATAATTCCAACTTTACTGGACGGCTTGTGCTTTTAAAAAATAAGTAGTACATTAAGACTCCGTATAGTGTGTAAAATGTTAAAACCCACCACTCCGTATATATTTATTTTATTTCTTACAAGTTTCTGTTTAATTTCTATTGATTACATTATTTATTTTATTAATTTTGTATGGTTTTAGTTATTTTTCTCATTTTCATTATTTTTATATCTATTTTTTTCAAAGGTAAGAATAATCTTTAAAAAAGAAAAAGAAATGGAGGTTGAAAGTAATTCAAAAAATTTAAATAAAAATTTCAAAAAAAAATTAGAAAACAAAAATTCATCAAAAATAATCCCAACTTTCATTTTGTTGTCTAAAACGGGCATTTCCGTTAACCCTCTGTTAGAAATTTAACGGCCACCCAAAATTGGCAAATTTCAGTAAAGTTGGGATTATTATGCATCACAGTGAAAGATGAGATTATTTTTGAAAGACCGGGTAAAGTTGGGATTATTTTGGGTAATTTTTTCTTAAAATTTTGTGAAAAGTTAGATGAAAAGTAAAATATCAGACGAAGAGAGTATTTTGTAATGGAGTAGAGTAGTATGTTTCAATTGAAGGCCGGGATGGAATAGGTATTTACCTAGAATGCCAGTGTAATAAGATAAGGGCACATCGGGTTGGTCAGCTGTGATCTTGAACAAGATGCTGGTTGCAGGATTCTGAATCAAGCTGTATTCTTCCCACCCTGTAACACCCCAAACGTAGTCTCCCTCCTTGAATGCTGGGTCGCTTGATTTTAGCACATTGCACACGCCAAATCCCTCCATTACCTGACCACCTCAAATCAATAAATTTATTACATGCTAGGAGTGGATCACACACCTATTGATTTCTTAGAAAATTGATCTAATGACATGTTTGAAAACTTGAATATGGATTTCAAATTCAAATTTGGCTTGAGTTGAATTTCACATTTGGGATTCTCAAAAAATTTTGGGTTTGAATTTGAACAAATTTATGTAATTTATAATAAAACTTAATTAGAAATCCATATACCTCCGATCCATTGTCATTTGATATTCTAGAATTTAAATTTTGGAATTAAAATGTGAGAATTGAAATGATATGTTAATTTCCAAGTATTAGGAAGTATAATTAAATTAGGATACTTCTTTCCTTTCCTACTAGGATTATTCTTTCCTTTCCTACTTGTACTTTGATTACTCTTGTATTCTCTATATATAGGGTCATATCTATCAATATTCAATAAGACAAGTTATTATCAAATTGTATCATGGTATCAGAGTTAAGGCTCTCAAAAACCTAGCCTCTCTTTTTTTCCGACCGCCGCCCACCATGGCAGCCCCGTCGGATCCTTTGGCGTCCTTACCCTCCGGAGTAAAACTTTTGCTTCGGAGTCTCCACAACTTAATCCCAGAAAAACTCACCGAAACAAATTATCCGGCATGGTCTCTCAATGTCCAGACAGCTCTTTCAGCTAATCTCCTCCTTGGATGGATTGATGGTCATGAAGCAGCCCCGGCGCCAACTATCTCCAAAAACGATAAAACCGTCCCTAATCCAGAGTATACCTCTTGGACCATTGTTGACACACAGATCCGCGCCTGCCTCCTAGCGGTCATCAGCCCCTCCGTTCACAAACATGCTCGCGGCTTCACCACATCTGCTGCCCTTTGGGATGCTTTGGCCGCACGGTACAACTCCGTGTCCACCGCTCATGTTTATCAGCTTCGGGACAAACTCCACACTCTTCGTAAAGGTACCAAAACTATGACACAATACCTTGATGATGTGGCAACTATTCTCTCGGATCTTGATGCCTTGAAAGAAGAGATCCCTGAACGTGATGTGGTGAATGCTGTTATTCGTGGTCTTCCCACCGAATACTCATCCTTTAAGCAAAACATTCGCATGAACAATACCAATATTTCGTTAAATCAGCTTTCTGGATGGCTGATCTCCGAAGAAATAAACCTGGAGATGGAGAATAAACTCAGCCTCACCGAGTCTACCATCACCGAACCTCGCACAGCACTTCTCGCTACAAACGTTCGAGGTCGCGGTAGAGGAGGCTACCGCGGTCGACCGTCACCTGGACGTGGATACAACAGCGGACGTGGAGAAAGGAACAACGGTCGACCGTCCCAGGGAAACGGTCGACCGCCACAGGATCTGCCAACCTGCCAAATCCGCGAGAAACGAGGTCACTCTGCGTCTGCGTGCTAGTATCGATTTGATGATTCTTATACTGCGAACTCCTCCTCCAGTTCTCCCCGTGCAATGCATGCATCTACGAGTAATCATTCTGGAAACTGGTATCTGGACACTGGTGCCAACACCCATGTCACGTCTGATTATTCTCAGCTACAATCTCCTCATCAATACACCGGTACTGATGCTATTACCGTAGGCAATGGTCAATCCCTACCCATCACACTCTGGCTCAGGTTTTGTCCATACTCCTAATGGTAAATACCACCTTTCTACTCTTCATTATGTCCCTTCCCTTACCTCCAATCTATTGTCTGTCCATCGATTTACCAAAGATAACAACTGCACTCTTGTTTTCAATGCCAATGATTTCCAGATAGTGGACAATCCTACCAACCAGGTGTGGTACAAGGGCCTCTGTGAGCATGGGTTATACACACTTCCTTCCAAACTCCCAACCGTTGCGTATCAAGCTATCCAAGAGTCCACTTGGCATCGTAGACTCGGTCATCCAGCTCCTGCGATTGCCAAATCTATTTTGTCTTCCTTAGGTTTTCAGTTTTCGAAGCCTTTACATTGTGAATCATGTTATGTCTCTAAGTCCTGTCGTTTACCTTTTGAATTGTCTGAACATAAGGCCATAGCGCCCTTTCAATTAATACATTCTGATGTTTGGGGTCCCACCTCTGTTCCTTCCTGTAGCGGTTTTCGATTTTATATCTCTTTTGTTGATGATTTCAGCAAATTTACCTGGATTTATCCCCTAAAACATAAATCTGAAGCTTACTCTGTTTTTGTGAATTTTGAAAAAATGATTAAAACTCAGTTTAATTCTCACATCAAAATTTTTCGAAGTGATAATGGCAAAGAATTTGTAAATAACGCTTTTGGCCTTTTCCTTCAAACTTTAGGAGTCCTTCATCACACCTCTTGTCCCTACACTCCTGAGCAAAATGGGGTCGCTGAACGGAAACACCGTCATCTCATTGAAACGGTTGTTTCTCTTCTATACGACTCTGCTCTCCCGACTACCTTTTGGGTCGAAGCTCTTGCCACAGCAAACTATCTTATCAACCGTATGCCCACCAAAACTCTCTCCAACAAATCTCCCTTTGAAACTCTTTATAACCGTCCTCCTACATATACTCACCTTCGTGCCTTTGGTTGCTTGGTCTATCCATGGCTCCGCCCTTACACTCACCACAAACTTCAACCACGCTCCACTCCTTGTGTCTTCTTAGGATATCACCCCACCACTAAAGGGTATAAATGCTATGAACCTGTGTCTCAAAAAGTTTATGTATCTCGTCATGTTCGGTTCGTCGAGGATCAGTTTCCATATCCCAAATTGTCATCCCTCCCGTCACCCTCTCCTATAACCCCTATTTTTCCTCCAAGCCCAGGCTCACATGCTCCTGTCCCACTAACGGTCCAACCCCAGACCCGTCCCACCAGTCACGGACGACAGCCCGACACCCTCCCTCTGGACACGGCACAGACGGTCCAACCCCAGAACCGTACCCCAACCCACCCTCGACCGTCACCTACTCCTCTCCAAAACACACAACCGGTTAACCGACCCCCGCCCCAAAGCACACACACCATGCAAACCCGAGCCAAATCTGGAATTTTCAAACCTAAAGCCTATACCATTACCACCCTTGATACTACCCACCTACCACTGAGCCTAGCACTTACCGCCAAGCCTCTGGTAATAGTTTTTGGTGTCAGGCTATGGATGAGGAGTTTATTGCTTTGAATGAGCAACGTACATGGGACTTGGTTCCACCACCCAAGAACCGCACTCCGATTGGTTGCAAATGGGTGTATCGCATTAAACGGAATGCTGATGGATCTGTTTCAAGGTATAAGGCTCGTCTTGTCGCAAAAGGTTATCATCAGGAGTATGACATTGATTACAAGGAGACATTCAGTCCTGTGGTCAAGCAACAAACAGTGCGCCTGGTCCTCTCTTTAGCACTCAACCGTGATTGGCCTCTTCATCAACTAGATGTTAGCAATGCCTTTCTTCACGGTACAGTGGACAAGGAAATTTATATGGAGCAGCCCCCGGGGTACATAAATCCCACTCATCCTCACTATGTTTGCAAGCTCCGCAAATCACTATATGGTCTCAAACAGGCACCCCGTGCATGGTACACACGCCTCTCCTCTTTTTTGCAGGGCCTTGGATTCAAGTGCTGCATTCATGATACCAGCTTGTTCACCAGACACTGCTCTCGTGGGACTATTGTTGTCCTTGTCTATGTTGATGATATTGTTCTTACTGGCAGCTCTTCTACTCTCATCTCAGAAGTTACTCAGGCCATGCACCGTGACTTCAAGCTCAAAGAACTTGGACCTCTTCATTACTTCCTTGGCATTGAGGTTCAGCGCACGCAAGATTCTATACTTCTCCATCAATCCAAATATGCCCGTGATCTTCTACGCCGAGCTGGGATGTCCGACTGCCATCCGGCTATTACTCCTATGGCTACGAGACCTATCACTAAGCCTTCGTTGCCTTTCAAGGATATTTCTCATTTTCGGAGCATTGTTGGCGGTTTACATTACTTGGCTGTCACTCGTCCAGACATTCAGTATGCTGTTAATCGAGTGTCTCAGACTATGCACAACCCCACTGAGCAGGACTATCATGCCTTGCAACGCGTTCTGCGCTATCTCAAAGGCACTTTGAATCATGGTCTTCTTTTTCGCAAGGGGGGATTCGACCTATCTGTCTACTCTGACTCTGACTGGGCCATTGATAAAGATGATCGCAAGTCTACCACGGGCTACATACTCTTACTTGGTCCTAATATCATCTCTTGGTGCACGAAAAAGCAGACTCGTGTTTCTAGATCATCCACTGAAGCTGAATATCGAGCTATGGCTGCAGGGGTTGCAGAAGCTATGTGGTTTCGATATATCACTGATGCACTGGGTATTCCTCCGTCCACACCGAAGTTATACTGTGACAATGAGTCGACTATCTGTGTCACCAAAAATCCGGTTCTTCATGATCGCATGAAGCATGTGGGCACAGACTGTCACTTTGTACGAGATGAGATTATGGCAGGCACTATGACTCCACATCATGTTTCCTCCTCAGAGCAGCTAGCAGACATTCTTACCAAACCGCTTCCGCCAGTTCCTTTTGAGTACTTATGTTCCAAGCTGCCCCTCGTCTCCGTTGATCAGCTTGCGGGGGGATATTAGGAAGTATAATTAAATTAGGATACTTCTTTCCTTTCCTACTAGGATTATTCTTTCCTTTCTTACTTGTACTTTGATTACTCTTGTATTCCCTATATATAGGGCCATATCTATCAATATTCAATAAGACAAGTTATTATCAAATTGTATCACCAAGCATTGCCTTAATTTTGTTTCTTCTCTCCAAGAATTACTTGAACTTTTGGTATTGTTTTTATTTAATTAAAAATAAATCATGCTTATAAACTTATACGCCCTAATCAAATTTTATAACCCTACACTTTCCTATCTTTGTTGTATATTTTGCGTATTTAGTGAACAAACTTGGGTGAGTCATCTAAAATAATCAAAGCATATTAACATTTTATATATCAATAAATAATACTACACTTTTTCCAAAAGATTTATTTCTTCCGTTCCATAAAGATGTTCTTATTTTGACTTTTATGAAATTTAAAAGAAAAATATTCTTGTGCTGACTTTTCAAAAATACTCTTGATGTGATAAGTAAAAATATGATACTTCCTCCGTCCCATAAAGATGGGTACGTTTTGACTAAAGTAGAAATTAAGGGAGGGATAATTTTGTGTTGACTTTCCAAAAATATCTTTGATGTGATGGGTAAAAGTATGATGTGATGTGTAGATTATTAGAAAAAAGGTATGATGTGATAGGTAGGGTTTAAAAAAGTAAGGGGTAAAAGTGGTTTTTTAATAGAAATGAGTTAGAGATTGTAGGACGCAATTTTTTTGAAACATGTAAATCTTTTTGGGACGGAGGGAGTATGATAGATAGATTATTAATTAAAATGTAAAATGTGATAGCTAGATTATAAATTAATAAGGGTAAAGATGGTTTTTTAATTGAAAGATAAATGTCTTTGTGGGACAAAAAAAGGAGAATAAGTTGTTGGGAGTTGGGACGGTGTGAGTATATAATATTTCGTGAACTAAATATGCCTAAAAGTGCATGTACTATTTAAAAATCTTTAAAGTAGTCATTGTGATCAAAATTGAAGTAATTTAGTTCATGTATTGCTTTTTTGTTCTATATAGTCCTGTATATTTGCACTGTATAATATGTGCTCCCTCTATTCCATAAAATCCTACTCCTTTTGTTCTTTTTCCAATTTCTTAAAACATTTCTACTTTCTATTAAAAACCAGTTTTAAGTTTTATCCTACTTTTTCATACCATACCTATCACATCATATTTTTTCACTAATAACCAAACTATCACATCTTACTTTTACCTATCACATCAGGGGTAAAATTAGAAAGTCAACCAAAATTAAACTTTCTTTATTTTTGGCCAAAAGTCAAAATGGGAATGGTTTAAAGAAAAGGAAGGAGTAACTTTTACTATAGATGACATGAAAATATTGTTGTGGCATGTTGGTTCATACTCCCTATTAAACTCTTTTAGAGTTTTTAATTATAGTATGTGTAATAAGAACTTGTTTATTTATTTTACTTTATGAAAAAAATACAGGAATCAAATTATGTGAAATTCGCACTAAATAGTACTCCCTCCGTCCGGAAATGTTCTTCCCATATGACTTTTCACGGTCTCTAATATTGCGCTTTGACCATTAACATCTATATCTATACATAGAAAATTTTTATAAAAATTTGATATTTGAAAACTACATTTCATTATGAATATATTGATATTAAATTTAAATTATAATACAATGTATTTTTTCACAAATCGTAGTCAAAGTTTACAAACTTTGACCACAAAAAGTCAAATATGAAGAACATTTCCGGATGGAGGGAGTAATAAAACATACTCCCTCCTTTTCTTAAAACGATTCGTTTTTTGACTTGGGAGGAATTTATTTTCATGGTTTAAGCTTCTAATTATGTCGTTATCGTCAAAGAAAAACAATGAGACAAATCATTTAAATGAAATATTATATCATTGCAAATTAATGGAGCATATTGCAACAGCTTAATTAAGATATATGTTAGTCATTTTTACAAAATGGAAGTGTTTTAATGAAAATAAAAAAAATAAATGAGGAACTATTTTAAGAAATGGGGGAAGTATTTCATTTCCCAACGCACTTCTTAATTTTTTTTATTCCATATATAAATAGTGCTTGAATAATGTCTAGTTGCGGGAACAGTATCCAGTGATGGTGGACATTTAGTTTGAATAATGTCTAGCGGCGTTGGACATTTACCTAAACAATGACCACTGAACAATGACCAGTGGTACTACATTGGATATATATATATATATATATATATATATATATATATATATATATATATATATATATATATATATAGTACTTTATTGACAAAATCATTATGTTTTAGTAATATTTCGATAAATTTTTCTTAAAACTATTTATTGTATACTAACACTAGGTAAAAAAGTACTCCCTCCCTCCCTAAATATTTGGCACATTTGTATTCCCAAGGGAAAATATCAACTTTTTTTAATTCATTTTATTTATATATTGGTATACAAATAAAAAATAAAATTTACATATAAAAAAAACTACATTAAAAGTTCTTCGAAATAAGAGGTGTCAAGAATATTTTATTTTATCAAATAACCAATGAAAACATAGAAATAAACAAAATTTCCCGCGACTGCTGAAAAAGCAAACGTTGCAAATAATTTGGGACGGATGGAGTATAAATCATATTGCCAAGATAGTACTCCCTCCGTCCTAAAATGTTCTTCTCACTTACTTTCTTTAATCACTTTTTTTACCTATTTTCATTAGGTATTTGATAAAATAATATAGTATTGTCACCACTTATTTTGTAGAACTTTTGATGTAGTTTTTAAATACTTCCTCCGTTCTCAAAAACACTTCCGCTTTCATTTTTTTCCACTTCCACTTTATATTAAAAACCACTTTTACCCTTACTTTTTCATACCCTACCTATCACATCATACTTTATCTCTAATAATCTATCCATCACATCTTAGTTTTACTTATCACATCAAAGACAAAATTGGAAGTCAACTACAATTTAATACTTCCTTATTTTTACACAAAGTCAAAAAAGGAACACTTTTTCCAAGCGGAGGGAGTATATAAATTTTATTTTTAAATTTTACACCTACAATCAAATAAGTTGAATTGAAAATAAAGTCGGTGAAACGTCGTAAACATAACCGGGAAGAACATTATAAGACAGAGGGAGTACATAATTTCATGTCATCTATAATAAAATTGCATGTTACTGCTAAAAGTTGGGATATTAGAGCACGGGCAATGACAAGTAACGAAATGGAATGCCACACGTTGACGTGGCACATTTCAACCAATAAAAGACAATCCAGTCAGCGTGTGGCAAGTGAGTGGAGAGGCATCTCGTACAGTGGCAAGTCATTGTTTTTGTCAATTTTTACAATTTTTAAAGCATTTTAATTATTAAAAATTATTTCATTTATCTTTTTTATATAGATGTACTCTTTTTTTTAAAAAAAATTATTTTTCTAAAAAAAAAAAAAAAAAATTAAGGATGCCTCGCGCCTCACACGCTTGGCGTGGAGGGAGGCTGAGCCACGCGAGGCAAAAGTGGCGAGGGAGCTAATGTGGCGCAGCGAGCGAGGAAATGCCTCGCCGCTGCGCATGCTCTTAGATATAAGCAAAAGTAAATAGAGGCGTGATTGAATTTTATATATATATATATAAATTCTTGGTTCGTTTCTAAAAAGTTTTCATAGTTTGACATTTTTGGTCAAAATGTAATATTCTTTGATCACAAATTAAATATAATTTAAAACAATTAAATAGTATAAAAATCTATTATTTCAAAACTATATTTTAAAATAAATCAAGTTTTACTTAATTTGCATTTTAAGTAAATATACTTTTCACATAGTAATTGGTTATGGAAGGATGTGATGCGGAATAACTTAATAGTGTACTTACAGACCCAAGTTTGAAAGGAACAAGCAAATCGATGTTATCAGAGTGGTCGTCTTGGGACATTTGGTGGCGCAAGTAAGGGTCACATGCCAAGTACAGATTCTTCACCAACACAGCGGCTTTCGTTCCTTGCGGGATTTCTGATTTGATGCTTGAAATTTTTACCTCGAAATCGCTCTCTTTAGGCAATCCTTCCACATACCTCTTCAGAACTACTTGCTTGTTTCTCATCATCATCATCGTCCCCTCTCCACTCATTTTTCCCAACGCCAACACAAAACCCATACATATATATATATATAGGGGCGGATGGGAGCTCTTCTCTCCTATTATTTGCACTAATTCAATGCCCATTTTGCTTTATATATATATTCCCCGTTCCATAAAACTCTCCCGCTTTCGTTTTTTTCCAATTCTCTAAAACAATTTACTTTTTAATAAAAAAAACTTTTACTCGTATTTTTTCATACCCTACTTGTCACATCATATTTTTTCACTAATAATCAAACTGTTGAAATATTGGAATAATAATATTGCTCCTTTAATTATGGAATACATGATAGAATATATATATGAGAGATTCCTAACACAACTAGGAATAGAGAATGGAAACTAACTAACATACAACATCTATTACAAATAGGATTAGGAAGCTGACTAATAATGAAACACTACCATAACCAATACTACCAAAAGTAATATTAGTTTTATTGTCTAACATCCCCCTTCAAGCTGAACTCTGGCTGAAGCAAGAGAAAACTTGGACACTAGCTGGAAACTGGAAACTTTGAGAAGAGAGAAGTCTGACATGCGCCGGTGGCTGCTTACGTTGTTGAACAAGAGAGAAGGTTGACGTGCGCTTGTAGCTGCTGACGTCGAAGAAGAATAGAGAAGGCTACTGGAGGTGCCTATTTGACTGAAGATCCTTGACATTTTTTTTTGTTTTTTTTCTTGGATCCGGGCAATGCCCTATTTCCTTCTTGCAGGGGTGAGTTGTAGAGGTCTTATTTCCTCTTTCACTACTTCTCTTGGCTGTGCTTTTGTGCTGCTTTACTTTGGTTTTTATTGGTTCAACAGAAGAGAAAGAGAAGGGAGGTTGATGATTAGAATGGGTGATTTTAGAGAGAAAAAGTAGGTTAAGAATTGGTGATGGAAAAAAAAAAATTTGGGTCTGAGATTTTGATATGAATTGGAAAGAAATAAAAATAATTTTTTTTCTTTTTTTTTTGAGAAGATAGGATGGTCTGAGAGAGTTTGTGAGGAGTTGAGTTTTTTTTTTTTGAAGAACCATAGAGATGACAAGAGAGAAGTTCCTCATTCGATAGTTTTTTTTGTGTGATTTCAATAGGAGTTTTTTCCTTTTTTTTCATTTGAATGGAGAAGTTGATTTGAAGATAAAGAAGGAAAAGAAAATAGAGGTGAATAGGGTAGAGCCGCCGTCGCTGGAATTACTAGCGGCGGCGGCGGGAGCAAAGAACTTTTTTTTTTTTGAAAAAGGAAACTAAATAACATACAACATCTACTACAAATAAGAATAGGAAGTTGACTAATAATGAAACACTACCATAACCAATACTACCAGAAGTAATATTAGTTTTATTGTCTAACATCCCCCTTCAAGCTGAACTCTGGCTGAAGCAAAAGAAAGCTTGGACACTAGCTGGAAACTGGAAACTTTGAGAAGAGAGAAGTCTGACTCACGCCGGTGGCTACTGACGTCCTTAGAGAAGAGAGAAGTCTGGCGTGCACTGGTAGCTGCTAACATCGTTGGAGAAGAGAGAGAAGTTGACGTGCGCTAGTAGAAAGTCAACCAAAATTGAAAAGTCAACCAAAATTACGTTTTCCTTATTTTGGCTCAAAGTCAAAATAAGAAGAGTTTAAAGGAACGGACTCCATCTCCTCATTGGGTTGGTCTTGATCTCTGAATAATATGTTTATTGAATTTTGAAGATATGATATCATATGCATTTTGACATTATTGGAGGAAATGATACCAGTTTCAAAATCTGAAATGAAGTTGTTTGGAGTGTTCTTTTAATACTTCATCAAACATTAAAAAGAAGAGTTCACATAGCGGGAGATAAAGAAACTGGTATCTTCTACGCAAACCAAATGGGCCCTCAATAGTTTATAAAAAATGCATTGAATTTTCATAAAAATGTATTTATTTTTAACATTTTTTTTAAAATATTTTATTTTTTATAATATATATTAATATGTAAATAATTATATTAATAGTCAAAATATTACATTAGAGACCATGACACGTCAAATGCTAAGTTAATTTTAGGTCAGATAGAGTATATAAAGCACAATATAATACAAATGTGTCTTTTTGGAACAATAGGATAAAATATGTAACAATTCATTATAACATAATATAAAATATTAGATACAAATATTTCATTTATATTATAATGGTGTATGATGTAAAAATCATGTTATATTTATGGTTAAAATTCACCATTAGTCTTTCAACTTTGTGAGTTGTGCACAATTCGTCATTCAAGTTTCAAAAGTTCAAAAATAGTCCTTGAAGTAATCAACAATCTCCAAATCTAGTCCTTGAAGTTTCAAAAGTCTATAAGTAGTCCTTCAAATATTCATCAACACTCCAGGTGCAGTCCTTTTTACGGTACACGTTAAAAGCTAAACGGAGTACTAGCTCCATATATATAACTTCTGACCCGCAATGGGTGCCAGATGCAACTAGCTCCATATATATAATTTCTGCCTCAGTGCTAAATGCAACTTCCGACCTGCAATGGGGTGCCCGGTGCTGGCCCCGTCCCCCGAGCAGAGCAGCGCAGCACAGTGAGTCTTTTCCTTCCATATTATAAATACTGGGAATAATTTTACTTTTACAGGGGTTCAATTTTTATAATTAAGAACACAAAGCTTTGATTGGAATTGTGAAAACTCATTAATTCCCTATACGTAAAAAATAATCACCTACATATAAGTACAAGTACTTTGTATTATATAAATGAAAGTATTAATCAGTTTATCTTTTAACGTGTACCGTAAAAATGACTGCATTTGGAGGTTTATGAATACTTAAAGGACTACTTATGGACTTTTTAAATTTGAAGGACTGCATGTGGAGGTGTATTAACACTTGAAGAACTATTTATAGACTTTTGAAACTCGAAGGACCAATCGTGGCCTGAAGGACCAATAGTATATTTTAACCAGTATTCAATAAGACATAGGATCACGCCAATAACTTCGTGAGGCGATATAGAAGGTCTTACTTCAAGAAAAATCTCCTCTTTTTGTTTTTTTGAAAGACAAGAAGATATCTCTAAATAAAATAATGTCACCAAATCAGTGGGGTGCATTATTAGGCATGGTTCTCAACGTGAGGTCCTGATCCATAAATATGTTAGCTGTATCCCTACAAACAACTGAACAAGATTGAAGAGTTTCAATGGAATCCCTCATGTGATAGACCACTGACACTGAAATTAAAATATTAAGAAAGTCTTTCCCCAAAAAACTTTATCCAGCCCCAACCGCCAGGGGAAATTACTCCTCGGTGAAGAGAACAGTTTCTTGTTACTGTAAATCGTTTTCTGTTGTTCGTTCCATAAAATTTTTCTACTTTGGTTCCGTAAAAAAACTAAGAGGGTGTTTGTTTTTTTGGTGAGAAGAGCTTCTAACTACTTATGTCTGAGCCATGCAGACGCGGGCAGACATTAGGGACATGGGAGATAAACAACAATGGTCAAATGAGCAAATAAAATGCTTATTAGAGACTTGCATTGAAGAGGTAAACACGTTGGGTAGAAAAAGGTTGAGTTTGCACAAAGAGTCGTGGAATAAGTTAGGAAGAGTTCTTATATATAAAAGTATAATCTTTCATATTCTCCAATAAGTTTGAATACGTAAATTCTACTATACTTTGAAGTGGAGAACTTGAGTTTAGGATCAAAGATTCAGGTGGAATTTCAATTTCACTAATTCCATCAATAACCACGCCAAGTTGTCCATCTCCAATCTTGATTATCCACTCAGAAAAAAAGTTGTGTGTCACTGTCTGCGAGGCTGGATGAAGATAAATGCAATCTCATATTTTTAGTCAATGTTAATACTTTACAATACGACCACAAACTCGATGAATTCACAGTAGCTTCCACAATTTCTTCTCTTGAAGCTCTTGGTAAACCTGGAAGTATCTGACGAAAGTCACCCCCGAGCACAACTGTTTTTCCACCAAAAGGTTCATTTGCAACATTTTTACTAGAGAACCGCATAATATCTCTCAAGGTGCGATCCAATGCTTCAAAAGAAAATCTATTCATCATACACACTTCATCCCATATTATAAGACTTGCTTGTTGAATTAATTCTGCTTTTGGGCTTCCTTGTTTGATCGCACACGTGAACATTCAGTTAGCGCTAAAGGGATCGAGAATCTTGAATGCGATGTCCTACACCCGGCAATAGCAAAGCTGCAATTCCACTGGACGCAACATTTAAAACAATCTTACTATTTCATCTAAGCGCAACAGATAATGATTTTCAAAGAAAAGTTTTTCCAGATCCCCCATAACCATACACAAAATAAGAACCTCCTCTCACAGCTTCCACAACTTTTATTATCTCATTGTATATTTTTCTCTGATCGTCATTCATTGTTGATAAATATTCTTTGAGATCAGTGGACAACTTTTCTTTGTCATAGTTTAGCTCTTTGACTAAAAAATTATTTTGAAACATTTTCAGTAGGTCGTCAACTGGAAATGGCATGCCACCAAACTCTTTTAAAGAGTGTTTATTGGAATTCAGTGACTTTTTAATCTCAATCAAGCATAAATTTTGTAGATCATTTGGCGAGATGTCAAGTTCTGCAAAACACATGGCATGTTAACTTATGACTAATATATTAACCAAAAATCCATATTTTAACAAAAAAAACCCAATAAAATATTTTAATGCTCCATTATTAACAACAAAAACTAACACAGTAATTTTATAAGATTCAATCCAACACGCATAATTATGTTGAAATTAGTGAAAAAGCCAAAAAATACAAATAAAAATACTATACATTTTTTGTAATGACAAAAAAAGGTCAAAACAAACATAAATTAAATAAGAAAAAGACTATATTAATTGGATTGCGTAAAAATATCATTCGATCAAATAAAATCCCATCAGTCAATAGTCCCCACGATTTTTTCCAAACACCACACAGACGACTCATGGCATTTGTCACTAACAATGTGATGAACAAATTTCTTGATTGATGTACAAAACCTAGCACAGCGGCCTCTTTTATATGTTCGATGAATTCTTTATCATCGATTAATAATCCCAGCGCTTCAGATGGTAATTTTGTGGCACGGATATATAAAATTTTACAAAGTTAGAAATGGAAAATAATAATTTTAAAATGGACAATACTATTTTTAAAATTGAACATACTTTTTATTTGACTTAGAATTTTTTTAATGTATATACAGAATTAAAATTCATGTTCTCTTAAATAAACCTGCCCATAAAAATCTCTTTCTTTTTATATACGGAGTATTTGTTTCTCTTTTATAAAAAGGGGAAAATCTCTCTAATTAGTATTAATTCAAAGAAAAAAAATATTTAAATGCAATTTAATTTAGTCCTACTAATCTATCCATTCTTGGAATAAATTTGTTTGTTTTGATTATTTTTTAAAAAAATGAGTTCCTGATTTAAATACTCTGTATCAAAAGATTTTATTTAATTTAAATATTTTCCAATAATGAAATAAAATACTCTGTATCAAAATATATTATTTATAAAATACTTTCCATAATATTTTTCCGTCGCTGATTACCGTCGCAGATTTGCGACGGACAACTAGCTCTCGTCGCTGATTTTGGTGGTGGCAGAAATGTTTAATTTGGCGGCAAATATTTGCGACCGTTCGCTTTTTTCGTCGCTAATCTGCGACAGATATTGGATGCCGTCTCAGATATTTTCTACTTTACCAAATTGACTTGCACCCGTTGCAGATTTCTAGAAAATCTGCGACAACATTTGTTCCGTAGCAGATTTTCGTTGTAGTTTTGGCAATTTCTTGTAGTGTTAAGGAAAGGTTTGGGCTTGATCTGAGTCAAAAACAGATGGGAAATGCGTATGACAATCTGAAAGCCAAATACAGTGGATGAGTGTATTTGAAAACCAAAACTGGCAACATATACAACTCTCAAACAAATACTTTTACCTTAACGAACGAGGAATGAGAAGATTTTAAAAAGATATGTTCCTATGAATATATTTTTTCACTTCTAACTATAAACAAAACCTATAATTGTTTTTAACTAGAGAAATTTACCTAAATAGGACTAAAACATAATGACTTTCCCAATATAGGACCATATGTTTTTATTTCCCAATGTAGGACTTTTGGTCATTAACAAGTAGTCATTATTCAAATAAATGTCCATCATTATTGGACATTATTCTTCCCACTAAATCATTATTAAGTCCTATTTAGGAAATAAAAAAGTTTAAGTCCTACATTGAAAAAGTCATTATGTTTTAGTCCTATTTAGTGCAAATTTTACTTTTGTTACTATGGGTTTGGGGACATCCAAAGGCTAGATCCTTGAAAACATTTCCATTGCCTTTCCAGAGCTTTGTGCATAATTGTTTGATGGTCATGCTACCACAAGGATGCATAAGTGGACCTCAACCCAAAAAAATTCAATGGATGCATCATCTTCAAATTTAATCAGATCAGACTAGACCAGATCCAATCAGATCAAATCACGCTAAAAATTAAAATAATATTAATATTTTGTCAAAGATTAAATAATAATTACTATTTCATTAAATCATATTTTTTATTTAAAGTTATGTACACCCAAATATTAATATAATATTATAATTTTAAATATGATTAATGTTGTTGTTATTATTATTATTAAAAAGTATTAGTACATGTGCTCAATACATATAGAAGAATTGATCATTTTTTCACATAGATTAAAAAAATTATAGTGATATTGAAAAGGTATTAAATACTAGGGGAGTATAAAGTAAATGGCTAAATTTATCAATGATTAGTTATTTTCAATATTTTTTATTAACTTCTTCAATGTATATATGAATTCTTATTTTTGTTTCATGACGCTAATAATTCTAAAATTAAGTTCTTGATTGTATTATATGTTTAAGAATTAATCCTTTATATATAATATATATAATATTTGAGAGTTGAACTCTCAGAATTGCGACATTTGGCGTGCTGACTGGATCTTTTTTTGACACTTCATCAGCCACGTCATCAAAATCAACTTCCTCAATATTCCAAACGGGTTGGGCTTCTAGAATTGTGACATGTGGGATGCTTATTAGAAAACTTTTTTAACATATCAGCATGTCATTTAGCAAGTAATGTTTAAAAAATAGTTAACAAAAAAACTTATTCTGCGGAAATTAAATTTCATATTTGTTACACATAATATTATGGTATAATATTAATTGTTATAAATGTAATTACTTTTATATTTAATTGTTAAAAAATGTGCTAATTATTTTGACATCTATGTCAAAATAATATAAGTAATATTCTTTTTTATTTATTCATTGAACCATCTACTGATCTACATCAATGTAACAAATATTAGTGGATAATAAAAAATATATTTAAAGTTTTTAGATAAAAAATTATAATATTTATTTTATGATGCTTATTACAAATACAGAAGGGGAGTGATCATCATCGGCTATAAACTCGCATCATCGAACACGTTCGAGAAAGAATATACTTTGCAAACACGTTCCAGTACATATTTCCCAAAAAAATCATCTATAATTTTCCAACCACGAAACAATTATACACATGCTTCATCACGCTTTTAAGTGCATAAGAAACAGAAGAGAATTGATCTATGTTTACAACCCATTCTACTAATTTCTTTGAATATGAAAATACAACTATTGTCTTTTTGTATAAATCATTATAAACAATGTAAGAAAATAGATATAGTGGACACACTCGATATATTTTAAATTTAAATGTCAAGGTAGAAGGTTTATATGTTTAAGATACATTAGTGGAATCAATTTTAGATGATCCTGTATTTAGAGAAATAAAAATTAAAAATATGTTTATTAGATTATATATGCAACATGTAAGTTGTGTAGAATGCTATATATATATATATATATATATATATATATATATATATATATATAAGACTGCATACATCATATTTTATTTTTCTTTCAGATACAATCTATTTTTAGAATCTTGCATTTATGTGTGAATTTCGGGAAACTTTGTTATGACATGAACTATGAAGAAAGAATCAAATGAATAAAGATTCAAAACAACTAAAGTTTTCAATTTATTGCATAAAAGAAAAAGTGTAATTGTCTCTTCTAAGGAAAACCATCTGATTTGCTCTATAATTTATTTTATGGTCTTGGTGTAAAGAGTTCTCATTACCATGAAAAACTTAAGTAAATACAACTGTATGTTTTCATTACCATTTATAAATGGAAATATTGATACATCTCACAATAATGGTTGAGCAATAATGTACTCTCAGCGAACACATTCATCATCACATACCATGTTTAATGTCACAATATGGTGAAAGACCAAAATTTACACAATTGTATATTTATGGTATAAAGAACGAGATATGAAAACAAATAACTCTTTTTAAGTATCTCGAATACTTTATTGAGTACACCATTTTAATAAAAGTATTATTTACATGTGTTTGACAATATAATACACATGAAACATTATTAACATGCTAATAAAAACAAATTGTTCTATTTGTTTCGCACAGTAGGGAGAATAATTCTTTGATTACTGATAAATGTTTGGTCAAAGATTTGAAAAATATGGTAGATGAGCATAATGTTTTAACACAGATATTTAGAAGAACTAAAAACTTCATGGATAATGAGCTTACTTCTAATGTATCATTGAGGCTGTTGAGAAGTAAGACTTCATATATAATGAGCCTACTTCTAATGTATCATTGAGGTTGTTGACAAAGAAAACTAGAAACTCAAGAAATTATAATATCTCCACAATACATGAAGCTGGTACTCTAATAGTTAAAGATCATGATTCTTAACACAATTTATTTCTCAAGAATATAGTGAACTTCACTTATTCGAACTTATTTAAGAACATAAAAAACTATTATATTCTTTTTTTTAAGATAGTGCACTATTGGCACCCGTGCTCGAGGTTGTTGAATGGTAAATGAATTTTTCTTATCCTTTATTCCATGAGGTGAAAAGTACTACTTAATTTCTTATTCTTCATGCCAGCAAGTTTGGAATTAAAAAAGACATTTTTGAGTATATTTTCAATTTCTCAAATATTATTTATTCTACCTTGGTGTTTTTGTCCAATGATAAAAAATCGTGTTAGAAATATATTTACTTGATCCAGAAAATATATTGCAATAAAAAAATTCAGAATAGACAAAAATTTCGTCGACCCCGTGCATCGCACGGGTGAAAATGCTAGTTTAAAATTATATGAATGATAATTATAATATTTTAAAATTATTAAATTATTGTAATAATTTAAGTTCAATTTGAATCAAATCTAAATTCAATTACAGCAGAGATCTAATCAGATCAGATTCAATCAGTTTCAATTAGATCTGATCAGATATAATCGATGAGATCTAACCAGATCAAATCAGAACTTCTAAAATTGAAATCAGATTCAATTAGATCAGGCGTACGGAACAAATCTTTACTTTGTAAGCGAGGGACGTAACTTAGTCTCATAGTTATCTAAAAAAATCATCCCAAATAGGCGTAAAACACAAAGAAAGTACCAAAATAGTGGCTCTATGTTTTTATTGTCAAAATAAGAGTTCGCATTTGTTAGAATAAGTGCCCTTCACTAGAGGGGGGGTGAATAGTGAGGCACGAGAATGTTTATAAATTTTCGTGGAATAAAAATCGCAGGGATAAAGTAAAGAGCGGAATAAAAAGGAGTAAAGGGAGCACACCAAGATTTACCCTGGTTCACCACAACTTGTGGCTAATCCAGCCTCCCGAGAGACTCTCTCGAGCTACACTACTTCCGTTAAGCTTACGGGTGCTTAACAAACCGTTACAACCTGAGAACTCGAGTCCCACGAGCCTCAATACACTTGCTCGGAGATACCGCACTCCAAGACTTCAACCCGAAGGAAAATACCTTTCATTCGTACAACCAAGGGAAACAAGCTTCCCTAAACGTGTTTACAACACTAAGAACACTCAAGAACAAGAATCTCTTTAAGAGTAGATGTTGAGTAAACTATATACGCTCAAGAACAACTCAAACTTCACAAATTGGCTCTAGAAAGCTATGGAAAATAATGTCGTTTGGATGCAATGATAATATGAATAAAGTAAAGTGAATTGATGAGAAAAGCAGACCCAAACACCCCTTTTTATAGTGCCAAAATAGGCTCCAACGGACCAATACATTAAAGGGGTGATTGGCTTGATTTATGGGATTGAATAAATTTGGGATCTGCAGGATATTGGCCTCCCATCGATGTTTGGAACTTACCCATCACTGGTAAGCCAA
Source organism: Cuscuta australis (assembly GCA_003260385.1). Lineage (NCBI taxonomy): Eukaryota > Viridiplantae > Streptophyta > Magnoliopsida > Solanales > Convolvulaceae > Cuscuta > Cuscuta australis. The sequence goes on from NQVE01000009.1 coordinate 2,169,941, forward strand.
TTTTCCTTCAGTTTTGAAGCCAATGTTTACCTACCCATCGATGGGTAGATGCTTCCCATCGCTGGGTGGGAGGTTGACTTTCAAATAAGGAAAGAATCAGCCTTAAATGACTTGCAACGGTCATGCCTAACCATCGATGTTTAAGCCTTCCCATCGCTAGGTTCCCATCGATGGGTAAAGCTTCCCATCGCTGGGTAAGGGCATTCTGCCTTGTGGTAATGTTGCACCAAGGCTTTAACAGCGATGGGTAGAACTTCCCATCGCTGTTTGGCATGGTTCTGGAAATCAGTTTCGTTGAGGGACTGCTTACCCATCGATGGGAAGATCTTCCCATCGCTGGGTGGCATGATTCTGGAATCCCGGGATCACTTACCCATGCATGGGTGAAATCTACCATCGCTGGGTAGATGGCTAGCCCAGAACCATGGCCTAGCTGACCGGCGCTGAAACCCGACCGAAAAATGCAAAGTTCTCCAAAGTAAAAACTAAGTATATAAAACACTTATTTAATGTATTTTGATGTCAAAACAAGCTTTGTAAGTTGAAAACCACGTCGTTAAGGTAAAAACCATGGTTGACCAAGTCAACACCATACACGGGTGGTTTTCACCAAAAGACAAAACCGAAAGGTGGTTTTCATGATGTTTTGATTGGAGAACCATTTAAATTCATTCAAAAACAATTCCCACACAAAAAGACTCGAAAACCACTTCATTTAAGTAAAAACCATGGCTAGCTAAGTTAATGCCGTTTCACATGGTTTTTATCAAACGACAAAAAACGAAAGGTGGTTTTTGAAGTGTTTTTGATGAAAAACTATTTAAATGTGCCCAAAAGTAAAAACCTGTCATAAAAAGTTGAAAACCATTTGGTTAGTTCGGACGCCAAAAACCAACGCCGAAAACCGAATGCCGAATGCCGGTTTCTGAAACCCGAACGCCAGATGGCTTGGTTTTTGGTTTGGGCGAACACCAAGTGTTTTTAATGTTTTATACATCTTTGAAAAACATTTTTATGATGTGTGAAATGCATTGAAAATAATTTTAGCCTAAAGAGCCAAGATGTAAAGATTGGGTCGGTCTTGATCACAATAAAGACCGACTCAATGATGCTAAGACTAAGGTCTTCGTTCTTGGTTTTCGTTTGGCTCATGTTCTCTTTCTTATCATCTTTGGTTCTCGCCTTGTATATTCAATGACTTGTCTCGTTCACGGTGGTTTGGCATTATCAAAACCTGTCATAACAACGAACGCGGCTTTAGTACGAAAACGTGATAAACCCGTGTTTCAACAGCATTGTGCTAATGTGACACTGTACATGAACAATTCACAATACTTTTTAGTAATATACATGGTCAGGATTGTCATTATAAATATATTTTAACTCCTGTTTCGGGAATAAAAATATGAAACTCCTATTTTAGTAAATTTTTAATGTTTCACTCATACTTTAGTCGTTTTCCTTAGTTATCTTCCTATTTCTTATTTGAGTTGTTTCAATTTTTTTCTTTTTAACAAAATAATTAAGTGGTAAAAATTATTTCTCTTTCCTCTCTATAAACTACAACCCTACAAATTTCACTTTATCAAAACTCTTTCTCGTATGAATGTTTTAATATTTAGAGATATCAAATTGAAAAGCTGTCTTGGCTTCATGAAATACCAGAATAAGATTTTGATATCTGAAAATTACAAAACTCATATCTTTTTTGCTCACCAAATACACATTTAGTTTTTCGATGTCCAAAACCAAATTTTTTTCAAAAGAATTGTTGGGACTGCGCGTGCCCTCACCCCAACCCCGCATTAGTATGATATTGTCCGCTCTGGGCCAAGCCCTCACGGATTTGTTTTTGGGCACCTCCCAAAAGGCCTCATACTAATGGGGTTGGGTGAACCTATATATTTTGGTCCATTTTTTCTTCTCCCTCCGGTGTGGGACTAGGAGGAATCCCCAACAAACCTCCCCTCAACCAAGGACCACACAATTTCCGACCTCCCCTCCAGCGGTAATCCATTTTTTCCTTTTATCTGCTAACCATCTTGCACCACCGAACACTCTTTGCGGGACACGCCGCCCGACCTCCTGTCGGGAAGACTTTCGACGCAAGGCTCGAACTGCAGATTTTTCCTTCGCTGGGCTACACCATTTGATCCGCCAAATCATCGTGTACCGCCGTAACTATAATTTCACGGGACGCGCCGCCCGACCTCCTCTCGTCGGGAAGACTTTCGACACAAGGCACCACCTGCAGATCCTCTTTCTTGGTCTTTGTCCTAGTTACACCGTCACACCAAGATTTTTCCACACTGCACAGTCCGCTACTCCCGCCCGCAAGAACCTTGGTTCCGATACCACATGTTGGGACTGCGCGTGCCCTCACCCCAACCCCGCATTAGTATGATATTGTCCGCTCTGGGCCAAGCCTTCACGGATTTGTTTTTGGGCACCTCCCAAAAGACCTCATACTAATGGGGTTGGGTGAACCTATATATTTTGGTCCATTTTTTCTTCTCCCTCTGGTGTGGGACTTGGAGGAATCCCCAACAAGAATCTCATACTCTGTATATCCTAAGTTGATTAGTTTCAACAAGTAATATACTCGTTTTTCACTTATTTTTTATTAGCATTTTTTAATTTATAAGCTGCCAATTAAAATAATTCTTTTAATATGACTTAATTGAGAGATGAGTGATTTGGTGATATTTATAAAATGTAAGGGATAGTTTTGTAAATAATTTAGTTAAAGTGGAGAAATAAAAAAAATTAGTTTAAAAATTAATTAGACATACTTATTTTTTTTACTTATAAGCAGTTTACAATCACACAGAAAAACACTCACATTATGAATGTTCAAAATTAAATCCTTGATCAAACTATCAAAAAGATTCAAGCGAGATTAAGGGCCTGTTTGAGAAAAGTGTTAGAGTTTAGAGTTAGAGGTTAGAGTTAGAGATTAGAGTTAGAGTTTAGCTGTTTGCGTCAGAGTTATTAATTAGCTGTTTGAATTTTTTTTGTTTGGCAATTGAACATTTTAAAAAGCTAATACATCGAAAATTACTAAAATAGCCACTTCAAAGTCCATAGAATTTGCGACTAGATGAATCATAACGGAAGAAAAGTAATAGAACTGCAAATTAATTTCAAAAAAATAAAATGAATTGAATTTCTTACTTGATCAAATTCCTCCATGAATAACCTAATTTTTCAGAGAGAATCGTTGCTTCTGGCCGTGCACCAATACTTTCCCGGTAAAATATTGATGGATAGAATTGGAAGATTTCTACGAAACGCCAACTTTCTTCTTAGAACGCTGGTCCTAGGGAGCGTCTTGCGTTAAGCTGCACGAAAAAATAGGCGACGGAGATAATTCAAAACGCCGCTCCTATTTTAACGCAAAACAAACGCCCAATTTACAGTGTATAGCGTTGCGATCCCAAAAAGCCTTTCCTAAACAGGCCCTAACTAATCACGAAATAGGCGGAAACACTATACTTATACTCTACTCCTTATACTCTACTCCTTCTGTTTCTTACTCCCTCCGTCCCCCTGTATTTGTCCACTTTCTTTTTTACACACCATCCAATGCACTTCTTTAATCCATTTTATCTTGTAATTTGTATATTAAAAAATTATAAAAAATTATATATTAATAATCTATATGTTAAGACAAATCAAACAAGATCACACATGACTATATTTAGGCTTACACATTGAGAAAATTTGATAAGTCAAAGTGCTTAAATGAACGGTTCCAAAAGTCAAATATGGACGAATACAGGGGGAAGGAGGGAGTAAAACACTTCTTCTTTCATTTTTTTTGTTGGGAGAAAGACCAAAGTAGGACCAAAACATTGAAAATATACCAAAATAGGACTTCCATATTTTTATTCCCGAAATAGGACTACATTACCAAACATGGTCATATACATTACCAAAAAAGTATAGTAATTTGCACATGTACACTGTCACATTACCACAATACAAAGTCACATTACCACAGTGCAAAGTCTTATTTTGGGAAAAAAAAACATGAAAGTCCTATTTTGGTATTTTTTTCTATGTTTTAGTCATATTTAGGATGATTTCTATTTTTTGTTTTCTCCAAAACAATTCCACTTTATATTAAAAACAACTTTTCCCTTACTTTTTCTTACCTTATCTATCACATCATATTTTTTCACTAATAATCTACGCATCACACCTTACTTTTACTCATCACATTAAAGGCAAAATTAAAAAGTCAACCACAAATATACATTCATTATTTCTCCTAAAGTCAAAATAGAAACCGTTTTATGAAACGGATGGAGTATATAACAATAATGTTAAGGGTACACCAAATGAGGGGTGAGCAAGTGCCAAATCGATACCGAAAATTCTTTAGAAAATCAAGAAAACTAAACAAAAAAATACCGAACTGAAAATATACTACAAAAATACCGGGTCGTACCGAACCAAATGTTCGGTTTGGTAGTTTGGGAATGGTACAAGGTAACTTCCAATATCGAAAATCCTGGACCGGATATATATACTACTCCCCGTCCGGAAATGTTCTTTCCATTTGACTTTTCACGGTCTGTAATGTTGCATTTTGACCATTAATATTTATATTTATACATAGATATATTTTATGAAAACTTGATATTTCAAATTTACGTTTCATTAGAAATATGTTGATATTAAATTTATATCATAATACAATATATTTTTTCTATATATCGGACTCCAAAACTACGAACTCTGACCGAGAAAAGTCAAATAAGATGAACATTTCCGGACCGAGAGAGTAATATATTATAAATATAATAAGTTTATTATATTGTTTCGTTAAATAATAAGTTTGTTTTCAAAAATTTCGTTCAAATTTTATTATATGTACATTGTACTTTTATTGGAGTTTCAAGTTTTTGTAGATGAATTTAAAATTATTAACACATATTTAAAATATTATTTATATATTACGTTGTCATTTGTTTACTTTAGTTTGTGAAATATAAATTATGTTTAATAACCATTTCTTGCATTTAATTTTTCATATTACTATATTTAAATATACTTTCGATTTTCAAAAATAAATGATTTGGTGACATTTTAAAGTTTAAATTAAGTGTGTATGTTGTACTCAATGTGTACTAAAACCGATATCGAGCCATCTCGAACCATGCCAAACTGAAATATCAAGAACGAGATTGATACGACGTAAAATCTCATACCGAATCAAAATATTTGATACGATATCCGTACGAGCTAAATATCTTATCATGTCTATCTCTACACCAACTAGTGTACTCCATTTATACACATACAAAAACAAAATGCACGCACAGACACTCAATATTATATATGTGCATGCATAGATATTGAGTGGCTGTGTGTCTACTTTTGTCTTGGTGTACAAATGTGGTACACCATATTTGGTGCATCCCTAGCCTTGCCCAATAATCTATAAATAATAAAGTGCCTCATAGACAACACTTTAATTTTAGTTTTAGATTTTTAATAAATTTATATATTGACGTGTAGCTTTATCATTTTCAAATTTAATCTAAGACCGCGAGATCATTAAAAATTATACAAAATGATAATGTTAATTAAAAGAGACATCAAAGTACACAAATTGTAAGTGCTATTTAACGACCGCGAATTGTGTTTCCACGCAAATTATACCACACATCTTGCTATACCAACTGATCTTTTATGTGCACATTTTGAGTACTTATAAATAAATAAATACAACTTAATTTTCTATTTTATCATTTTCAAGAATATTTTTATTATTATTTATGACATGTTTGAGAACTTAAATTTGAATTTTAAATCTACATTTGGCTGAAATTCATGTTTGAAAGTCTTAAAATCTTAGATTCAAATTTGAGACGAATTCATCTAATTCATAACAAAACCGAATCAGAAATGCATAGAGCCTTCATTGTCATTTGAAATTCAAGAATTCAAATTTTAGATTTGAAATACAAAATTGAAATGAAATGCTAGTTATTCAAACACTACCATATATAATGAATTTGAAGTTGTATAAAGGTTAAAATGAAAATTATCTTTTAACAACAACATATTCATACTCTACAATATTAAATGTGTATATATCAAACTCATAATATACATACTCAATATATGCAATAAATGATTAAATACACTATTTCTAATTACGTTACATCTTTATTATTCATATGATCAAATTTTATTCACTTCTTTCACTACAAAAAACTGCTAAAATCGCGACAGAAAAATTTTGTCGCCAAAGCTTGATTTCCGTAGGTAATTTGTATAACGACGGAATTAACGACGGTGTTTTTTCAATCGTTAATTTTCCGTTAGTATTAATTTTAACGAGAGTTTTCACAATCACGTGAACTATTGTCGATTAGAGAAGAGACGACCCGACTCTATGGAGAAGTTTTCCCTCGTGGAAATGGAGATGACGGTGGAGATGGAGGAGGGTCGAGGTTTGCAGGGGCTAATTGAGTGCTTTATTAGAATTGAAGAACATTATATTAATCTTAAGACGGAAATTGGAGACGGTTTTAGCGACGGAAATATTCCGTCGCCAGATTTAACGATGGAAATGCCGACTGTTTTAGCAATCTTACCATATAGTGACAGAATTGGTATTCCGTCGCCAATTTGACAGCAACTGCACAAAAACCTGTAATTTTTTCAATTTCACCCAACAACAACATCAACCTGCTCTAAATCATAACACAACATCAAACAACCATCAAATACTAAAAATGAAGAGTATCAAACAATAAAAAATACTCAAATCACCAAGATACAATTAAAATTCAAATAATATTTATGAAATTCGTCAAAAAAAGAAATCTAACTCCACTTACATAACCATAAAACTTAAGTTTAATATAATGTGCTTCAATTCTAATAAAACACTCAACAAGCCCCTGCAAACCCCGACCCTCCTCCATCTCCACCATCATCTCCATTTCCACGTGGGAAAACTCCTCCATAGAGTCGGGTCGTCTCTTCTCTAATCGAAAATAGTTCACGCGCTTGGGAAGCTCTAATTTAATCTAGCTCTTCTCTCAAGCTCCTGATCTCATCATCTCGAGGGTCCCACATAGAGCTGGTGCTAGCTCGTCTTGCCTCACTTGCATGCATTCGTGGTAGGCTCCGTGCGAGATCTCCAACACCATGAACACGATTCTTGGCATGCATAAATTCATTCCTCCTATATATAATAAGCACAATATTGATTCACTAAAAGTTTCAAGAATATAATTAAATTTGTTAAAACAAATGACTAAATTTTGAAAACAAATCCTAACCTAAAATAATTATAAATTAAAACTAAATTTGTAATTATAAACAAAATATGATATTTTAAAAACCCTAATGTAAACAATACAATTATAATAAAAAAATTTAATTCACAAATTGAAATTGAATAAGAGATGAACACATGAAAAAAATTGAGAGTTGACGGCAACGATGACCAGACGGCAAGGAGGACTGGCGGTTGATGGTGGCGGAGGGAGACGACGAGCAGACGGTGCGGTGGAGGATACTCGATGACGATTTGGACAGCAAGACCTAAGACTCCTTTGTTTCTATCTGCAAATCGGTGAAACTGACGAAGAAGGGGTATAGATCTGGTTTATAGCGACGGAAGTTAACGACGGAACAATTCTGTCGCCAGCTCAAAACACGTTGTTTCAATTAAATTCCGTCGGTAATTCCGTCGTCTAAAATTCCGCGCACTACCAATACGGAGCGACGAATCTTTCTTTCCGTCGTTAATTTTGGTAGGCGTATTAGTCCGTCGCTAAATCCGTCGCCGTTAGTGTCGAACTGAATTCCTGTCGCTATAAACCGTCGCTTTTTGGCGTTTTCTTGTTGTGTTTCCTTAATTTCGTTACTTATATGATACAAGAATAAAATCATGTCACTTCTAGTTTTGTAGATTTTTTTATGTACTTTTTAATATGTGAATTTTCCTTTTTAATTTCACTTTAGTTGTCAAGGAAATTATATTGAAAATAATGTTAGTCAAATATTTTAAAATGAAATCCGCGGTTTAAGGTTCTGTTCGTTTGAGTTGTAAAAAGAGAATTTGATGTTGGAAGAAACTGGAAGAAGTTGAAAGAAACGAGAAGAAGTTGGAAGAAACTCAATCATAGATCATTTTGACATCATTAAAATGAAATTTTAACAATAATTTCAAGGTTTATGATTCTTGGTTCTTGAAACATGTCAAACACAAAAATCAACCAAACGACCGTTTATGAACGTAGAAACGATCTATAAGAAAATTCTAGTTACGAGATATAACTACGGGCTTACCTCGAGCTTAAATGGGGGTTTTGAGAATTTTCTGGCAAAACTTCCGGCAAACGCTACGGCTTGCTCCGGCGACATGAAGCTCCTAGACAACACTACTTTGCTTTCTATACTCGCAGCTCTCTAATGGAGGAAAAATAGTGAAGAATGGTGAAGAATTAGTCTCCCTTATATAGTGAAGGTGAAGAAGAAGAAGACATTTGCTGAGTTGCTGCAGCATAGGATTCCAATTCACGATCTTCATTCAGCGAAAGTGCGATTTTAGGCGATTCAGTACGCTACTTCCTGATTGAGACAAATTTGGTTTTAGTCGGGGTACACTTTTTAGTCCAACTTTCTTTGAATTGAAATCTGTTTGCACCGTTACGGGGTAAACTCTATCCAACAATATAATTTTTATATTTATTTGTAATACTTTTTTCGACATCATATTTTTGGGGGTTTGTCTTTGACAGAGTCAAAATTGATTTAATTAACCTTTATCCTAAAAGGTTCTCACATTTAATTCATATTATTTATTCTCATGATTTTTTCAATAAATCATTTTCAAAGTTCACATTATTAAAAAATTCTTTATTTATTATTAATTTGGGTTTGTACTGTGGTTCTCAATCAAGATCACACAAATAGTCAACATATTAGATTTATCTCTGTGAGATTTATCCAGATTGTGATATTGGATATCAAAACACTTCATTTCGGTCCAAAGCCTAACAATAATTTATTTTAATCAAAACAATAACAACAATTTAATAATAATTTTAGGGTGTATTTTGAGGCATTACATAAATATGTAAGCAAACTAATTTTTGATAAAAAAATCTTCTTTGACCTCATTTGAGATTGTATGTTATAAATTTGAATGTATGATAATATTGTATACTCATCGTATGTACACACTTTTTTAGTCATTGTTGGAAGAAACTCGAAAGCGTTCAAATATTAGAAAAAATGGAAAAAACAAAAAAGAATTTGAAAAATTAAAAATTAACTTTTCTAACTCAAACGAAGGGACCCTAAATTGGATTGTGGGAGTAAATGTAACTTAGGCAGCGTTCCATTCAACTTATTTTATTACTTATTATTATTAAAATCAGATCAAATTAGACAAGACTAGAGTAGGTCAGATCAAATTAGATCACATCAAATCAGATTCAATCAAATATATATACACACACACACACACCCACACGGATGTCACAGAGTACTCAATATTGGAAATAAGTATACACCAATTGAGAGAAGAGTGATTATTTCAATTTTGGGTTCAAAGCTTCAAACTCAGCGATGAGTTTGGGAAAGGAGTGCGAGGGGAAAAAGAAAACTTAATTGAGTAGAGAAAGGAGTGTGAATTTACAATTTTATCCACGTTCTTAACGAAAATGTTAACAAAGGACCATTCGTGGAAATGAATCTAATAATTAGTGACTAAATTAATAATATTTGATATTTAGGAATGAAGTACTTAAAACTACTAGGGACGGACCTTTTATATATTTAACCAAGCATTTTTCTTGGTGCACTCCCTTCTTTCTTCAATTCTTGACTTTCAGGATTTTTGAGCAAAGAATGGATCTTCCGGGAGCTATACACTCCAGTTGCACCGGAAACGTACAAGTTATGGCGTTGAAAAGCTCGATTCTTAAGAAATCCAATGTTTCTAGGTACCTGAAAAACATGGCCTTAGCCCCTTGTTTACTTCCCGGCTCATCATCAAGGTTGGAGAATTTGGGTCATTTCCTCATCAAATTGCCCAAAGGCGGTAACTTTTCGCCATCTGGGCTCTCGACATCGTTTGTGGTCAGGGCTAAGGGGAAGAAAAAATCAGGGAATTCTGATCCGGACTTCTCTTCTTCTGGTATGCTTAAATTCTTCTTCATTTTCTTAAAATACTGGCTGTAAATTTTGAGGCTTTGAGCCCTATTGTTCAATTTCGAATTTTGATTTGTGATAATCAAATATGGATACTTTTACTTAAAACTTAGAATGTTAATGATTTGATTTCCCTTTATATGGACACCTTATTTCGTCTCTACTTTCAAGTAGGGGTACTGTGTGGGATTATATTAGATTTGTTGCTGCTGTTGTTGTAATTGTTGTTGCTTATGGATACCTTATTTTGTGTAATAGTAGAAGAACATTTTGCCTTTATCTTGGATTAGTGAAAATTCACATTGTCTTACGGCTATGAATGTTGTAATCCAGGCGACTGTCTAGATGCCTGCCGTTCTAGAATGAGGTGAGTTCATGCATTAAATATACAAGAGGTGAGGTAATGGATGGCCTCTATGATTGGTGAGAGGAAGCTTCACCTTGAGCTCTAAACAGGGAGCTCATTTGTGAGTTTCTATTCTCCCAAAAATTGCAGATTCCCAGGAGAGGAGATAAGTCCCTAGAGAGTGGAGATTGGATTAGTTATTCCACTTAGAGATTGTGAAAATTTTGAGATTTTTTTAAAATTTTACTAGATTAATATAGATTTTCTATTGCATTGTGTCTTAATATCTCTGCCTATGTAACTATGTTACCTAGCCGGTCCCAAGCCCAGATAAAAGAGGAGGCTGGAGAGTTGTGATAGCTCTTGGCAACCAACGTAAAGCTTTGTCGAATCTTCATGACATGGATGAAATATGATATTGCGCTAAAGCTAGGTCGTTGCCCGGAAAAACGCGATGTATGGCTTGACTACAATGTCAAATGAGCTACGACCGCTGCATCGGTGCTCGGGTGTAGTGCAAAATAAGCAAGGGTTCCCTCATTTTGGTAAGCGGACGTAGGTAAATAAGCTAGTTCCCAAAGGTAAAGGTAAATGTCTAGAAAGTTTACAATTTGGGACATGTAACATAGTTTGATACAAAGAAGGATTAATATTATGAGCTTGCAAAAACTAAGTGGGTGGGAGCAAAGGCTAAGGAGTTGGACACTTCAGGCTTCATGCTATGGTATACATGCTATGGTATACAGGAAAGGTGAAGAACAAAAATGGAGTTGGTATTATTGTAGATAAACGATAGAAGAAGGATGTGATCGATACCATTAAGAGATAAGGTTTTCTTGGGAAGAGATTTAAATGAACATGTGGGAAAGGATGGAAGTGGGTATTAACAAATCCATGGAGGGCATGGCTTTGGAGTAGCGAATGCAGAAGGTAAAACCATCTTAGACTTCTCTTCGAGCTTATTATCGCATCCACTTATTTTTATTTCTGCTAAGGAAATCAAATCGAAAACTTTGCATTAATTGCAAATTTTTTCTGGGAGAGAGTTTGACCACCCAACATAGAATGCTCGTTAGGGATTTTCGTATCTAACGAAAGGTAAGAGGAAGTGGCCAAGAGAGGAATCCAAGGACTAAATGATGACAGTTGAAAGGTGATAAACAAAGGTATTTCCAACGCCGTTTAATAGAAGAAGCAAAATAGGATGGATATGGATGTGCGGAAGAGTTATGGTGTGATATGGCAGACTATTAGAAAGGTGGCAAAAGAAACCCTTGGAGAAACTAAAGGCACTAATGCAAGAGAGAGAATCATGGTGGTGGGACACTAGTGTGCAAGAAAAGGTAAAGTGGGAACATTTTAAGGAGTGGTCTTTATGCAGTAATGTGGAAAATTGAGAAAGGTATAAGACGGCTAAGACGGAGACAAAAGTAGCTGTAAGTGAAATACAAATGAGAGCATATGAAGGGTTTTACCGGTCGTTGGGTACGAAAGAAGAGGTAAGATGTATTTACAAGCTTGCAAAGGATCGAGAAAGAAGGATGTAGGATTTGGACCAAGTTAAGTGCATTTAAGATAAACATGGTGAAGTTGTGGTCTGTGATGATAGCATAAACTAGCGGTGCAAAAGGTACTTCAATGATCTGTTTAGTGAGGAGCATGCAAATCTCTCATGCTCCAATCGGCTACACACGAGGGAGGATGACCAAAACATCAATTATTATTGGAGAATTTGAGAAATTGAAGGTAAGGAGGCCCAAAAACGGATGAAGAATAGCAGAGCAGTGAGCTAGACAACATGTTGATTGGAGTTTAGAAAGGTTTAGAAAGAAAATGCATTTGGTGGCTAACTAAGTTTTTTAACAAGATTCTAAGATCTAAGAAGATGCCTAACAAATGGAGGAAGAGCATTTTGGTCTCTATTTATAAGAATAAGGGGGATATTCAGAGTGGTGGTCAAGCTCATGAGCCATACAATGAAGTTGTGGGAAGGAATGGTTGAACAAAGGTTGGGACAAGAGACCTCAGTGTTAGAGAACCAATTTGGTTTTATACTAGGAAGATTAACTACAAAGGTTTTATACTTGGTGAGGAGAATGATGGAGAGGTATCAAATTGAGCACAAGGATTTACACATGGCTTTTATGGATTTGGAAAAGGCATATGACACGGTACCAATATAAGTATTGCAGACGGTTTTAGAGATAAAAGGAGTAAGGATTGCGTATATTCGTGCGGTTAAGGACATGTATGATGGTGCTGCAACGAGTATGAGAAGTCATAGTGGGGTTAAGGGGAATTTTCCATCAGTGTAGGATTACACCAAGGGTCATGCTCACATCTTTTTACACTAGTATTAGACGCTCAAAACGTATCCAAGAACACGTACCATGGTGCATGCTTTTTGCCGATGACATCATCCTTGTCGGCAAATCACGAGAGGATTTGAACGGGGAGTTGGATTCGTGAGGACAAGCTTTGGAGTTGCATGGCTTGCGTATAAGTCGCACTAAAATAGAAAATAAGGAGTGCAAGTTTGACAACGGAAGGAGAAATAGTAACATCGAGGTGAAAGTAAGAGAAAATACTATACCATAAGTAAAGAGACAAATATCTTCGGTGTATCATTCAAGACAATGGAGAAATAAAGGATGACATTAACCATAAGATTCAAGCCGGTTGGTCAAAATGGTAGAGTGCTCCGGGCTTTATTGCCTTTATATGTGATAAAAAAGTACCTTTAAAGCTAAAGAGAAACTTTTACCGTACTGCAATTAGACCAACTATATTGTATGGAACAAAGTGTTGGGCAGCAAAGGGTGAATATGAACACAAGTTTAGTGTGGGGGAAATAAAGATGCTTTGTTGGATGAGCGGTCATTTGTGTATCGATAGAATAAGGAATGAAGTTATGAGAGCTATTGTTGAAGTGGCACCTATTGTTGAAAAGATGGTGGAAACTCGTCTTAGGTGGTTTGAACAAGTGGAGAGAAAACCAATAGAGCATCCAGTGAAAAGGGAGACCTTCGCGTGAATGATGTCACATGCCTCACAGTAGATTTGATACATGATAGGGCGCAATGGCGTTGTTTGATCCATGTAACCGACCCCACGTAGTGGGATAAGGCTTTGTTGTTGTTGTTGTTGCCTTTATATCTATTTCAGTATTGAGTTTTTTTCCCAAAAATTAATTGCCTCTTAATCTGCAAATCTTTAGCACTAGTGACGATTTTAATATCTTATACACTTAAATATATCTGTAAATTTACAGGCAGTTAATTGTTGGAAAAAACACTCAACAACAGTGACCACATAAGTGGAGGATATATATGACTATTATCACTATGTTTGGTTCAAGGAATTTCGAAGGAAAATAAAAGAAAATGATTTTCTCTCCTTTTCCACACCAAAATGAGAAGAATTTGGTTTTCCCTCCTCTTAGTATATTTTGCCTTCTCATTTTCTTTTCTTTCCACTTTTCTATTCTTTTCCTCTCTAACCAAACAAGAAAACATATTTTCAACTTCATTTTCTTATCTTTTCCCTTTCAAATTCCTTGAACCAAACATAGTGTATGAGTTCATTGATGATAATTATGATATACAATAGACCTTATGGCACTCCATTTTGTGGTACTCTAATGGATGGATTGAGTTTGTTGCAGAGATGTGCCATTTTGAAAAAAAGTCTATTATCTATCCAAATCCGTATCATTGCCAACATTGATTCTTTTAGCTCCGAGCAATGGACGTAACTGTTCCTGTGATTAAAATAAGAAAATACTCCCCCCGTCCCACTAGATTCTTGACAATGGTTGACGATGCTCGACTGATATGGTTTTTCAATTCAATTTATTTCAAAATTGGTGTAAAAAATAAAAATAAAATTTATATATACTTATTTACTAGTTACTACATCAAAAGATCTACGAAATAAGAGGTGGCATGACTATATTATTTTATCAAATGATAGATGAAAATATGTAAAGGAAGAGGAAATAGTTTTACTGTGTGAAGAGTAACCGTAAAGAACCAAGTCGAGCGGATGGAGTAGTTAATTTTAGCTTTAAGGGTTAAATCTATGATTTGATATAGAATAGAACCTTTAAGTTCTATTCTCATTCATTAGTGTTTGTGCTGTAGAAAACCAGTGTATTGCAATTTTTAGTGGTTATAGCCTCTCACCAAGTACAATGCTCTTCAAATGAAGGGAATGGTGACAATTCATTTGCAGAAGATGATAGTTCTATAGAAAGTAATCGCTTTTCTGAAAGCAACACCAAAAGTAATGGTGGCCAGAATACCAACTCTGTTGACTGGAGAGACTTCAGAGCTTCTCTTTATATCCAGGAGCAGGTATCATCTCGTTTCATACAGCATTTATTTGGATGTTATGACTTGTCAGTTTTTCATGTCTCCAAACCACGTGTTCAATAAACGAGAGTTCTTGGTGTCAACTCTATTCGATCTTATAAGGTATCCATGCTCGATTCTCTTGGGCTGTTTTCTTATGCATTGCATGTTTGGCCAAAAATACAATGCAACGCCTTAAGGGATAAATTATGCAACTGGTGCAAACAGCTTTGTTTACTTAATGGAATAATTATATCCAACCCTTAAAAGGAAAAAAAAACTTTTTCATTTTTATACTTTGGAACTGATTCCTTTCCCAGAATTGCTTGTGTAGTACTTTCAACTATACTTTACTCTCCACTGCTTGAAGCTAACTAATGAAAGTTACATCTGTTCTGTTTTCTATGAAGAACTGAGAGTGCCAATTGAAAGACATTTTTTGTTGAACACATGTTCTTCTGGTGTTAACCCTCATGTCCTTGAATTGAAGCCTTGCTTGAAAAACAAGCCATCAAATTTGTATTGTTTTTCCGTCATCCCTTGAAAATTATGGATGTACCAAATTCTGTTATCATTTGCTAAATTATGGATGTATCAAATTCTGAGGTAAAGGTAAGCTACACACAGATCTTATCTATTCCAACCCTACTTCTGAATGCATATATTGTGTATGTCACGTCTCTCTCCCCCCATCCCATTCCACCCCACCGAGTTGCAGGTGTTTCCATTGGTAGTAAGGAATAAGATCAGAATAGCTACCTGTTGTTGGTAATGAATAATCATTTCATTTAAATTAAACATTTATATTAGGAAAAACATAAACTCCATAATTTTCTAATAAAAGTGGAGTTCTTTTTCTATTTTCTACAACAGGTGCTTGTTCCTCCACATCAAATGATATGTCTTGCTGACGCCTAACAGCTTTGTTCTCTCCATCCTGGCTGTCGGCTCTATTGTTTCATCCTCACATCAAAATACACTTGTGTCATTTTGATGAAGTATCAACAGTTGGGCCGTCAGGAGAATGCAATATTGTTTAAATTTTTTCATTTTAACATAGGAAAAATATATAGAACTGTGTGGTATACATATCTGATGATAAAGTTGCATGTCGTTTCTCTTAATATGTCCAAATCTTGAATATCAGGCTGCAGTTTCTGTCTCTGACCCCCACAAGTATGATGAAACTGCATTTGGCTTTAAACCTCTACCTCGAAAGTGGGCACACCCAATTGCAGCTCCTGAGAATGGTTGCATCCTTGTTTCAACTGAAAAGCTTGATAGGGTTCGCAGCTTTGAGAGAACAGTGGTTCTTCTACTGAGAACTGGAACCAACCGTCCTCAAGAAGGTCCCTTTGGACTGGTCATAAACCGCCCACTCAGAAAAAAGGTTAAACACGTGAAATCCACCAATCTTGACCTGGCAACGACCTTTTCTGAGTGCTCCTTGCATTTTGGTGGGCCCCTTGATGCAAGTATGTTTTTGCTAAGAGCAGAAGGAAAGTCCCTTGCTCACGGTTTTCAAGAGGTCATTCCCGGCATTTCTTTTGGTTCTCGAAAAAACATGGAAGAGGCATCTGCATTAGTGAAGAAAGGGGAACTGAAACCTCAAGATTTTAGATTCTTCTTTGGGTATGCTGGGTGGCAGCTGGACCAATTGACTGAAGAGCTTGAATCGGATTATTGGTATGTTGCTGCATGCAGTGCAAATTTGATTTTTGGGGGATCTCCATTGGAGAGTTTGTGGGAAGAAATCTTGCAGTTGATGGGAGGCCATTACTCTGAGGTAAGTCGCAAGCCTAAGAAAGACTTTTGATTGCTCCAAATCTCATGCCTAGTGGCCTTAGACTTGTGCCGTTGCTGATAATCAAGTGCTTCGTTTTGAGGCGCAATGTACATAATGTTCATGTTTCTTTTTTTCTAAATAAGCCATTTATTTAAAAGTTGAGAATATCATTCTCTTTAATGTTTTTCACATGTTCTCTGACTATCACTTGATGAACCAGATCTGTATGACTAAAATGTGTATAGATAGACCTGATGTTGCTTTGATGAAAGGTTGCCAATTGCTGTTCTTACTAGACTGTTGGCTGTGATCTAGTGAATAATTTTTAGGGTAAGGCTGGGTTGCATGAGCTGCTTTATGTGAACTGAGCATAAAAAATGATATTTTTGCAACCATTCACTTTCATTTAGTTAACATTCATTTTCCAGGCCATGTTTGACCACTGAAATGAGGAATTTTTTTACACTGTATACACAATGTGGGACTGTTGGGGTACCAAGTAGTTGGCAGTGTTGTCCTGTCCACCAGTTTCTATACAAACTTTGACAAGTTTCTTCTATTGGTATGGTAAGAGACTAAGAGCAATGCTATTTTGACATCATTAACACACAGAATAAGTCTTTTGTGCGTGTGTGTGGTGTCAAAGTAGCACAATTTTCATTATGGTAATCCAAACAATGTCAACCACACCAGTTTTAACTGCTACCTGAGACACTGCTGCGATGATACTTAATCAATCGTAGTAGCTGTTCCTTTTTGTCTTTGCTTTGCGGACTGCCTCTTGAATTTGTCTCTCGTGTTCCCTTAGCATATCTTCCATGCTCCCCCCAGGAGGCACCAGTGGCCCAGAGCAAAGAATCCTACTTCTCCTCGCCACATAAACCTGAAAATCCATGGACAACAGATTATATATATTATAGTAATAATAAAATACAGCTCAAGAAACCATTTCCAACAATTCAAAAGAAATCATACACTGGCAGTATCCTCCTGGTCAGATGATCTTTCATCTCTCGAAGTACTTAACAACACATTAACATGCCGCCTCTTTTGAGAATCGTCTCTTACCATCTCTAGACTGTGTTCGTGGACAGTTTGACCTCCACCATCATCCTTTACTCTGTGACCCCCTCTAGCGTTTGGGTGAACAACCGAATTAGAATGAACGATGGTGTTCCTATATTTTGCCTCACTGTCCAACAATGGGTTGTATTTCACGCTAGTGCTTTTATTTGACCTCTCCTGCAGATTCTCTCTTGTGAGTCATAGTCGTGGGTGGCTAACAGTAAAAGCTAAGAAAGAAAAGGTTAAACTAATGAAAACTTCTTTCTAACACGATTTCAACTATAAACACAAAATATACCCGCTGTTCCTGCTGGGCATTGTATCCTGTTCGCTGTCCATATGATTCTTCTCTTGGGTTCTCTAAATATTCACCTCTACGTCCTTTCACGCTTTCAGCCTTTCGTCTGCATATTCCATTAATAGCATCTTTCTGAGTTGTTTGATATGCTTCCCTATCGATTAACGAATAATAAGAACGAAAGAAACTTAGCATACCTTCTTTCATCATCTTGAACCTTTGTGTCAAGCTTCTTCTTACTCAGTGCATGTTTGGGTAAACTTGATGATGGATCACATGGCAGGGGATTTGTTGTGAAGAACTGGAGATTGAAGAAAAAAATATCATTATGAACCAGCTGATTAGGACATTAGGCAGGACTTTGGAATTTCTATGAGCAGATGACAATGGAAAAGTTATTAAATACCTCACTGTTTAGTGAGGAAGCGGCAGTTCCACGCTTCTCCGGTTCCACTGAGAGTAGGGTATCAACAAGAGCTAAAGCCGAAGCAGGGAAGTCCTTGAAGGTGTCAACCACACATCGCCTGTACGGCTGCTGTGGTTTAAAACTAGTGGCATGAGGCAATTTCGTTTTCCTCCAGTATTCCTCAGATGGCGACCCACAAAGCTTGAAGATTTTATGCATTTGCTCCACCTGATTTTTTAAAAATAAGCATTGCATTTACATTGGCAATTGACAAAAGGGTTGGATGACTTGAGAGAGTGGAAGAAGAAGAAGAAGAAGAAATGTGACCTCTGTTCTTCCAGGCATGATAGGCTTCCCAGCGAATAACTCTGCAAGAATGCAACCCACACTCCACATATCAATGGCCACTCCGTAATCTGTCGCACCTAGCAAAAGCTCAGGGGCTCTATACCACAGAGTTGCAACGTGGCTTGTCAGGGGCTGTTTCCTGTCAAGGTGGAAGGTTGTGGCCAATCCCAGGTCTCCAATCCTCAGAATGCCATTACTGTTAATGAGAAGATTTGAACCCTTGATGTCTCTGTGAAGGACACCGCGACTATGGCAGTGGTCCAATCCCAAAAGCAGTTGTTGCGCATAACATTTGATCTGTGGTTCGGTGAAGTTGACCCCTGGCAACCCTTCAAGCCCAGCAAGGTCGTGCTCCATGTATTCGAAAACCAGGTATATGCTATCTGATATCCTCGATGTCACGACAGCCTCAAGCTTTATGACATTGGGGTGGTCCAATCTGCGCAAGATGCATATTTCCCTTGCCATGAAACGAACACTCTCCGCGTCCATATTTACAAACCTTACCTTCTTCATCGCCACAATTTTATTGCTCTTTAGGTCACGCGCCTTGTAGACACTGCTATATGTCCCTTGCCCAATCTGCAACATCAGTTTGCTGTTTAAAAACGATGGCTTTTATTAAATACCCACAAACCTAAGATTGATCATTTTTTAACAAAATGTTTTAATCAGGATGAGATCATGATCCTTTCAAGAATTAAGAAGGATGCTTTTATGGTAAAGTCAGGGTCAAGTTCTATAATCATTGTCTGTGGGTTCTTCATCAACTCAAGAATCTGGGTTGTCATAACTACAAAAAGAAAAAAAGAGTAATTGAACTGACTTTGCATATGATCTCAAATGACTCGACACTTCGAGGAAGCCACCCCTGAATGGCCTCAGCAGCAACTGAACTCAGCCAGGTTGGCCATCCAGCAGCAGATTGTTCTCCCCTCACACCATGTGGCATGCTCGCTATCCGGGATATGGAAGTCGACCCCCCACTAATCCCGAAATCCACAGTAGATCGCCTCCGGTGGCCATCTTTTGGCCTCTCAATGATTCTCGTCTTCCCATCATTTTCAACTTTTGGGACAACAGGAACAGCTGTGTTTCTTTCAGGTTCTCGCTTCTGGATCGAATGTTCAGATCCTTCTTTTGCTGTCTTGTTACTGAAATCCAATTTAAACTCCTCCCCGCACGAGGGAGCAACTGTCTGCACACAAAAATTTGTCAACTCTTTTTTTACCTTCTTTGCATCATCGCTTTCATCTGTGATATAATGATTCGCTTCTGACCCCTTAGAGCAAATGCTGCCCATATCGCGTTGTGAACCGATGAGCTCCGAATATATGCATAATCACCCTTAGTAAATCATTCAAATCGCAATGTGTATTTCTGGTAACTCACACAGCTTAAAAATCTCTCCTCAAACTCTGATCACTCAACCCTCATTTTTCAGCACATTAAGGCCAGAATCCCTCTCAATTTTCACACAAATAAATGTGTGGAATATTCTTAAAAAAAGAGATGATATATATCAACTCTGTAAAATTAAAAATACCCAACAAGTCAATGAATGAAATGACTCGAAAAAAATGATCAAACAGAGAAATTATCAAGAATTCTAAAGAATGTAGGCCCCAAAAGATTATAACTCGAAAAACCCAGACCAGAAACTCTGCATGCATCAAAATTACATATGATATAATGTTTCCTGCATTTATGAAACAGAAAAAAATTATGTATGCGTTCCTATAGAGTTGTTTTCTGGATTGATGCAGGAGCTTTGGTCAAGGTGGCGAGGGTTACAAATGTGGGGACAAAAGAAGGATTTTACTTTCTTGAGAATCTAACTGCTCGATTAAAATAAAAATGGAAAAAAGGAAATTTTCTATTGACAATCTGCAGGTCTATTTTGTTAGAAATCGAAAAGAAAATCCCAAACCAAAAAAAAAAAAGAGAAAAAAGAAAAAAATGGAGCTAGAAAGCTATGTTTATTCAAGATTACTGGTCAACATTCCTCCAACGAGGTCAGGAAGAGAATAGAATAGAGATGATTTCGGCCCCTCGAATTGTGCCCCGCCTTTACCGTCATATTTTGTCAGGGCTTTTAAAAGCTTCTTACATTTCAATTGACTTAAGGGCTGTTTGTTTCAGCCTCTTAATGGTTCAGATGTCTGAATGATTCATCACTTAATTGTTCAGACTGTTTGTTTCAGCCTCTTAATGGTTCAGATGTCTGAATGGTTAAGAGATTTGCCTCTGAATGGTTAAGTATTATACAGAGTCTGAATGGTTAAGACCTCTTATCTGAATTGATCAGACATTTGCCTCTGAATAGTTAAACAATATACTAGCTCTTAATGGTCCAGACATCTTACTGGTTCAGCACTTAATGGTTCAGACCTCTTACTGGTTCAGCACTTACCCATTCAGAAGTTACCAAACAGCCCCTTAGAATGCATAGAGCTAGGAGATGATCACTCTATTTACTCCCGAATTCTTCAAAAATTTAGACGAGCGTGTGATTAACCCACTCTCAAATCTGGCATAGAGGGATCATTGATGCAACGTTTTTAAAGACTCAAGGATCATTGGTACAATTTTAAAGTTTGGAGGAATCCGTGCAATTTCTGAACTGTTTGAAGATAAATGGTGCAAAAAAGACTAGTTGAAATTATTTCAAATGATCCTGGATTTCCTCGTTTTTTCAAAGTTAATCTCACGCTCCATGGTGATGCATAATAAACATGTTTTACTAGTGTGTGAGTTTTCGGTGACGGTTAAGAGCCTAACAATTACCATGGTATGTTTGAAAACATGAATTTGGATTTCAAATCCGGATTTAGCTCAGATCCCATGTTTGGGAAACTTAAAAAATTTGAATTTGGATTTAAGTCAAATTCTTCTCATTCAAAATAAAGCTTAATTTGAAATCCATGTTCCTCCTCTTGTCATTTAAATTTCAAGATTTTAAATTTTGGAATTGAAATGCATGAATTGAAATGAAATGCTAGTTGTCAAACACTACCTAATAGATTTCAAATGAATTGTTTTATTTTACCTAATAGAAGACTTGGATTGCTTGGGGTAAATTCTTTTTTTTTCAATTCAATTTTTTTTTAAATTTTAAAATTTGAAACTAAGTTTTGTAAAGTATAACCATATTCTCTTGTTAGAGATTTGTATCATAGATTTGCAAAATTATATTGCATGTTCATTGTTTTCACAATTTCCGTAATGTCATTTCGAGAAAAAGTTGTAGTAGATTGTTGGAAAATCAATTTGCATATATAATTTTGATGTAAGTCATTACTTGAAAAATGACATCTCTCACTTAAATTTTTGAACAAAATACTTCAAAACTGAACAAACTATGTTTTATTATTATTATTTTTTAGAACAAAACATGTTTTAAGCACCTGAGTACAAATTTTTGTTGGTGATTTTAGTGTCATCAATTTATTTTGTGTAATTGGATTTACTTCGATCAGACAAGAATTTAAATAGACGTTGTCAAACAAGTTAGGAGGCGCGGAGTGCGCTCGTTCAACAATATTATAAATTCACTGCGGGGTCCGGGGGCGGCAGCCCCCGGGTAGCGGGGTCCAAGGGGCAGAGCTACATCTACGCGAACGTACGCGTACATCTACGCGAGCGTTCATGTCCGATCACAAGGATTTTTGGATCTATAAAACAGAGTCTCGTGGTATGGGTTGAGGATCGGATTCTTGAGTGCTCGTTCTTGATTAACGTCTTATCCGATTGAAGTATTTCGTATGCCCCGAAATAACTTTGATCTGATAGCGTTTCGTACGCGATTCGTTATATTATCGAGTTCTTCTTTAAACACTGCTTCGCAGTGTTCTTCCTTATAAAATTCTAACAATTTTTCTTTTTTTTTGAAACAGCACAACAAAAATAGGGTAGGACTGGAGTGCTATGTCTATTATTTTCTGTCTAGAAACAACACTCTGTCTAGAAATAGCACTACGAAACTAACGAAAGTGTAGTCTCTCTCACGGTGTAGACTTTTATGTGTCAAAAATAGTCAAAATTTAATCATTTTTACATGACACATGCTTTGGTTATAAATTAAATATAATTTTAAATTAATAAATCTCAAACAAATTTAATATGCTCCATAAAAAATATACTCCCTTTGTCTAATTTTGCTTTTCACGGTATTCGATAGCAACACTTTGACCATTAATGTGTCTATTTATACATAGATATCGATTATAAAAATATACTCGGATAATCTTTGAGTCAAGTGGATTCATGGTAGATATATTAAAGAAATATTTGCACTAATTAAATAGCACTAAAACTTAAGTCATTTCCTTAAATAGAACTTAAACGGTTTTATTTCCTAAATAACACTTAATAATGTCCATAATGTTCAGTGATGGCGAATATTTTCTTGAATAATGACTAAAAGTATTACATTGGGAAGAAAAACATATGTGGTTCTATTCAGAGAAAATCATTATATTTTAGTACTATTTAAGTAAATTTCTCTATACTAAGGGAAATAGTGTGAAGGATATAGTGGAAAAGATGAAGAGGATTATTATGGGGGGAAAGGTTGTATTGTATTGTGTGGCTTTGTATGCAGCATCGTGCTATATATACTATATCTGGAAAGCTAGCTAGGAACAAGTTATTACATACTACGGAGAGAACTAATAAGGATGATGATATGTTTAATGGGATTATTGTGTTTCATACAGCATGTTGGGGAGGGAGGGAGGGAGGGAGGGAAAGAAGATGTAAGTAAAGTAGAATTGGGGTTTTTAGAGATGATACTTGTAGTGTGTTGGTGCATGTAATTAAGAACGATTGATTTGGTGATTAATGAAATTGTGCCTTTGTTTCAATATGGAGTATATCAAAACTATAGTTCAGAATAAATCTATTGATACTAATGCCTTGTTGGGGAACAATTTTTTCAATTAGTGGTAGCGTTTTAAATAAAAATTTAATACTCCGTCCCTCCGTCCACATTTAAAGTTCCCGCTTTGACTCGGTGCGCAAATTTAGGTGGAATGAAAATTGTGTTGACTTTCCCTCTATGCCCCTCATCTTTTCTACCCGTGTACACCCCACACCCCACTGGATTTGTCTACCCCTATACACCACTGACGCCGACACTTCTGCACCGCCGTTGCCGCTGCTTCTGCACCGCCGCCTCCGCTTCTGCACCGCCGCCTCCGCCGCTTCTGCACCGCCGTCGATGATGCTTTCGCATCCCCGCCGTCGAAAGCTCTGGGCATCGCAGCACCCAGCCGTCGCAGCCCCTAGCATCCCTCTCGCCGTCACAACTTGCTTCTCTCGCCGTCATAAGCCCCCGCCTTCAAAGATCTATTTTTAGACTTCTCGTTATGGAAGAAAATCAACATCCCACCATAGATCTGGAAAAAAATAAAAAAAAATTGTTCCTCCAAATCTAGATCCGACGAAGATGCAACCAGATCTGGAAAAAAATTTCTTCTTTTAATTGACGAAAGAAGAAGGAAGAAAAACAGGAAAAAAATGAAGAAGAAATAAGAAGAAGAAGAAGACGGAAGGACAAAGAAGAAGAAGAAGAAGAAGAAGAAGAAGAAGAAGAAAACAAGAAAACAAGAAGAAGAAGAAAACAAGAAGACGGAATTGAGAGGAAGAAAAGAAAGAAAAAGAAGGAAAGACTGAAAGAGGAGGAAGAGTGGGGATGGTGGCTGACGAGGTGGGAAGGAAGAAAAAAGGAAAAAGAAAAAGAAATGTAATGGATGAGGGTAGTTTTGTCTTTTAACCCTGTAAAACTTACTAAAAAAGGAAATGGGAACATTATTTGTGGACGGACCGAAAAGGAAAGTGGAAACTTTAATTTTGGACGGAGAGAGTATTAAATTTTTAAAATGTTAACGCTAAATGCTATCGTTTGATAGTTCTTTTTAAAACGCTAACTGTAACAAAATAGGATCTAATTTTAAATGATAATTCAATCCGTTTAAATTTTTTACATAATTTGCGTTCAAATTTTTTAAAAATTAACCAAGAAAGTCAAAGTAGTAAGAAAGTTTTTTGAGAGATGGAGTAGTGATTATATACTAGAAATCCCCCTTGATACTAGTAGGAGAAAAGTATGAAAATACTAAAATAGGAGTAATAAGCATTTTAAGACCAAAATATGAGTATAATGACAGTTTGATGTAAAAGTGTGTTTTGCCAGTGCGATGAAAAAATGATGACAGTGTAATATAGAAGTGTGACCAGTCAACCATCGTTGATCCGCGGAGACACTATGGTGGCCAATGACGACGGATGGCAATGGGACAGTACGTGATAGTGAGGCAGTTGCAATGTATGTAATAATATGGTGAGTGTGGCAGTGTATGTAACAATGACAGTGTGAACTTCTATTTTGGTCTTAAAAGACTTAGAATTCCTATTTTGATATTTTCATAGTTTTTTAATCTTATATAGAGAGTAATTAGATCTGTGTAGACAAAGGTCGGCCCGTCTGGCCCGCCCTTTAAAAAGGACGAATATGGACAACCTTTAATATTTGCATGGGCGGGCCGGCTCGACCCCGAATTGTATCTGGGCGGATCTGGAAGTTATTTTTAGCCCATCCGGGCCAACAAGCCGGCCCATATTCATCCAAAATATTCACTTTATTATGAATTATCTAGCCAATATAATTTTGAAAAATTGTTATAGTTCATGTATAATGGTTCAATTCACTCACCTCTCATAAACAAAAATCAATTTTCTTTTAATGAATTAGTATGATGGATTTATTTATTATGCAACAATACCTCTGCTATGCTTTCTGTGTAAATTTGGTGAGTGGTGGTTTTATTTTAAACATTGAAAAAAGAGTTCAATGGTTTTTTGGATTTTTTGGGCAAAAAAAGTTTTCTTAGTGTTTTATCCAGGCCGGGCCGCCCGGTGGGTAGTTCGGCCCGCTAAGGTGGGCGGGTAAGGGTAAAGAGTTTAGCCCATCAAATTCGGGCTGGGCTAGACCCGCCCATGTAAATGGGCTAATAATTTGTATCCAGCCTGACCCAGATCTAGCCCGGATCCTTATTTGCACAGGTCTAAGAGAGTTCTATACTCCCTCCGTCCTAAAACGTTAAGATATCACCCTAAATAGTACTAAAACATGGGGAAAAAAAGCATAATACGAGTTTCATGTTATTATTCTTGAAATAAGACTTTGCACTGTGACAATGTGATTGTAATGTGGCACTGTATGTGTCACATTACTATACTTTTTGGTAATGTACATGACCAAGTTTGAATTGGTCATATAAATACATTTTAACTCTTATATATTTTGGGAATAAAAATATGGAAGTCCTATTTTGATATATTTTCAATGTGTTACTCCTACTTTAATCTTTTTCCCTAAAACAATCTTCATGTTTCTTTTTGCGAAGTTTGACCGACTTTATTTTCAATTCAATTTATTTGATTGTAGATGTAAAATTCAAAAAATAAAATTTACTCCGTATATATTTAAAGACTACATTAAAAGTTTAAGAAAAGAAGAGGTGACAAGAAAATTTATTTTATCAAATAATCAGAAGGCGGATCTACTAAGTGTCCCATGGGGTCCCGAGACCCCACGGACCCCGATGTAGGTCCATATGTGTATTAGGTTTAAATTAAAATTCTATATGAATAAAAGAAGCCTGAGACCAGTCCATTTCTTAAGGTAATTTGTTTTAATGTTGCTTTCAATATTTTTTTTAAATATTTTGAAAATGAGTATTAAATCAATTGATCATGAACTTTTTTTGTATTTTATTTAGTATTTTACTAATCCAATTTACAAATTTAATTGATTGTTAATTCTAGACTTTATAAATTGTTTAAAGGTAAGCACTCAAAAAAATTGTTTAACGACAAATTTTTAGTGTCATTTCAATCGTAAATCTAAAATGTCTCATTAATGATTGTCTCTTAAAATTGAATTTACAATTCTAATATATTTGAAAAAAACGCTCAAAATGCAAAGAACCAAAAACTTGTGGAAGTTGTATGAATTTAATACCGAGTACTAATATTTCGGTGTCCCAAGTAAGTACTCAATCTTTACCTATTAAAAAAGATTCAAAAACTATTTCAATTTTGAATCTTTAGAGGTTGGCTCTCTCTTAAGAAAGAAAATATTCGATGTTCATCTTAGTATTAAAAATAGGACATTTCATAGTTATCTTCAAAAAATGTTTATGAAATATTAATACACTAAATTTCTTTTTAAACTAATTAGTGGAAAGATGCATATTTTTGTTTTTTCTTGGTTTGACCAATTGTAAAATGCCTTTGTAAAATACTACTCCCTCCGTTCTACAAAACCCTCCGGTTTTGACTTTGGGGAAAAATAAGAAAAGTGTAATTTTGGTTGACTTTCCAATTTTACCCCTGATGTGATGGGAAAAAGTAAGATGTGATAGTTTAGTTATTAGTGAACAAGTATGATATGATAGGTAGGGTATGAAAAAGTAGGAGTAAAAGTAGTTTTTTAATAGAAAGTGGAAGTGTTTTGTGGAAAGCAAAAAAAACGAAAGAGAAAGGGTTTTGTGGAACGGAAGGAGTAGTAATAATTATGATACTGTGCATATCCAGGTCACTAAAATTGGATAAAATCGGGGGGGGGTGGGCAGGTCAATCTGGAAACCAGACTCCCAACCAGTTTGGGATATCCCTTGAAAACCCCTAGAAACCCAAATTGACACAGAAAACTCGCAACCTGGCGGCCACGTTGATTCTTTGCTGCTTTGGGTTTAAACATTGATTTAAATAGAAAATATTTTTTGAGTTTATTTCTAAAAGATACAAAGTAAGAATTAGCTCGAGGTAAAAACTCAAAGGTAAGAAAATTTAGGACCCCATTGTCGAAAAATCTTGGATTCACCTCTGCAAATAATTAACAAAAATACATAATGAAAGTGATTAAAATTTGAATGTATATAATCGGGAAGGATGTTTTAAGACGGAGGGAGTATAAGGATACATTTCCCTAGTACTATGTGGAGTAGTATGTCAGAGTTGATAAGTGGGAGCAACACGTGTTCAGATGCATGCATGCATGCAACCATCTGCAATATGAGCGCTAACTCATCATCATAACATAATTCAATTCGCATCGACTCATAATACCCCTATTTTTATTTAGCCAACTCTTGATTGAATTTACTTTTGATTTCTTTTTTCTTTCTTTTATTCTACGAAAAATTTGAAGGATTATCGAATAACAATAATAATTTTGAATGAAGAATTGATAAGGGCTCAAAGAATTGAAGTAGATCGATATATAGTTACGTTGTTGATTGTATTATTAATTAGTACTGCAACAATATAATTAATTACGGAGTAAGTAATTAATTAAAAGAAGAAGAAAAAAAGAAACAGAAAAAGGTGGTGGGTGCTGATAGCTAGGATGATGGATTTGGGGAATAGAGTGCTGAACATGGTGTTGCCGCCGGCGAGCCTGGTGATTCTGGCGTTTGCATGGCCGGCTCTGATTTTTATAGGCGCGTGCGAACGGCTTTGGATTGCTTTGTTCGGGGAGGAGATGATGGAGGACAAGGTCGTCATCATCACCGGAGCTTCTTCCGGCATAGGGGAGGTATTTTAATTGCTCCATCCGTTATCAAAAACACTTTCTCTTTTATTTTTTTCACTTCCAACAAAACATTTTCATTTTCTATTAAAAAACCACTTTTATCCTTATTTTTTCGTATCCTTCCTATCACATCATACAATCTATCACATCTTACTGTTACCCATCATACTGTTACCCATCAAGGGCAAATAAACTTCTCCCTTCATTTTTTCTTTGTCCCCAAATAAACTTCTCTTTTCCCTTAAAAAAACCATTTTTACCCTTTACTTTTTCATATCCTACCTATTACATCATACTTTTTTACTAATAATTTACATATCACATCTTATTTTTACACATCACATCAAGGGTATTTTTGGAAAGTCAACACAAAAATACTCCTCCTTAAATTCTCAAAAAGTCAAAAACAGAAGTTTATTTAGTGATGGAGGGAGTACAATTTAACACTTCCTTATTTTTACACTTGGTCGAAATAGGAACTCATTTTTAGAACGGAAAGAGTATGTTTATGTATACACACTTAAGTACGTATTACAATGTGGCTAGCTAGTGATTTATGAGTACTCCGTAGGTTTATATTTATATATTGTTTGGATGTAGGGAAATTGATAGGAAAGAAAATATGAGTAAACGGTAAGAAAACACAAATTTTTAAAAAAAAACTTTCTCATGTTTGGTTGCATTGGGCAAAAAAAATTCATAATAAGGAGATGAGAAAATGGTACCAATGGTAATTTATATTATAGTATTTTCTCTCTTTTCACATTTCTCACCATTTTTTCATGTCATCCAAACAGACCTGGCAAAATAGAACTGGAACTGATTATCCAAATCGAATTATCCGAAATCGAAACTGGAATGATCCAAAAAATTAAGATTCGATCTATAATAAAAAAACCCGAAATGATTCGAACCAAATCGACACCGAACTAAATAATTCATACTCTCTCCGTTTGGAAAAACACTTCTTCTTTCATTTTTTCGCTTTCATTAAAACACTTCCTTTGACCTTCCCATTATGCCCTCCTGCCCTCGCACGTGGGTATGGGAGAAACCTAAAAGGCGGAGGATTTCAATGAATGCCAATAGTAGTCAATCATTACAAGTAAAATTTACACTAAATAGGATTAAAACATAAATCATTTTCTAATATAGGACTTAAACTTTTTTATTCTCTAAATAAGACTTAATAATATCTAGTGGAAGGATTAATGTCCAGTGATGGTGGACATTTACTTGAATAATGACTAATGGATAATGACCAAAAGTCCTACATTGGAAAATAAAAACATATGGTCTTATATTGAGAAAGTTATTATGTTTTAGTCTTATTTAGGTAAATTCTTCATCATTACAAATAGTGTAAAGTTTCCACTTTTATAGAGGGAGATTACAAAAAAAATTAGTTTGGGAAAAATTTAAAATTCCCTCCACACAATTTCATGTACAGCCCAAACTTCTTTAATAAATACACAATGAAAGTGTAACATTAAACACATTTCACCTACCCAAAATACTCCTGCAATTAATGTTGTCAGTCATTTTCTTCCTTTGCCATTAATGGCATCCGAGTTCTTCCCCATGTTGATTCCGCTTCTAATGTCGTTTCCACTGTTGACCCCTTTTTGCCACTCCTGGATATTTCTTTTGCTTTCAGCACCCCTGAAACAGTTAATTCAAATAGTATATCTGGTGTAGAAGCAAGAGATGAACGAAGGAAAAAAAATTATTGATGCAATTCTACAAAAGTTCAACAATGGCAAACTTCAGCAAGGCTCAATTAAGACAGTGGTAGCTCAGTTTAAAATGTCAGATCATTGGGTTGGAGAGCTATGGAGAATTGCTAAATTAAATCTCAATTGGTGTGGGGCCAAGCTGTAAATGTTTAATGCAGGTGGCAGGGTAATGTAGGAAAGAAGCGTAAGGTTGTGGACTTCTCAAAGCTGAGTGAAATTCCATTTCACCAACGAAAGACTTTACGTGCTATAAACCATTGCATGAAAGTCTTGACCAGTACAGCACACAATTGGCTCAAGGAAAATAAAATAAGAAGGCATTCAGAGGCCATTAAACCCCTTCTGTGTGAAAAGAGCAAGTTAAAGAGACTCAGGTATTGTTTGGCTCTTATTTCTCCCACATCACTACCAAACAACCCCACATTCCATGACTGCTATAATTACATACATATAGATTAAAAGTGGTTTAACTTTAGCAAGGCAACAACAACTTTTTACACATTTCCTGATGAGGAAGAACCATACAGTCCAAAACACACATTCCCAAGATTATGTTTTTGGCAGCTCTAGGTCATCCCAGATTTGGGGTTGATGGTGAAGTGTTATGGGATCGAAAAATAGGCATATTTCCATTCACATATGTGGAAGCAGCCCAAAGGAGTAGCAAAAATAGGTCAGCTGGTACAATGGAAATCAAGCCAATACCAAAGATTACAAGAGATGTGATGAGAAACATGATTGTACGGCAACTACTACCAGCAATAAGGGAAAAATGGCCAGGCACAACCAAATTAAAAACATGTACTCATACAACATGACAATGTTAAACCACATGTAGATATTAATGACCTAGAATTTGTGAGTGCTGCAAAGGAAAGTGATTGAGATATTCAATTACAGTTTCAACCCCAAACAATCCAGATTTGAATGTGGAATGTGCTTGACGTGGGGTTCTTTTGGGATATTGATGCAATTCAGGACAAAACTGTACTGAGGACTATGGGGGACTTGATTGGTATTGTTGAAACAGCTTTTGACCAACTCACCCCACAAAAACTAAACCATGTCTTCTTAACTTATGAGATGGTCATGGGTGAGGTCCTCAAGCATAAAGGATTAAACCCATAGTTATAGTGAAAAAGGCCGGATTAGTGTTCGCTTATGGCCGTTGGGGATTAAATATGAGTATCAATGGATGATTAGATTTGTTTAAATTCAAAATCAGGATTTCTAACGATAGCGTAGCAAGGTACCAGACTTACGGTATCGAGGTACCAGACGAACGGTAGGGGTACTGCGAATGGCGTTCGCTGGGTGCCGGTATAGGCCAATTTGCTTTGGTGGTATCACGTACGGTACCGCCTAGACGGTAGGGCATACCGTTACAACGGTAGTGAGGTACCGTAACAGCTACCGGACCACTGACCTAGTTTTTCCAAAATTTGTTCAATCATTTTCGTTTGAGTTTAAAACCTTTTGGATATTTGAAAATGTATAAGATAGTTTTAAACATATTTTGTGAGTGCATTTGAGTTTGTGAATATATGTATATAAAATCATATTCTTACATCTGTTTGTACCTATATTCTACGCTCGTTTAGTGTTTCAACTTCATTCTTGAGAACCGAATCTTAATAGATTCTTGTTGTACCTGAAAGACTTAAACAAATGGTAGCTCATATATTGTTTGTTAACATCAAAACACGATCTTTATCAAAACAAGGCTAACACATAAAACCAAAAAAATTTTAAATATATTTTGTGAAATGATCATTGAAAATATGCCAAGAAAAAAACTAAAGTTAACCTTGAAATAGCTAGGGTAAAGAAATTTATATGACAGAGGGAGTATATGATATGATACAATTAAAACACACTTACTTTTTAACTTTAATTTATCCCCCCAAAAAAATTCCATTGCTCCTTATAATAAGGACCAGAGTGAGTACAAAACCAAATGAAGAAGCTAACATAAAAAGAAAGGGATCCGATCGAGTTTGTGCATGAATATATATACGATGGGCGTATGGCACAATTCAATCATGAATATAACTCTCATGGTTTCTGGTTTCTAAATTGCCACCCCTTGATCACCAAATATTAAGGTACAGCTGCTTCCATTTTATATGTAATACACTTAATAATAATGCATGACAGCAAATTGCATATGAGTATGCCAAAAGGGGAGCCAATCTTGTGTTAGTTGCAAGGAGGGAGAACAGACTGCGGGGAATAAGTGAGAACGCAAGGCTGCTGGGTGCCAAGAATGTGTTGATCACAGCCGCAGACGTTGTCAAGGAACAAGACTGCACGAGATTCATCACCGAGACAGTCAACTTCTTTGGCCGCGGTACCCTACTTTCATAGAAACCTTACATTTTTGGAATGTTTGAGGCTGTACACATTATTTTAATTTCCGCTGATTTTTTTATGCTGGGATTTTTTTTATCTGGCTTGTTTTTCCATTGCAGTTGATCATCTGGTAAATACAGCAAGCCTGGGACATACGTTTTACTTCGAGGAAGCCACAGACTCTTCTGTGTTTCCTATTCTAATGGTACGTGTTGAGATGTAATTAAAAAAAAACAAGAAATGTGTTTTGGTGTCAAATTATGAGCTTCATTGTGTTATCCATATAATTGATCTCACAAAACAATGGATTTGTTAATTTCCAGGACATAAACTTCTGGGGAAATGTTTATCCGACATATGTAGCCCTCCCATATCTTCGCCAACATGGAGGTCGGATCGTAGTGAATGCATCGGTGGAGAATTGGATGCCTTTGCCAAGAATGAGCTTATACTCTGTGAGATATTTTATTGCTTTTTATTGCCTGAAAGCCAATTTGTTTCTTGTTACTTTACACACTTTCTTTTTTAGGATGTTTTTATATTTCATTTCCTACACTCTACGATAAAATGAAATTGTGCCTTGAATGAAACAGGCAGCAAAAGCCGCGCTGGTGAATTTCTACGAGACACTTAGGCTGGAGGTGGAAGACAGCATTGGGATCACAGTCGCGACACATGGTTGGATCGGCACTGAAATGACGAGGGGAAAAATCATGGTGGAGGAGGGCGCAGAGATGCAGTGGAAAGAAGAAAGAGAAGTATTGGATCAACCCCCATAACCTAACTACGATATTCAACCATATTCAAGCGAATAAAGCTAGGGTAACCTCAACATTTTGGGGCTACCCATGACCCTAAGCTTATGTGTTGAGGTCATGGTAACCCTAAAATGTTGGGGGTACCCTAGCACGACCCTATTGAAGCCGAAGACCCAAAAGCTTACTATATTTACTCATTATTTGTGAAGGTACACGCAAGCGGATCGGTGGAGGAGTTTGCGAAGATGATTGTGGATGGAGCGTGCCGTGGAGATGCATATGTGAAGTACCCCAGCTGGTATGACACTACATTCCTTCTCTATAGGGTCTTCTCTCCCAAGGTCCTTAACTGGACTTTTCGCCTGCTCTTCGACAACCTTAGTTCCCGGAGGACTTCTTTCATTGGTACCAGGAGGCCTCTAATGGACCCCGTCAGATTGGAGTCGCGTCCTCCCGGGAGGCTCCTTGCTGGACCAGATCCTGTCCATGTCCACCACCAGCCACTCAAACTGGAATGAATAAACGTTGCTACGGTCATCGTGTACACAGTCATTTTAATTTTTTTACTTTTTGGTAAGCTACTTTCGTCTTCCGCTGTGTTGTTTCATCTTTGTGTTCTTTGAAGATTGTTCAAAGAGTTCATAACTTGAAGCCATGTAGCTACTTTGTGGCCCATTAGTAAGTTAATAAAATAAACAAATAAAATGTTACATTTGAAAAATGTTACACTGAGAGGCTTATAAGAGTATCTGATCTAATGATTTCAGTCATGTTCCCTAACCAGATTTCGCAAACAGCTCCGTTAGATCAAGTTCAGGTTCAGTTCTTTCGAATTTGAGATACTTTGGGTTCGGATTAGTTGGGGTTTAGGTTGAAAAGTTTACACTCATTGTATGTTCATGACCTAGAATCATGTATTCACGTCGATCCAACGGATTTTTTATCTTTATTTATCGAGCTGCTTATAATAATCTCATCTTTAAAGATGTAGCAAAAAAAATTAGCTTGACGATTGCTATAAAACCCCAACTCTTGTTAACTTGCTCGCGCGGTATTAACACAAGGTTGTTAATTCCAAGATTCGTGTGAATGTTCATACGGAGTACAAAAAAATAGCTAGGGGACGTCACTTTTTGACATCACTTTGACATCAGAGTGTTTCACAGGCACATAGAGAGAAATCAAACTAGAAATAGATCAATGATACACTTGACTTGAGCTTCAAAAGCTCTCCCTCCCCTTTTCCCCTTTTGGATGTGATGGGAAGTTAGACTACTCCCACAAGATATATAGCCCATATGAGACCCCAAAAAAAAGTGTCCCTAAACTTCATTTGGAGAAAGAGTGAATGAAGTCCAAGATTCCAGTCCCTCTGAGAAGACCTTTACCAGTAAGAAGTTCAAAGCCTAGCAGCAGCAGAAACCCAATTGCAGCAGCTTTTCCATTTATCACCTCATTCCTTCTTGTGAAACCAAAGCCCTCTTCATCCTCTCCCACCACCATCCTCACCTATAACATTCATAAGGTATATACCCCATTCGAAAAGGGTTATTTTCGTCTTAAATGACTAAAAAGTTGGCATGGATTTGTTGCTGATATGGTTGAATTACAAACACCCACATGTGAAATAAACCAATGTAAAAGTCTCATCTCCTGTCACTACATTATGCTAAAAACAAGAACTAAGACCGATACTACGTTGTAATAGAGTTATTAATGTTAAAAAAAGAGACTTTTTACCTCGTCCACATTGACATCAGTTGCAGTAACACCGGGCTGAGCCTTTCCACTGAACAAAATCTCAGCAGATGCGTCCGTTTTCGCCCCTCTCGTGCTGATGTATACACATTCGTTGTCTGTTTTGACAGAATAAACACGCAGGTTTCTCAGTGAAGGAGACAGAACTCTCAAAACTGGGTTCTTTGGGTACCATTCTTTTACTTCTCCGGTTCGTAAATCGAATGTGCTCTCAGTTGTTGGGCAAACAATACACCCATCCTGCATAAATTTGAATTCTCTTTTATGAATTGTGCTGATTTAAGATTCCAGATTATGTGAGAGTGCTGGATTACATGAATGGATTGAAAAACCTTAGTGAGCTTGGCGTTGAGGAGGCCTTCAGTGTACGCCCCTTCTGCAGGGGATCGGTTCTCGATGGCAAAGACGTCATTTTTATACCAGAGCAGCAGGATGGTCTCGCCGTCTTGGGTGATCACGCGCCGCTCTCCTCTCGGCAGCGCGTCCAGGGGAACAACCGGCACCCAGTTGTTCGATCCCTCTCCGCCTCCCGATGCTGACGGCCCTTCCGCCGCCGACGCCTCTGCGGCCTGGCAAATGTACCTTCTCTGGACAGTAAAGGTGTTGATGGAGATTCTGAGTCTTGGGGTTCGACCATCGGAGGTGGTGGTGTTGGTGGGTGGATGGAGGAGAGACGACGGTGGTTTATGGCGGCAGTTGGGCCGGCTAGGGATTGGTAAAATGCCTGTGGCGGCGAGTTTGGGTGCGGCAGCCGCCATTTATTCGGGAATGGGCGGTGTTCTTTTTTAAAGGTATAGGTTCGGAGAAGCTCAAGATATTGTGTGACTGGGAATCTCAAAGGAGTAGTTCATGCCACATAAACAAGATAAGAAGATAGCAGCACCATTAATGGAAGGAATAGCCGAAGGATAAAGCTATTGGTACCCCAAACTGTACCCCAATTTGTATACCGCAGGGTTGCATCTACATTTTGTGTTGGTGTAAAACTAATTTTTGTTAATGCACCAACACTTTATGTCCGTGTAAATTTTTGTTAACGCACTCACATTTGTGTCGGTGTAAACCATCAAAATGTTTCTGTATAACTGTGATCTACAAATGAGGTACAAACTTTGGTGTAAGTGTAGCATGGCCATAGCCGAATGGCTGGCTTGGAAAAAATACCCATTCTTTTGGTGTTTTTAGAATTTTGACTCATCAATCTTTGAGTTATAATTAAATAAATTTGTTATAGTATGCGGAGTACTAATGACACAAAAAATATTTTGAAAATATTTTATAAAATAAAAATATGATAAAAAAATTTGGATCAACATTTAATATCAGTTTTAATTCAAATATGGTCAAAGTTAATTGATTTTGACAACAAAAAATAAAAAATAGACAAATACTTGGAGATGGACATTAATACGGAGTACGAGGAAACTTCTTATTCAGAGACGTGGACATTATACTAGTTTGGTCTACTTCTACTAAATTCTAACTTATGCGATGCAAGGTGGAAATATTATCTAATAATATATATAAAGGAAAATATAAATAATACGAAGTACATAATTATGTAGCGAAGCGTTACTAATGATCTAAGATTATGTGGTATGTAATGTCCCAAAACATACCCTAAAATTATTAATAAATAATTATTCAATTAATCATAATTTGTTTTGATTAAAATAAATTGTTGTTGGGCTTTGAGTTGAAATAAGATGTGTTTTGATATCCAATATCACAATCTGGATAAATTTTATAGAGATAAATATAATATGTTGACTTTATTGTGTGACCTTGATTGAGGAACCAGAGTACACACCCAGATCAAGGATAAATAAAGAAATTGTTATAATATGAACTTTGAAATGATTTATCGAAATAAATCATGAGAACAAATGATATGAAATAAATGTGAGAACCTTTTTGAATAAAAGTCAATTAAACCAATTTTGACTCTTTCAAAGTCAAACACCCAAAAATATGATGTCGGAAAAAGTATTATAAATAATTACGAAAAGTATATCGTTGAATAGAATTCGACTATTTGATCGCAACGGTGCAAACGGATTTCAATTCGAAGAAAGTTGGACCAAAAAGTGTATCCCGACTTGAACCAAAATTGATCCCAATCAGGGACACTGTGGAGACAGCGCCTCCCAGCGCGCTAAAAATTTTCCTACGCAGACCACTTGTGTCCTTTTTCTTCACATTTCCTATACAAGGAAGGAGAACCAACTTCCATTTTTGCACCAAAACATAGTAAGTTTAGTATCATTGTGTTCCTTGTTGAGTGGAGAGTTCATTTTTGCTATCAATTTGCTGAGAGATCGCCGGAGTTGGGAGTATTCATCGCCAGAAGTTTCGCCGGAAAATTTCCAAAACCTTCGTTAAGTTACGAGGTAGTTCGTAGATATATCTAGTGACTAGAATGTTCCTAGAGATCGTTTCTACGTTCATAAATGGTCGTTTGGTTGAGTTTTGTATTTGACATGCTTGAAGATCCAATAATCATAAGCCATGAAATTGTTGTTAAAACTATGAATTAATGATACCAAAATGATCTATGAACATTGGAGAATATTTCTATATACTTTAATTGAAGTTTGGTGACCAAAAATGACATTTTCGTAAGTTGACTCAAGCAGAAGATGATGAATAATTGATTATTAACTTGAAAATCGACTATTCATCGTTCTACAGATATTTGGAACACATCAGAGAAATAGTCGATTGTCAGAATGTGACAATCGACTCTCAGCCTTCTCTAAAGATGAATAATCGACTATCAGAATGTAATAGAGGGTGTTTGGGAGTGATTAGAATATGGATAAAGTGATTTCTACAAAAGCTGAAAGCAAAAGCATCTCATACCTGCTTTTCTGAAACGGTGTTCCATGTACAAAATAATGTTGGTGAAAAGCAGAAGCTGACATGCCAAACAGAGTAAAATCACTTTCATTCAAAGTAGAAGCTAAATGGTTAAACGCAGCGCACTGCCAAACACCCTCATAATCGATTATCAGCTCATTCTGAACATTAGATAGTCGATTATCAGAAGTGATAATCGATTATCTCCCTACCCTACTGAAGAAAATGAAGCCAGTAGCTATTAATTGGAATTCCTATCATATACTCCCTCCGTCCCAAAAAGATTTACACGTTTCAAAAAAATTGTGTCCCACAATCCCTTACCCATTTCTATTAAAAAACCACTTTTACCCCTTACTTTTTCAAACCCTACCTATCACATCATACATTTTTCCTAATAATCTACACATCACATCCTACTTTTACCCATCATATCAAGGGTATTTTTGGAAAGTCAACACAAAATTATCCCTCCCTTAATTTCAACTTTAGTCAAAATGGGTAACACTTTATGGGACGGAGGGAGTATTAATCAATTATTGTTTAGAAAACATGATTTTTGAACTATGGAATCCTATTTTTGAGGATACCAACCAATTATGATTAATATATAGATGATTTTTTTGGAATAAAAATGATCTTTTTAAGACCATACATGATGCATGACGGCAAGATAGAGTGTTAACACTCGATGCTAAGTTGCTATTTGTTAATGAATTTTATGATGACTATTATTTGAATAATTATTATGGACAAAATAATATCCTGATCGAATGATTATTGGATAAACCATAATGAAATGTCGTTGATATTCAAGATTGA
Organism: Cuscuta australis; assembly: GCA_003260385.1. Lineage (NCBI taxonomy): Eukaryota > Viridiplantae > Streptophyta > Magnoliopsida > Solanales > Convolvulaceae > Cuscuta > Cuscuta australis. Next base: position 2,208,616 of record NQVE01000009.1, read on the forward strand.
TTATGAATTAATAAACCATGATTCGAAGTGAATAAATCGACAAACAAGGAAATGATATGTATTGTTAAGGCTATCTAGAAAATCTCTAAGATAGACCTCAGATTAGAATGGACTTTTGAAAATATGAATTTTCAGTGGCTCGGATAAAAGCCTAAGAATGGAATTCGTAGACCAAACTGGAGGATCACTCGTTTGGAAATATTGTGGCTCAATGATGATTAATTGCTGTCTTGTTGTTGCCTTAAACTAATTATAGTTTAAGCGTCTCAGAATTGTTGTTGCCTTGAACTTATTAAAGTTTAAGCGTCGGAGAATTATTGCCTTAAACCAATTCTGGTTTAAGCGTCGGAGAACTGTTGCCTTAAACTAATTATAGTTTAAGCGTCTGATGATTATTTGCCTTAAACTAATCATAGTTTAAGCGTCTGAGAATTAGATTATGATCTGCCCTTAGACTAAGAATAGTTAAGAGCATTGTTATAATTTGGCCTTAGATTAAGAATAATGTAAGAGCACTGTCGAAATAATATCTAAATTGAATAAAATGAGCTGATATGAGCGGAACAATATCAAAACTGTGAATGTGTGAAATGAACATTGTGTGCTGTGTGCATGTATCAAATAATTTGATTATGAATTTAGATTTAATTTATATGGATGTTCAAAGCATTAGATATGCTTACTCAACTTTACCGCTGAGCATGTAGTGTGTTTTATTTGCTACACGTAGGTAAACAAAAAGATTAATGTGATCTTGACGGCAGATGGGGCGAAATTGTCGGGATGGATGTGGCAAGTTTGAATACTCCGTACTGTATATGTTATGAAAATATTATTGTGATAAATAAAAGTGTTTGAAAAGTTTTAAATTTTTACGATTATCAAGTTAATATTTTAATTTAAAAGGGGCTGCAGACCTGGACGGATTAGGGTGTTACATGGTATGGTTGGGGATGATGGTATGATAATGTCGTATGACATTGTCATATTAAAGTGTACTCATCACCCTCATGGTTGTTAGTGCGCTATGGTGGGGTAAACTTGTGCAAACAAAGTCCGGCTTGCCCAACCCGCCCTTTAAAAAAAGTAGATATAGGCAACCTTCAATACTTACATGGGCGGGTCAGCTCGAGCCCGAATTGTATATGGGCAAATCCAGAAGTTAAGTTTAGCCCGCCCGGTCCAACATGCCCGCCCATGTTCATCAAATATATATAGAGCCTGTTCTTTAAAACTTAAACTCTTACTTTTAGTTTCTCCAGTTGCTTTCAGTTTCTTCCAATTTTTCCAGTACCTTCTAGTTTGTTCCAACTATTCTCATATTTCTTCAAACATACTCCCCAACTAATTACTCTAAAAACGATATATTTTTAATGTGATTATTATTATTATTACAACTATTATATTCATAACTTTAGTTTATAAATTATTTTTTCATCACTATTTTTACGATTCACACTCATTATTTTTTTCTTTAACTTTTTAATATGGATAATATAATCTTTTGTATATTAATCAACATGATAGAACAGGAAAATATCAATATTTTAAACTATATTTAAAAATTATGGTAATTATAACAATTTTTTGTATATTTAAATAGTTACATAGAATGCTTTATTAATCTAAGTTTATATAACACACTCACCTTTCCTTTTATTATTCAAATTTTGCTCACTTTTCTAATTTTTATAAAAAAGGTTGAAACTAAAAATAGTTTAAAGAAAAAGACTAAAATAGGAGTGAAAAAATAAAAAATGTTAAAAAACAAAGCTCTATGTCTTTATTCTAATACTAGGAGTTACAATGAGAATAAACTCTCAATCTTGAAAGAAAAAATAGGTTTGATTACATTATGTGACATGTCTGGTATTTAAAACAAAATCTTGTAATATATAAAGTATAATCATAAAAATATTATTTATAATAAATACTGCATAAATAAATTGAGGTGCAACGTAACCACAAAAACATTTTAAAATTTAAAATTATGATGTTTATACTAACTTTTGTTGGACATGAGTTCAAACCCCTTTTTTATTTCTTCTGGAATATTTTTTTTGTTTTGATGAATGACAAACAGGATGATTAATTTCAAGCTGATCGAAAATTTATTTTCGTATCGAGAAAAGCAAAGAAGGGTATCAAGAAGTTTACGGCGATATAAATCGACGACCACCCCTACGCAGATTTTTTTTTGAAGTGAAGTAAAGACTCCGAAGATTTTTTTTGTCTAGGAATATTTGTAAGGATGACAATATCTTCTGCACAAACAAATTAAATTTCTGAGGGATAAAATTATTATTTTTTGAGTCAGTTGAAAAATTACTTTTCCTCTGTCTAAAATATTTTATTGAGTCAGTTTCAAAATAAGTGTGTCAAAATTTCTTAAAAACATTCTTTTTAAGTTTACACTTTTTTTTTTGGTAAGAAAAATATACTTTAAATATTTTTTCTTATACATCGTTTGACACACAAAATAATTTTTGGACTCACTTTTTCTCCCCTATTCAAATTCATTGAATAAGGGATATTATTTTTTTGAGGAGCGTTTTGTTATTCTCGTTGTCTCAAACAACGAATATAAAGCCAATGTCCTTCTCATCGCACTTGGCTTGTGCCCTTCATGTTTGCGCATTATTTTTTACTTTAATCGATTAATTTATGTAAAATAATCGATTAGATCCAATTTCTCAGCGCTGGATTCCTCAGGCCAATAGACTTAATCGATTAAATTTGTCCATTTAATCGATTAGTTTAAACACAGCCATTTAATCGATTTTTCTCTCCTTTTTAATCGATTAATTCCACTTTTGGTCTCAAGCCTTTTCGCTTCTGTACACTTTAATCGATTAAAATTCTTAATTTAATCGATTAATTCTGTCTGGTGCATATCATCAGCTTTCTTCAACGGCTTTATTTTCCTCAGCTTATTTAATCCCTCATTCTCCTTCATTTCTAAATTCACCTCTTGCACTCCAATATATTTTTTGAGCTATATTCATCCTTTGCTTCATCTTCCTCATCAAAATATTATTTTTGAGAGTTAGAAATATTTTCTTTGAGTGCTAAAGAAGTTGTCATCCATAGAGCTTAAATTCTTCAACACTACTTTGCTCAATTGTGTGAGCTTTCATTCTTGTGTTGTAAACTCAATCTCTTTTGAGTGTTGTTCTTAAGACTTGTGTGACTCAAGTCTTGTTGTTGTAAGAAAGTGAGGCTTGTGTGATTCAAGTTCTCAAGTTGTACCGGTTTTTCAAGCACCCGTTGAAGCTTGAAGATTAGTAGGACTTTCGAGGGAGTCTCTCGGAAGATTGGATTAGCCACGAGGTGGTGAACCAGTATAAATCTCGGTGTTCTTCTTTCCCTTACTCTCTTTATTTATTCTTGCGATTCTATTATTTCACACACGCGAAAAACGCACATTCTTGAAAACAACTCTATTCACCCCCCCTCTAGAGTTGCACATTTGTCTAACAACTTTTTATTATAATTATTTATTCTTTTAGCAAAAGTAGTTTTTTTGTGTATGAAAAATAACAATGCATTTTTTTATCTTAAAGGCATTAATTAAGACAACATGATGATGATGATGATGATAATTTATAAGAACAAAAATTAGAATCAGAATAATATAAAAATACAACCAAAATAAATTTTCTTAAAGTTTTTTTAGTTTTCCAATTTTTTGAAGTTTTTTTTGTTTCTTCCAGTCCTTCTAGTTTTTTCCAATTCCTTCCAATTTCTTTCAGTTCATTCTAATTTTTTTAGTTCTTTCCAGTTTCTTCCAACATCCAACTCTTTTTTTCCAATCTTAAAAAACATGCTCTTACTTTATTATGGAGTACTCCCTCCTTCCCAGAGTATTTGTTCACTTTTGACGTTTTTGGTCAAAATTGACAAACTTTAATCCCAAATTAAGTAAAAATTCTATTGTATATGGATGCAAAAATAATTTTATTAGATTTATTATATAATATATTTTCAAAATATCATTTAATCTAATTAATATAAAATATATATTTTATTTAATTATGAGTCAAATGTTGAAAATGGTTGACAATAAAGTCAAAACTGGACAAATACTCTGGGACGGAGATAGTATTAATTAAATATCCCATGTAAATTTTAAAATTTTATATAATTCATGTAATGGCTAAATTCACTCACCTATCTTGAACAAAAGTCAATAGTTTTTTATTGAATCAATATCATTAGTTTATTAATTATGCAACAATGTCTCTATTATGCTTTCTATGTAAAGTGTGCTGACTGGTGATTTCATCTTAAATATCGGAAAAAGAATTCAACGGTTTTCTTAATGTTTCTGTGCAAAAAAGATTTTCTTTTTGTTCTTTTTTCGGGTCGGCCCGATGGACAGTTCAATCTGTTAAAGTGGGCGGGTATGGATAAAGAGTTTAGCCCATCAGATCTGGGCTGGGCTAAGTCCACCCATGTAAATGGGCTAATAATTTATGTTTAAGTCGGCCTAGATCTGACCTGGATCTTCCTTGTTTGCACAGGTTTTGTGTAGGGATAATTGGGCGTGACTGAATAATTGTGTAATGCTTATTTTTTTAATAATATTCATTTTAATGTAAAAATAAGTAAATTAAATAAAAATTGACAATTTAATTTTTTAAAAGCACTAAAATGAAAACAAAATATTCAAACGAGAGTACTTTGCTAAGAAGGATATTCAAATGGAAAAAACATTAAAACAACATACTCACAAAAAGGAAATTCATTGCGGATAAAAAACTACACTCTCCATCTTTTTATAATAACATCTCCCTTCGTTTTTTGGGCAATCTCCCTAGTACGCCCCGTTAAGAGCTATGTCGGGACCCACACCAACCACATGTCATTGTTGTGGTTGTTCTGTCTCTGATGCTGGAGATCGACAAACTTTCTAATGCAAGTCGTTATCTCTGCCAAATCTAGTGTGTACTCCCTAGGTGCGGCGAGGTACGTGAACGGGCGCTTTCCCTTGTTTCGACTAGGTGGCTGGCTTGTTTCGTCGTTGTGTTTGGCATGTTTTTATCCATTTGAGGCCGATAACAACCATAAAAACATATTATAATTAGGGTTGTTGCGATTGTTTGGATCATTGGATAGAAGAGAGTATAGAATTAAGTAGTAAATTATAATAAATATTTTAGATTGAACAAGCAAGGAACTGAGATGGGTGAAAGAGAAGAGTGAGGATGTGAGTATTTATAGATTCTTTTTATCCTAACGATTCAAAACAAAAAAAATCCAACGACTTTATGTTTTTTCATCGGTATCGGTGCCGAAATCAAAGTAGCGGAGGAATGAGGCCCGTCACCGTGTCACCCCTTCGCGTCATGCCTCATACCACATAATCTAACCATATTATTCAGAGTCTGTTTTTAGAGCTTAAACTCTTAACTTTTAGTTTTTCTAGTTCCTTCCAAAATTTTTTCCAGTTTTCTTCTAGTTTCTTCCGATTTTTTTCAACAATTCTCATGTTTTTCAAACTTTTTCTACTCCTCAAATAATTACTCTAAAAATGATGTATTTTTAATGTGATTATTATTATTATCATAATAATAGTAATTATTATAAATATTATCTTCATTATTATTATTATTATTATTACAACTATTATGTTCATGATTATAGTTTATAAACTATTTCATTTTTTTATTTTTTCCATGTCACTATTTTTCTAAATCACACTGTTCTAAATTAATATGAGGAAAATATATTTTACATTTTTATAAAAAATTTTGATACTCAAAATTTTTAGAGAAAAATATTGAACTATGAGTAAAACATTAAAATGTACCAAATATGAGTTCTATATTTTTATTCCCAAAATAAAAGTTACAATGCAAATACAAGGTCAATCGTTAAATAAAAAAATAGATTCGATCAGATTATATGACATGTCTCATATTTAAAATAAAATCTTGTTATATATGTAGTGTAATTACAAATATATTTTTTATAATAAATACTGCATAAATAAATTGAGGTGCAATGTAAATACAATAAGTTTTTAAAATTTAACATTTTGATATTTATGCTAACTCTAAATTCTAATTATTTTTTGTGAAAGTATATATTTTGTGTTTGAAAAATGACAATAGTTTATTATCTTAAAGACATTGATTAAGATAACGTGATTATGAATATAGTAATTATAATAATAAAGTATAGAAACAATTATAATGAGAATAATATAAAAAATAAACTTAAATAGATGTTTTATAGTTTTTTTAGATTTTCCAATTGTTTCCAATTTTCTGATATTATCTAATTTTTTCAATTCTTTCTAATTTTTTCAAATTTCTTCCATTTTCTTAAATCTTTTCTAATTCTTCTCGTTCCTTTCTAATTTCTTTCAATTTCTGCAAACATTTACGGCTCTTCAAATTAACCTTAATCTTACTTGGACATTACCTCGCCATCCAAACGGTCCATTGACCGCTTCAAGTATTGAAAAATTGACTACCCCGTATTTCCCAGGAATACAGCGGCCCTGTGTAGCCGCTGCCGCCGCCACCACAATTCCTCTTCAGTCACCCGCAAAAGACCTCCAAAAACTCACCGCAATCGAGCACAACCCATCGTCGGTTTGGGTTCCTCTTCCAGATCAAAACAACCACTGGTTTGCATCTTACCCTCCCACAACATCTCGCTACTGCCGGAAAATCCAACACCACCGGAGCCCTGCGCGTATCCAGACGCACCCGGCAAGGAGTGTCCGACCGGCGATCTCTCTTAGGGCTTGCAATTGTTTCGAATGCTGTATGTGCGGGAGCAGTCATGCAACCGGCACGGTTCAATCACTCTAATAGCCTCTTCATCTTCATTTTATGCCCTTTGCAGTTAGTTCTCTACCCAGATGCATTTCCATTTCTCAATTTGAAAAATTCATACCCAAGAAGTGGCTCCAAAGTGTCAAAGTTTCAGACTTCCGAAAAAATATTGAATCCATTTTTTCTGGGTGTGATGATTTTGTTATAGGGACTCATATACCTTATGATGAATCAATGGTGGATTGCTTACTTCCTACATTGAAGAATTATGTCAGTGAAGGCCAATTGTTGAAAGCGTTTAGAATTTTCCGTCTTATTCAGTCGTATGTACCCTTGCAATCTCCATGTGGCACTGTGCTGCAATCCTTATCGTCTCTCTTCTTGTGTTGCATTAACCTTAAGTCATTTGGTGTGGGTAAACAACTCCACGCGTATGCTATTACTTCTGGTCTTGCACGCCATGGCATGTTGGTTCCTAAAATCATTACCTTTTACACAACATTTGGATTACATTTTTATGCTCACGTAGTGACTGAATCGTCAAACATTTTGCACCCTTTGCCATGGAATCTGCTCATTTTTTCCTATGTTAAAGCTAGGTGGTATGAAGATGCTCTATCTGCTTACAAGCAGATGGTGAGTAAGGGAATTCGGCCTGATGATTTCACTTACCCATCTGTTCTTAAGGCATGTGGTGAACAGGCAAATCTTTCTTTTGGGAGGGAGGTTCACAGGTCCGTATATGCTAGTTTGCCAGAGAAAAACATATTTGTTCAGAATGCTTTAGTGTCAATGTATGCAAAGTGTGGGGACCTGGATACTGCTCATGAGATCTTTGAAAGAATGCCGGTCAAGGATGCTGTTTCATGGAACTCAATTATTTCTGGGTATGCCTCTAATGGTATATGGAATAAGGCCTTTGATCTCTTTGAAAGAATGATGTCGAATGGTATTGAGTTGAATAGTATCACATGGAATACCATAGTTAGTGGGTGCACAAAAACAGGCAATTTTAAAGGTGCTTTTGATTTGCTCTCGCGGATGAGAAATTGTGGATATCAGTTGGATCCCGTGGCTGTGCTTATAGGTCTAGGAGCATGTTCTCAAACTGGTTCGTTAAGGTTGGGAAAAGAAATTCACTGTTTGGCAATTCGGAATCATTTTGAGGATTTTGATAATGTGGCAAATGCTTTGATAACCATGTATGCTAGATGCCAAGATCTAAAACTGGCACACGTTCTCTTTCAGTTGAAAGAGCCTAAAAGTATAGTTTCCTGGAACTCAATCATATCTGGGTTTGCACATTGGGGTAGATATGAGGAAGCCTCGTCCTTTTTGCGGGAGATGTTGCGTTCTGGATTCAAACCGAATTTTGTGACAGTAGCAAGCATACTTCCCCTGTGTGCGCGGGTTGCAGATCTGCAACATGGCAGAGAGTTTCACTGCTATGTTACTAAGCATGAAGGGTTCGAGGAACAATTGTTATTATGGAACTCTCTTCTGGATATGTATGCAAGATCTGGGAAAGTGTATTTAGCCAAGAAACTATTTGATTCTATGAGCAAGAAAGATACGGTGACATACACTTCATTAATAGCCGGATATGGTGTACAGGGAAATGGAAAAGAAGCTATTAGACTTTTTGAGGACATGATTATGTCCCACTTAAAGCCAGATCACGTGACCATGATTGCTGTTTTATCAGCATGTAGTCATTCAGGCCTTTTAGTTCAAGGAGAGAAGCTATTTGAACTGATGCAAAGTGTTTACGATATAACTCCCCAATTGGAGCATTTCTCATGTATGGTTGATCTCTTTGGAAGGTCAGGTTTACTTAAAAAGGCTCAACACATTATGAAGAAGATGCCATTTGAGCCAACATCTGCAATGTGGGCAACACTGATTGGGGCATGCAGAATCCATGGGAATACAGAGATTGGGGAATGGGCAGCTGAGAAACTGCTGGAAATGAAACCAGATCATTCGGGGTACTACGTTCTGATAGCAAACATGTATGCTGCTGCTGGGTGCTGGAACAAACTAGCTGAAGTGAGGACCTTAATGAGGGACTCCGGTGTGAGAAAAGATCCGGGATGTGCTTGGATTGACATGGGTGCTGGGTTTTCATCATTTATGGTTGCAGACACCTCAAACAGTCAAAGGCGTGAAATTTATTCTTTGCTGGGAGGATTGACTATGCAAATAAAAGATGCTTCTCATGTTGCTAGTGAAGATGCGACATCAGATGAAGAAGCCTATGAGGAGTTGGTTGCATAGATCTTGAATAGAAATTAAAGAATCACTCCTCTCCATTGAGAGATAAGAATTGGCCTTCGGAGGGAGAAGCTGGCTTCTTCAGTTTCTTTTTTTGGGCACAGTCTGTTATTCCTCCGTGAAAAGACCTTGGGGAAATATCAGCCTTGGAGAGATGAAGGGATGGGGATCATCATTCATGAGGTAAATGATACATTGATCTGATTGTACACTATTCATTAACTATTTGTTTTGCTAGCGGTTAGTTCAATTGTTAACCTTGAAGGTAAATTTAGGTTCATGTTAGTTATGATTCCATTTTCTAGGGTCCAATTTTTTTCTACTTCTTCAAGTGCAATAGTGCACTTGCACACATTGGAAACTATGGTGAATGTATCATCTTCTATGTGAAGGCATAATCATATAGTTATAAGTTTAAACATCTTCAAGTTTAGTCCCTCGCTACTTCAACTACCAATCTTATCATTTTTTTAATATAAAATACTGTTTTTTTCACAATTATGCCAAGAGTAATGCAGATCCTTACAAAATCTATTTTTATCACTAATAACTTGGATCGGACTTTGGATATTACATGTGGTAGTTTTCAAGTGAGTTAGACTCTTATGCTTTGAAGGCTCTGTTCCACCTCTTAGAATATTACGATTCCATTGAGTAACTAAATTGTTGACCGTCCTTATGAAATTTAGATGATAAAGTTGATGTCGAGATTTAATGGGGACGGTTCGTGGGTTGTGCTGTTTTTTTTCACCGGATCCAAATTTCTGCCTCCTAAGAAGTAAGAAAACACACTTGTGTATTGTGAAGGTAAAAACATATTTCCCTATTCTTTGCTTTGTAAGCAAATGATATTGTTCTATACTGATCAAAGCAGAGGTGAATAGACATTAGTGTTTTGTATAGAAACTTTTGCAGAACTATTTGTTTGTCGGAAACATCCTCTCTACCATTTCTTGGTAGGGGTAAGGTCTCCCTACACCCGTCCCCCCCCCCCCCAAAATCCATGCACGGTTTTTTTGTTTTTATTTTTCCTTTTACAATTTGCACCCTCCGTTCCAAAATAAACTTCACTTTTTCCTTCTTGGGCAGTCCCGCAATAAACTTCTCCTTTCCACTTTTGGTTATAAAAAAAAAACTTGTACCGAAAATGACACCATTACCTTTATATTTAAAAATGACATTTTTTTTTTGAATGACATGCTTATTGTTGCTATAAACAATGCCCATTTGATTTGGTGTTATAATGTTTGTGTTTATTCATTCTGCTCATTTTGTTGCATGAACCATCTTCCCACATATTTGCAAGAGGTTTGAAATGAGTGATTCTCTTTTTTTATATTCTTGAAACTGTCCAAGGACAATAAATGGAATTTGATATGAAAAGTAGAGCATGAATAAGTAGAGTGAAATATGAGAAGTCCCCCAATAAATTTGGAAGACAAAGGGGGGAAGAAATGGTCGCATGTGCGCATTTCTCGCAGGCAACTAGAAACCAGCGGTCTTCCTTTCCTTCATTGTTGACTTTATAACCACCCAACCGCACAGCCAGCCATATCCTTCCTTAAATCATTCCCCATACATTACTCTCTGGCCTCTAATCACCCAATAATTAACAACATTACGACATGCCTGGAAGAAAAAAAACACAACCAAAACAACATTGTTGTTGATCAATTAATCGATAACGTGCGAGAATTACATTAAACGACATGACGGATCAAGGTTCGTTCTTGAACCGCATTAGCATCCGCCGCAACCAGGTGGCTTCCATGGAGAGCGGCAACAATCCCCATGACCAAGAGCTCGAAGACCTCGAGTTCTTCCAGAAACACGTTGCCGACCGCTTCTCCGAGCTCCTCCCCGCCTCGAAATCCGGCGACCCTACCGACTCCCCGGCGTGCGACCCCTCCCCTCTCCTCTCCATCTCCTGGTTCCGCAAGCTTCTCGACTCATTCATCCTCTGCGAGGCGGAGTTCAAGGCGGTCGTTCTCATCGGTCGCGACCCGTCGCAGTTCTCCAAGCCGCCCCTCGATCGCCTCATCCCCGATCTGCTCGACCGCTCTGTCAAGGCCCTCGACATCTGCAACGCCGTGAGCCACGGCGTTGAGCTTGTCAGGCACTGGCAGAAGCTCGCGCAGATCGCGGTCACCTGTCTCGAGCAGAAGCCACTGGGGGAGGGGCAAGTGAGGCGGGCCAAGAAGGCGCTCGACACGCTGCTCACGTCGATGGTGCTCGACGACAAGGAGAATAACAGCAGCCACGGGAAAATCTCCGAGAGGAGCTGGTCGTTTGGGCGTCGAAGTGGTGCCGCCGCCTCTAGCAATAAGGATAGGACTGCGGGGAGTTTCCGGTCATTGTCGTGGTCGGTGGCCAAATCGTGGTCGGCCGCGAAGCAGATACAAGCCATGTCGTCGAACCTCGCGGCTCCGCGCGGAGGGGAGACCACCGCATTGCCCGTCTACATAATGAGCACGGTGTTGCTGTTTGTGATGTGGGCTTTGGTGGCCGCGATCCCCTGCCAGGAGAGAAATGGGCTCACGGCCCATTTCCCGCTCCCGAGACAGGTGACGTGGGGCCAGGCCCTAATCGGGCTCCACGAAAAGATAGCGGAGGAGTGGAAGAAGAAGGAGAAGAAAGGGACTTCGGGGTTGCTCGAGGAGGTACAGAGGATGGAGAGAGTGGCCCAGACGTTGGTTGAGTTCGCCGACTCGTTCCAGTTCCCGATGGAGGAGGACAAGGCGGATGAAGTGGCGGTGCAGGTGGCGGAGCTGGCGGATGTTTGCCGGAAGATGGAGGATGGGCTGGTGCCACTCCAGCAACAAATTAGAGAGGTGTTTCATAGGATCGTGAGGAGCAGGGCTGAAGTGCTTGATGTTCTAGATCAAGTTGGCAAAATGTCATCCCCAGTTCCATATTGATTCTGTGTCTAAATTTGAATTTTTGTTGTATGTATTTATTTTTTTACCGAAATTTTCCTTCACTTTTTTGCTCGGATTCTTTACTAGTACTTTCACGTAATACTTTTTCCCTTTTAATTAAATAATTGCAACACATTATGGAGTACTATTTATATTTAATTGCTTTGATCTTTTTTTTTGGCTTAAATATATATAATATAAAAACATGTTACCGTAACATATACGGAGTAATATGTGTTGTTGTTAAATACTCCTGATTATTTGTCCTTTTTGACTTTTTTTGGTCAAAATTGTTAAACTTTGAGCTCAAATAAAATAAAAATGATAGTAGATATTCATACGAAGATAATTTTATTAGATTTATTATATCAAATATTTTTAAAATATTATTTTATCTAATATTGTGTAGAAATGAAAATAAATAGAGAGTGTTATTTTTACAATGATAGTGATCTTTTGGCTTTGAGTTTCAATACAATGTGATATTATTATAATAGCAGCCAATGGCTCTGTTAGGCTCGAAATTGAGTTCTCTCTCCCAATCTCCTTTCAGTTCATCGATTGACAATTACAGTTATAAGCTAGATTAAACACTCGTATAAATAGCATATTCTTTATATATTTGGACCAAACTAATCATGATTATGTATTTTTGTTTCTCATTTTTAGAACCTTTAAAACATTCCAGATGCATTTTATTTCTACATAATCATATTTGTTAACATTTGGCAAACTATGACACTATTAATAGTGTTCACATAAAATGCTTAGTTTTGAACAAAGATCTCAAGTTAGGTTGCGGGATGCGAAAAAATATGATCAAGTAGAGATTAGCCAAAGGACTAGATTAAAAAAATAGATCATGTTAGATTGGGATCGCACCTAGAAAGATTGAGACTCGTAAGTGTACCAATTCTACCAGTGTCATAATATGACATTGGTGCTCAATACCAAAAGATCATTGTTGTTTTTGCAATTATCGTCATATTTTCTACTCTCTCTGCCTCCTTTTATATTGCCTACATTGACTTTAGTGCATAAATACGAAAGCAAAAATGATGCTGACTTTTTAAAAATGTGCTTCCATAATTTTTTGTGTGTTTTGAAGCTAAAAACTGAACATAAATATTGGCCACCACACCCCATAAACACACCCAAAAAAATATTAATACAAACACACAAACACATCATTACATTATGAATGTAACACCAAATCCATCAATACATCACATCATTGTCTTGGTGGGAAATTTTTCCTCTATGACACCAAAATTACACAAATGAAGCTCGATTTAACCAAAATAGGTACAACACATTTAGGATTATCAATCCACGTACTGCCCAATACAAAAAAAAATCTCCAAAGCATAGCTCACTATAAAAAACTGCTAAAATCGCAACGGAAAAATTCTGTTGCCAAAGCCTGATTTCCGTAGGTAATAGGTGTAACGACGGAAATAACGATGATTTTTTTCCGTTGTTATTTTTTCGTTAGTATTAAAATTAACAACGGGTTTTAAATCTGTCGCCAAGAAACTGCTATTTTTTCAATTTCACACACATCCATAGCAAAGTGCTCTAGCTCAGAAATCTCAACATCAAACAACAATAAATACTAGAAATGAAGATTACAAGAACCAAGAATATTCAAGTTACCAAGGCACAACTAAAATTCAAAAAATATATATAAAAATTCAACATAACAATTAAATCTAACTCTACTTACATAACCATCAAACTTAAGTATCATGTAATGTTCTTCAATTGTAATAAAATAATCAACAAGCGCCTGGAAACTCCGACCCTCCTCCATCTCCACCGCCATCTCCATTTCCACGTGGGAAAACTTCTCCATAGAGTCGGGTAATCTCTTCTCTAATTAACAATAGTTCACGCACTTGGAAAGCTCTAATGTCGTCTAGCTCTTCTCTCAATCTCCTTATCTCATCATCTCGAGGGTCCCACATAGAGCTAGTTCTAGCATGTCTTGCGTACTAGCATGCATTCATGGTAGGCTCCGTGCGAGATCTCCAACACAATGAACACGGTTCTTGGCATCATGTCCTCCGACTGTAAATATAAAAAACTCGTCAGGTATCACATTTAAGCCTTCTTCGCAGACTTCCTCCTACATGGCTACGTAGTTTTGCTGCAATACACCAAACATACATGTATATACGTTAACATAAAAAACAAAAAAAGGAGAGTAGTATGAATTCACATTCAATTGAATTCAACGAAAACTAATCATATATATATATATATATATATATATATATATATATATATATATATATATATATATATATATATATATATATATATATATATATATATATATATATATATATATATATATTGTCACTTACGGGTACTTCTTCTGCCTTCTTATTGACGTAGGTCTTCCCATCATGTTTCTTCGTGTGTGTGTGTGAGTGTGTACGAAGAGTACAAGTCAGAAGCCTTTCCACTTTTACCCTAAAAAAATAAAATATATAAATAAGTGGAAACACGTCACTTAGAACATTTGAATGTAATTTTTGTTAGTAATAATACTTACAATGCGCACTTGAGACTCGCGAAAAGACAATGGACCACTAGTGTGCATGTCGCTACTAGGGGCATTCTCGTCACCGCCACAGTGATTTTTCTTGTTTTGCTTGGAGGATGCCAAGAACTTTGGCGACTTCCAATACTGTTTAACAACATATAAATACAAATATTTAAATGTACACACACACACATATATATAGACACACACACATATGTGTGAGTGATGTTTTCACATTTCAGACTTGAAGCGTATAACGTAACTCATCAATTTAAAAGAAATTTAGAAATACCTCCTTCCACATTTGCGGTACAAGTTGTTGCACCTACAAAAAAACTGCTAAAATCGCAACGGAAAAATTCCGTCGCCAAAGCCTGATTTTCGTAGGTAATAGGTGTAACGACAATTTTTTTTCCATCGTTAATTTTTTGTTAGTATTAAAATTAACGACGGTTTTTTAAATCCGTCTCCAAGAAACGAAGGAACCTGGCGATGGTTTTAACAACATAATTATTCCGTCGCCAAGTTTAACGACAGAAATGGCGACTGTTATAGCAATCTGACTACATAGCGACGGAATTGGTATTCCGTCGCCAAATCTGTCACCCAATTGACAGAAATTGCACAAAACCCTGCAATTTTTTTAATTTCACACAACAACAACATCAACTTGCTCTAAATCACAACACAGCATCAAATAACCAACAAATACTAGAAATGAAGAGTACCAAATAACCAAAAATATTCAAATCACCAAGCTACAATTAATATTCAAATAATATTTATAAAAACTCAATTTACAAAGAAATCTAACTCCACTTAAATAAGCATAAAACTTAAGTTTAATATAATGTTTGTTAATTCTAGTAACACACTCAACACGCGCCTGCAAACCCCGACCCTCATCCATCTCCACCACCATCTCTATTACCACGTGGGAAAACTTCTCCATAGAGTCAGGTCATCTCTTCTCTAATCAACAATATTTCACGCGCTAGGAAAGCTCTAATTTCATCTAGCTCTTTTATCAATCTCCTGATCTCATCAACTCAAGGGTCCCACATAGAGCTGGTTCTAGCACGTCTTGCCTCACTTGCATGCATTCGTGGTAGGCTCCGTGCGAAATCTCCAACACCATTAACACGATTCTTGGCATCATGTCCTCCGACTGTAGGTATAAAAATCTCGTCAGGTGTCACATTTAAGCCTTCTTCACGGATTGCTTCCTGCATGGCTACGCACTTCCATGGCAGCCACAAAATTCGTCGCCAGTATATAACATTGGATTCTCCATCCTGTCGTTAAGACTGGTAGGCGAAAAAGTTTTGTCGCTGAATCTGTCCTTGTAGGCGTTGAATTGAAATCTGTCACTATATTTCATCGTGTTTTTTGCGTTTTCTTGTAGTGGTTGCCATGGAAGGCACCAACAACATAGACAATGCCATGGTACCTTTAATCCTTTATTCCACTCCAGCACTTCACCCAAACTTCTTTAGCAATGCACTAGTCACAAGAGAATAAGAAGATGTTAAGTAATTGGTGTTCTCATAAAAAAGACCAATAGAAATCAATCTAATGTGGCGAAGAAATTAATCATATACTACCTCCGCCCCAGTGTATTTTTCCAGTTTGACTTTTTCGAGTCAAACTGAACAAACTTTGAACTCCAATTACTCTAAATTTATATAGCATATTTGCATAATGAAATACAATTTTGAAAGTTCTGAATACGATAAATCCAATAAAGTCATTTTTATATTAAATACATTATGGTTTTTATTTAATTGGAGCTCAAAGTTTGTCCAGTTTGACTCGAAAAAGTCAAACTAGACAAATACACTGGGACGGAGGGAGTATTGTCTTATTCACAAGAGAACCGCGTACGAATGAGAAACTTTAGCGTTACTCAATTGGAGAAATCTTGAAGGTCTTCGACATGTGGCGAGAATAGTAATTTCACTTTGGCATACACTACAAAAAACTGCTGAAATGACGATGAAATTATTCTGTCGCTAAAGCCTGATTTCCGTAGGTAATCTGCATAACGACGCTTTTTATTCCGTCGTTAGTTTTTAGTTAGTAATAAATTTAACGACAGATTACTAATTCCGTAGCTAGGCTACAACGGAAGTGGCAACGGAAAGGGGCGACTGGATTAACGACGGAAATATTTCGTCGCCAATGTGGATGACGGTTTTAGAAACGGGTTTAGAATTTTGATCGTACAGCGACAGAAATGATATTCCGTCGCCAAATCTGTCACAGATTTGACAACTTTAATACAGGAAGCTGCTGTTTATTCAATTTCACACACATCCATAGCAAAGTGCTCAAGCTCAGAAATCAAAGCACCAAACAACAACAAATACTAGAAATGAAGATTACCAAACAACCAAGAATATTCAAGTCATCAAGGCAACACTAAAATTCAAATAATATTTATAAAAGTTCAACATAACAATCAAATCTAACTCCACTTACATAATTATCAAACTTAGGTGCAATATAATGCTCTTTCATTCTAATAAAATAAGCAACAAGCGCCTGCAAACCGCGACCCTCCTCCATCTCCACCGCCATCTCCATTTCCACGTGGGAAAACTCCTCCATAGAGTCGGGTCATCTCTTCTCTAATTGACAATAGTTCACGCACTTGGGAAGCTCTAATGTCGTCTAGATCTTCTCTCAATGTGCTTATCTCATCATCTCGAGGGTCCCACATAGTGCTAGTGCTAGCACGTCTTTCCTGACTAGCATGCATTCGCAGTAGGCTCCGTGCAAGATCTCCAACACCATGAACACGATTCTTGGCATCATGTCCTCCGATTATAGATATAGAAATCTCGTCAGGTGTCACATTCAATTGAATTGAATGAAAACTAATCATATATATATATATATATATATATATATATATATATATATATTATATATATAATATATATATATATATATATATATATATATATATATATATATATATATATATATATATATATAATATATATATATATATATATATATATATATATATATATATATATATATATATATATATATATATATATATATATATATATATATATATATATATATATATATATATATATATATATATATATATATATATATATATGGCCGGTTCAGGTGAGAATGCACCTTGGTGAAAGAAATAAGAATAAAATCTAGTCTTTGGATCTGATGCATCGTGCAACTCAGATTCCATCCTGCACTCAGATTTTGAGATAGTGCATTTTTAAGGGATTTTGGTGCATCTAATTTTGATGCAATCATGACCCTTAGATCTCACAATCTAAATCACGAGATTCATTCTTATTTCTTTCTTAAGATCGCATTCTTACCTGAACATATATATATATATATACATATATATATATATATATATATATATATATATATATATATATATATATATATATATATATATATATATATATATATATATATATATATATATATATATATATATATATTGTTCGTCCTAGTTTTGATTACAATATTCTCTTTTTTTGTCCAAAATTGATTACAGTAATCCAATTTACACACCTTTTGGACAGAATTACTTCAATTAATATCTCTACCCACATTATGATATTCATAGCATTTCAATCATCTACCATAAATAAGTATACGCCCATTACACATTATCATAAGGCTTATTGGGGATAATTTGGGAAAGATTTTTTATGTGACTTAATACTAAATTGCAGAAATAGGAATACTGTAATATTAATGGGATGGAAGGAGTAATACTTTACTATAATATTTGATACTCGTTTTATGAGAGTTTGACAATTGGACAATATGGGGTATACTTTAATTTAAATATATGTTTTAGTTACGAATAAATCCAAATTTTTGTCTTATTTAAAGTCATGTTTTATAGTTTACCAAGTTCTAAAAAAACAAGTTAAAATATAATTTCTTGCGTTATGTAATTTTAATAATTTTAATCAATGATTTTAATAATTCTTGTCTTATGTACTTTAAGTAATGTTTACCTGATGATTTTAGAAATTCTTTCTTTAAGTGATTTTGGTTATTCTATAGTTTACCTTTTAAAACATTATTAACTACTCCATGCGTCCTGTAACGCCCCAAAATATACCATAAAATTTATTGAACTAAATATTTAATTAAACAAAATTTGTGTTGATTAAAATAAATTATTGTTGGGCTTCGGGCCGATGTAAAATATGTTTTGATATCCAATATCAAAATCTGAATAAGTCTCATAGAGACAAATACAACAGGTTGATTTATTATGTGATCTTGATTGGGAACCTAAGTACAGACCCAAATTAAGAATAAATGAAGAAATTGTTTGTAATGTGAACTTTGAAATGATTTATTGAAATAAATCATGGAAATAAATAATATGAATTAAATGAGAGAACCTTTTTGAATAAAACTCAATTAAACCAATTTTGACCCTGTCAAAGTCAACCACCCAAAAATATGATGTTGGAAAAAGTATTGCAAATAAATATAAAAGTTATATCGTTGGATAGAGTTCGACTGTCTGGTCGCAACGATGCAAACAGAATTCAATTCGAAGAAAGTTGGACCAAAAAGAGTACCCGAACTGGGACCGAAATTAGTCCCAATCAGGGAAGAATCGTGTAAATATCCGATCGGCGCAGCCTCCTCCACTACGATACTTTCATACGCAGAAATGAGTCAGCCAGTGTCCTCTTCCCCTTCTCTTCTTCTATATAAGGATACTCCATCCTTACCAATTCTGCAGCAATCTTCTGGAAAATTATACCATTGTGTTCATAAGAGTGAAGGGAGCAGTCTGGTATTGTTAGTTGCCGCCGGAGTGGGGAGTAATCATCGCCGGAAGTTCCACCGGAAAATCGTCGAAACCTTGATTTAACTTTGAGGTAAGCCCGTAGATATATCTAGTGACTAGAATGTTCATATAGATCGTTTCTACGTTCATAAACGGTCGTTTGGTTGAATTTTGTGTTTGGCATGCTTGAAGAACCAAGAATCATAAACCATGAAATAGATGTTAAAACTATGAATTAATGATGCCAAAATGATCTATGAACCTTGGAGAACATCTCTATATAGTTTCGTTGAAGTTCGATAACTAAAAACAGTATTTTCGAAATTAGACCCGAACGAAGAAGAAGATGAACAGTGGCGGAAACACCACTGTCTGGATCGATCCAGGGGCTTGGATCGATCCCCTATGAGTGATTTTTCATAGTATGGATTGATCCAGAGGGCTGGATCGATCCCCCGAATTTCTGATCCGAAAATTTGTCTGGAAATGTTATTTTTGAGCTCTAAAATCTTATTTTTGATACCAATTGATTATGATCATTATAAAAATGATTTTTCACATTAAAAGTAATATTTTTAACAAATAAAATGTTATGTGATGCATGACGGTAAGTTAGGGTGTTAACACCCGAAGCTAGACCGCTAATTGTTATTGAATATTATGTAGATTGATGATTATGGTAATGATTATTGATTGATAATTATGATGATTAAATCTTAATAAATATTCTGATTAAAAATGATAATTGTGAATGATTAAATCATAATGAATATATTGATGATTGTGAAAATAATATATTGTTAAGGTTATCTAGAAAACCTCTAAGATATATACCATATTAATGTTGATTTGAAACGTATCTAGAAGACCTCTAAGATATACCTATTTAAGTTAGACCTTGCGGGTATGAACCCCGGTGGCTAGGGTTAAAACGTACGTACGGGATCCAAGAACCAAACTTGAGTACCTACTCGTTTGGGGGTACCACCCACCCAACAGTGAACACTACGCTGTCAGTTTTTGGTTGGCCTTAAGTGAAAGTAAGTTTAAGACTTTCAAAACCCTTTTATCTTAAACTAGGCCTAGCTTAAGGATTATTTAGGAATATTTTATACTGGAATATAGTTTAATTATTTAAACTAGAATTCGTGTAAGGGTTGACAAATATTAAAGTGATTGGCCTTAGACTAAGAATAGTTTAAGGATATTGTTGAATGTTGAATATTGAATATGAATAAATATTGAATTGAATATTGCAATTATTATGAATGACTGATGAACATTGAATGTGAATATAAATGTTGAATAATGAATAATTTTTAATAATTATTGATTATCTGAACTGAATATTATGTGCATGATATCAAATGATTTGATTATAAATTTAGATTCAGTTTATATGGATGTTCGATGCATTAGATATGCTTACTCAGCTTCAACGCTGAGCGTGTAGTATGTTTTATTTGCTACACGCAGGTTATTAGAAAGAATGAAGTAACGTGGTCCTGGAGGTAGACGGAGGCGAGATTTTCGGAATGGATGTGATGGTTTTGAATTAAAGAACAGAATAAATTATGTTGTAATTATGATTTGGTAAAGCTTCCGCAATATTGAAAACTCCATACTGTTTATATTATGAAAAATATTATTATGATAAATAAAAGTGTTTGAAATGTTTTAAATTTTTACGATTACCAAGTTAATACTTTTGTCTGAAAGGGGCTGCAGACCTGGACGGATTAGGGTGTTACACGTCCTCCTAAAATCTTCTCTTTTTGATTTTTTGCGATTTTTAAGGAGACTTGATAAAAGATTAAAGTTTACCAAAATACCATTAATGAAAATGTGTAACGCCCCGAAAATAGGTCTATCGAAATTAATTAATTAATAATTAATTAATTTTTGAGAGAGACCCAAAAATAAGTAATTTATAAAGTTTGTCAATAAATAACGAAAATTATATCGTTATGTAGAGTTGACTATCTGACTGCGACGGTTCAATCAGAATTCAATTGAGAGAAAGTTGAATCAAAAAGTATATCCCACCTGGGAGTGAAATTAGTCCCAATCAGGGACTTGCATTTGGAATCGAAAACACCGCAGCCCCCGCCACTAGAATGATTGTATAGATCGTTTCTACGTTCATAAACGGTCGTTTGGTTGAGTTTTGTGTTTGACATGTTTAAACTATGAATTAATGATACCAAAATGAACCTTGAAGAACATTTCTATATAATTTAATTAAAGTTTAGGGACCAAAAATGGAGCTGGAGAAAAACTAGCCGAACGAAGAAGAATATGAACAGTGATCGAAAAGCAACAGAGTGGATCGATCCACCCTATTGGATTGATCACCTGGTGATATTTTTCTCTAGCATGGATCGATCCAGAGTACTGGATTGAACCCCGAATTTCTTATCTGAAAATAATTTTGAAAATGATAGTTTTGGGCTCTAAAATCCTATTTTTGATACCAATAAATTATGATTAATGTAAACATTATTTTTCAAAATAAAAAATATTTTTTTTGATAAATGAAATCTTATGTGATGCATGACGATAACCTAGAGTGTTCACACTCGAAGCTAGGCCGCTATTTGCTATTGGATGTTATGTTGATTGATGATTATGATAAATGATTATTATGGATGATTATGGTTTGATGAACCTACTGATTAAAATGATTATTGTGAATGATTGAACCGTGATTTAAAAGGAATACATTGATGATTATGAAATGAGTTGTATTGTAACGATGTCTAGAAGAACTCTAAGATATATCCATGTTGACATTGGTTTCTAATACTATCTAGAATAGCTCTAAGATAGATTAGAAATCGACCTTGTGGGTATAACTATAAATATTCGGTGGCCTGAGTAAAAACGTACGTAGGGGATCCATCAACCGAACTTGAGGATCACTCGTTTGGGGATACCACCTAACCTGACAGTGAGCATTCCGTTGTTCGGTTTAAGTTGACCTTAAGCGAAGGTAAGTTTAAGAATTTGAAAACCTTGTTGAAAATTTGTATCTTAAACTAGGCCTAGCTAAAAGGTTGGTTAGGAGTACCTTAAGCTAGAATATAGTTTAAGAATCTTAAACTAGAATTCGTTTAAGAGTTGGTAATCATTAATGAAATTGGCCTTTGATTAAGAATAGTTTATGAGCATTGTTTACTCTATGACTGTTGAATATGAATGATGAACGTTGAATATTGAATGATGAATATTGAGTATTGGTTATCTGAACTGAACATTATGTGCATGATATCAAATAATTTGATTATGAATTGAGATTATATATATATATGTTCGGCGCATTAGATATGCTTACTCAGCTTCAATATTGTGCGTGTAATATGTTTTATTTGCTACACGCAGGTAAACAAAAAGAATAAAGTGATAAATTCCTAGCAGTAGACGGGGCGAGATGGTCGAGGTGGATGTGTGAAATGAATTAATGTTTAAAAGAGACATAAATTTATTATGTTTGTAATTGTTATTTATTAAGCTTTCGTAACTCTAAGTCCTCAGTTATTAGTCTGAATAATTTATTATGAAATAAAGTTTTAAATTGTTTGAAATATTTTGAATGTTTACGAATACCAAGTTTATACTTTAGTCCGAAAGGGCTTAAAACTTGGACGAATTAAGGTGTTACAATATGTGTGGAGTATATTAAATGAGATGGTAGATGTGTAATAAATAAAGTAAGTGGGGATATTTGTGATATTTTAAATGTTAAAAAAGATAATGAGAAGATCTATGAAAGACAAAAAAAGGATAGTGAGATTAAAAAATGAAATTCTTGACTAACACACCAATTTATATATGATTATAATAATTATTTTGATTGACAAATAATATTATAGTACAAAAAGAGAAATAAAAATATAATCTTGAAAGTAATTTCTATAATTGGTCTCTAATTATATGTGGTTTTTATAAGATATTATGTAAATGGATCTCAGTTTTTAAAAATAAATCCATAAATAATAGTCATTTGGGACAAGAGTGATGCTTACATACTACATGGTTCCAAGACAAACATTTAAAATGTGGTCTTTAGGACAAATATGACAACATATCAAGAACATATAATTGAATAGTTTTCAAAAATTGAGGATGATTTATGTAAATCCTTAGTATTAGGGACTAAATATAAAAACTCGCTTGTAACTAAAGTGTATATGCACTTACTCTATTTCTTGATAATCATATATTTATAATTTAAAAGGAAAAAGACTAAAGAGTAAAGCATATAAAATCTATCAAAATTAGAGTTCCATATTTTTATTTTCAAAATAGAAGTAAAAATATATTTAAAATGCATATACAATGTCACATTAACACAATGCAAACCCTTATTTTGGGATAAAACATGAAACTTTTATTTTTAGTAGTTTCTCTATGTTTTACTCCTATTTAAGATAATTTGTTTAGTGTAAAATACCAAATGACAACAGAATTTTGAATAGAAAATATAAAAACAGTTTCAATGTTTCTTGTGGTTTGGAAAATAGGTAAGAGTGCTGAATTGCCCCGTTTAGTTTCAAAACCTATTCATAAAACCCCTAATCGTTTCAAAAGGTTGCACAAATATCCCATCTAACTATTTTTCATTCATTTTTTCCGGAGAAAAAGGGGCATTGATGATCATTTTTCAAACCACAGTGGTACAAGAGACCATTATCATAAGTTTTATTCCTTTTTAATTTCTCTTTATAACATATTCTTTATAATGTTTCAAAAACTGAAAGAAAAAATTAATATATAAATCAAATAAGTTATATATCTCAAGTTAAGCAATTTTATTTTTTGTCAAGTAAAATAAAAAATAGAAAAAAGATATAAAATAAAAGGAAAATAGAAAAAGGAGTGAGTAAGAAAATGAAGTTCCGTCCAAAGCAAACCAAATTTATTTGTTCGTTTAAGGGAGATAATAGTTTTCCTAATAAATGATTTCGAGCCTGTTTGGAAATAATGCCAGAAATTAGTGCTAGTGTTTAGAAAAGATTATCAATGTTTAGCATTAGCGCTTTCAAAGTCGGTCTCCACCGTTAAAATTTTATCCAAAACGTTAACGCTAGTAGAAAACATGCCCTTCATACCACTTATGTATCCAAACATAGAAAATGAGACTTGGATTTTTTGGAAAAATATTTTTCTCCCAACAAAATAGGTTTTAAGAGTTAAAGTCCAAAATAACAAATCCATAGAAAAATGTAAGATAAACTACAAAAAAAAATCGTTTAACCGAAATGCAGCGCACATGTTAAAACACTATATCCTTAATCCTTAATATATAAAAAGAAGACTCCGAACTACAAGATCACGATATTTGGCGGACTTGAGTTGTGTTGTCACTTTTTGACAAGTAATACGTGGCATGCTAGGAGAGAAGAAAAAAAATTGCATGCCCAAAACATTAAAAACAAATTTGGATTCCAAAAGAATTTAATACTTATTTCCTTTTTTTAATTCTTCTATTTTCAATTATTTTCTTCCTTTCCTTTTATTTGTTTTTCTAAAATGATAATTACTTTTTTTAAAAAAACTTATGAATTAAAATGTATCATGTACAGTATTTTTATCCAAATTTTAATTAATATTAAAAACTACTCTTAAATTCTGGTGTTTACATATTTTTTATTAAAATAATAAAGTGATATCCATTATATATTCAATCATACTATATCGAAATATGTATAAATTCTGTTATTTTCTTAAATTATCGAAAACTTGTTTTAAAAAATATTTTTAAGAATTTAAAGTGCCAAACTTTAATTAATTTTATTGAAATGTTTATTAGTGTATGATATTTTTTAAACAAATACTCTCTTCATCCACAAATTTTCTTCTGTTACAATGTTTGAATTAAATTAGTTTGAATTCATTTTATATGATAATTCATGTAAAACTAAATAATAAAAAATACACCTTCAAACACGAGATAAAAAATTTTACAAAATTAGATATGACATTATTGTATTATTTTCACACAAGATCATTATCAAATCTCTATTATAGAGTTTCTTTCTATATGGTTTGGGGGAGGGGGTGAGGTGGGAGTAGTTCTTTGCTTTGTTCCGTAGAATTAGAGGATTCGAGCACTTACAAAGAAAATGAACATTCATCCATAAAAAATAAAATTTTAAAAAAAAAAAAAATTTCTACCACTTTTGTAAACAAACATAGGAAATTAGATTTAGATTTTCTAAAAAATATTTTTGCCTCAACAAAAAGAAAAATTCTAAAGGTCAGAATTTAAAATTTATAAGAACAATATCTTTCAAGTAACCACCCATACGTGACATACCCATAAACTTAAAAAAAGAGTAGGTTCTGTACTCCCAAGTGTAAAAATTTGTGAAATTTCTCAGGTTTGTTGGCGTACTTGGCTAGTTGCCACCGTACGCCCCTTTTCGTCATTCGACTCTGTATTATTTGTTGTCAGAGTCTACTTTACACAGCCTTCTCTCTCTCTCTCTCCCGGAGTCGGGGTCGGAGACATGCTGACATACGCCACCATCCAAGCGGCACAGGACGCCCTGAAGCGGCCACTCACGGCGGCGGAGACAATCTGGTTCAATTACACTGCTACCAAATCTGATTACCTTCTCTACTGCCACACTATCCTCTTCCTCTTCCTCATCTTCTCTTTGGTCCCGCTCTACTACCTCTTCCTCGAGTTTTTCCTGAAGAATTCTATCCGTTGCTACAAGATCCAGCCGAAAGCCAATCTCACCATCTCGGACGCCTTCCGCTGCTACAAATCGGTCATGCGCATGTTCGTCCTGGTCGTCGGCCCTCTCCAATTGCTGTCTTACCCCTCCATCAAAGTAGTGTCTCGTTTGATATTTTTTTCTCTCTTCAATTTACGCATTTAGGTTTGAAAATTTGCTCGTTCTGTGGAATGCCTTGCTTAATTGTGTTTATGTTTATATCTGTTTTTGGCTTATTTGGGGTTATGAAGATGGTCGGGATCCGGACGAGCTTGCCCTTGCCATCGATATGGGAAATTGTGACCCAATTGGCTGTGTATTTCTTAGTGGAGGACTATTCCAATTACTGGATTCATAGGGTTTTGCATTGCAAATGGGGGTACGATAAGATTCACAAGGTTCACCACGAGTACACAGCTCCAATAGGATATGCAGCGCCATATGCGCACTGGGCGGAGATTTTGATCCTTGGGATCCCGTCTTTTCTCGGGCCCGCCATGGTCCCAGGTCACATGATTACCTTTTGGTTGTGGATTGTGCTGAGACAGATAGAGGCAATTGAGACGCACAGTGGGTATGCACATATCTCTTCTCTCTTTTTCTTTCATTTTACAATTGGCATTGTAGAGTTAGAGGTATTGCTAGCTAGTAGTATCACTCAAAAGTCTCCCTCTGTGTTTTCTTTTGTGGTTGAGCTATAAGCTTAGTAATCATGTCTTTCTATTTCTAGTTTTATCTAGTCATTAATAGACAGTCTTTTTGTAATATTAAAATTGGGTATTGTAAAGGATTGAGCGTCTAGCTATTTTTGCATCGATTCGTTCGATTGCACTCACAATGAAAATGCATTAAACTAAAACATTAACCCTGAAATTGTCTTGGAAGTTACTACTTGATCATGATGGTAAGATAATTAAATTTTTTCTAATGCATGCATCTGGCCATATTTGAGGCACCTATGTTTCACACTAACTCTTGAAAAGCATTGGTTCTGCATTCAGAAAACATATTAAAATATTTCAGAAACTTCTTTCTACTTAAACAAAATTTTAAAATATGTTCTCATTTCACAGATAATGTTTCTTCTCGTCTCATTATGAATCTCGCACTGTTTGTGCCCTTCACTGCCCCCATCCATGCTTATTTTTTATTCAGCATTTTCAAATAATTTTTCTGGAATTCAGAAAGAAAAAATCAACTCAGCTCGCCCTTAGTAGATGAGCTAATCCGCAAAACTTTGGAAGCTAGCCTTTCAATCGTTTATTTATCATCCTAATATCCTATCAACTTCTTACACGCACTTTGGAACCTAATTTATTCACACGTTGGATATATAATTGGCCCTTTCATGAACAACCTCTCAATCTTAGACGGGGTATGGGCGGTGTACACCCACTTGTGTAATTTTACTGGTTTTTTGGATATGTAATTTCCATTTTGACAACCCATATGCGAGAGATATAATGGTAGGGAGTTTCATATATGAAAAACCTTTACTTCTAGAGTTTCTAAAATATTGCACATAGGTGGTCATTGGTAATTACCTACCTCAACTTTAAAGAATATATGAGTTGTGACTCCTACATCAACAAAAAGAGCATTTTGTTGTAATTTCCACCCCAACAATAAATAACATAATACATAGATAGTATTTATGTGTTATAGATAGTGGTATCAGTATGATACATGTTGAACGTGTTCAAAGGAAACCTACATGATTGATCTTGATCGTAATTATTCTTATTACTAAATAGTTAGATTATAATAGAACTTTTATTAGTTAATTGGATAATTTCGATAAAGTTTTAATGGTAGTCATTCAATAATTAGTAATTAGGTATTGTATTAGTCTATAATGTAGCTGTTATATCTAATTGGGACTTGACGCTCTTCTTCTATACTCCTTGATATAATGAGGTATCCTTGCAATTTAATGGGAGGATTAGTTTCAGCATTAAAGCTAAGAGAGTCGTGAGGTCTCAAGCAAACGCAAACCTAGGGAGTGCAGGATCTATTGAAAATCCCAAGCAAACAACATTTTATACGCCTTCTTTCCATTGGATATATTGTTGTGAATTCTAATTTCAAAAGCAGCCTGAATGGGATTTTCACAATACCAATCACAAGCGAGATTTTCTCTCATTCTCAAACTGTCAAGATCATTAATTTGGCAATATTGTTGGGGATTCTACAGTATATTGCAATGCTAGCATACTCACACTTAGAACCAAGAATTAGTAACCTTGAATATGATCAGAGAAACACAACTTTTTTATTACCATTATATTAGTGGGGAGCCCAAATGACATGGCCACATGGGTGATCTTCAAAGAATATTGTAGTCTCCGTTTCAGACCTGCGTGGTGGCAATATGATCCGAATCACAATGCATTTAACTTGTCTCAGCATCAAATGGGTAGCCAAACCATTAACATTGTGGCCTAGGGGTCAGATATTATCAATTGTATGTATGACAGACATAATCAGTAATATCTATAGGTAGTAGCCTTGTAACTTTCAGGATGCAGCATATAATCCAATATATGGAAAATATGATCAATTATATTAGCTCACAGCAACCATGCAATCTGAAAACCATCCCATACAATCAATTATATAGCCCTATAACATAATATATATTAGGCCTCCAATTTAGATTACGTGTTCAGTCCATGATCTTGCACCATTATTGGCGAATGAACTTCTAGTGCTACACTTGCAGTAACTCAAATACTCAATCTTTGGAAATTCAAAAGTAGGTCAAGAATGAGGCTAAAAGGCCAAGATGTAGCAACAGTTGGAAATTCAATGCCCCCACCCCCCACCCCCAATGCTTTGATTTTTACAGATTCATTGCAAGTCATCTTCGGTTTACCTTGATGTATTTTCATATCCTTGTCTGTATCTCCATTTTTGTGTGTATTAGATCTAAGTATTTCAAACAAGGGCTTACGATACTTCTTTACCATCAAAGTTTGCAACACTTTAATTGTATCAATGATGCACTCCACATACTCCATTTTTTCTTCGTCATATTTTGAATCCTCATTCCAACGTGTCTCCGCAGTTCAACCTTAGCATTTACTATTTAACCCTTTTTACTTCAATTCACTAAAAGAATCATTTTGACAATGGTCCAAGTCAAAATGACACATTAAACTTTCATATGTTCTTACTTTGTATGAAGTTTTGGATAGTAAATGTAGCAATGCATCAAGGGACGAATGGAAGCTGCCCCGTTGTGAATTAACAGGGTAAAGTTGCGTACATATTCACCCCTTAGATTAAGTTGGGATCATATCGGATTTGTTGTTCTACTTCCATCAACTTTGGCACCTTATCATTGACTTCGTAAAAATCTCCAAAACCATATACTCCCTCCATCCCAAAATAAACAAAACACTTTTTTTTGGCCCGTCCCAAAATAAAAGACATTTTCTTTTTTTGGTAAGGAGATGCAAGAAGCTTACAGTAGTGGGCGTGAGAAGGGGTAGAGGTAGACCTCAAAAGAGTTAGAACAAGTTGATTGGTATTTTGGTCTTTTATCAAATAGAGCCCATCTCGAGTCAGAACAATATCACCCTTCTCGCATAGTTATCTCAAGTGGTGTTTGAGTAGAGTTGAGTGGGCCCATGTCAACTCGTGATTGTTGTTCACTATGCATTCTGATATTGCCTCCTCACTAGAACTTCTTTCCTCATTCAGAATTTCAATTGCTTTTCTAATCATCTGCCATGTTTGAACCACACCACACCAACAATAAAATTCTGCAAAAAAAAAAAACATTGCAACTTGTATAGGAAAAAACGATCTCTATATATTACTCTATATAAATTAAAATGAACTATCAAGAAAATGGTGACCTAATGAACATCACAACCCCCTAACGGCGAGACTCATAAGCAACACTGAAAGAAGTGAACAACTGTAAACATATTTTTCTTGACATCTTGTTGTTATAAAACTTGGCCAAGCATGCAGAAGCTAAGTGAATAGAAAACGTTGGTGAAGAAGTTCAATATGTCTAAATAAAATTCTGGTATAGGGCATGAGTTCTTTATTTTTATGGTATGCGTGTTTGAGATAAAATTTATTACTACTTTTGTCTTATTTTATATTCACCTTGGAAAAGAAATTCGGGGCCATTGCCCCCGGATGCCCGTAGTATTCTTGGGTCCTCCCCCCACTCAGTTCTTCCTGGCTACGCCATTGCACGTGCATGTCCTTGCCACAAAGGATTGCGGTGTCGTGGAGGGGCAAACATAGGGGAAATAGTATTGGTTGTGATATTTATGTTGAGATTTGCTTGTGGTGGCAGTGGACTTTTTGCAGCGGTGGTGGACATGGTTTCCATTTTGGCTGCATTATGTGTAAATGCATCTATTGCAGTTGCTCTTTCACCCTGTGGATAATCAATTTCATTCCATCTCTTTAATGATGAAGTATTGAACATTGTTAAGTACAAATTTTCTTATGATGCGGGCAACAAAGCTAAACTATTATGTACGGGGTGTGTCACACAAATAAATTAATACTAGTAAAATAAACTAAAGGAGATATGGAATTCTTTTGGAGTTTTTTCGTCTCTTATGTAATTTGGGGAAGTTTTCCTTATTGATTTCTTCATATTTCTTCTTTCCTATTAATGTGATTAAATCCCCTTTGACAGAAGGGGTTTATAATAATTAGTAAACTAGGAGTAGCTGACAACTAACTAAATTGTAATTAGTAAACTAGGAGTAGCTGACAACTAAATTGGAATAAATCATAACAAGTTTTGTTATGATGGTTAAGTTTATAAGAGGCGTTGTGCATGTCTGGGAAGTGGGAACTATACGAGGCTAAGATTTATGACTCATACCATAAGCTTATAAATGAGGACAGTAGAACAGAAATTCCGAAAGTTCCTTCAAACATTGAAGAACCAATTTGGAGTTATGCATGGCAAACGATAGTGTTGTATTA
Source organism: Cuscuta australis (assembly GCA_003260385.1). Taxonomy (NCBI): domain Eukaryota; kingdom Viridiplantae; phylum Streptophyta; class Magnoliopsida; order Solanales; family Convolvulaceae; genus Cuscuta; species Cuscuta australis. Next base: position 2,239,653 of record NQVE01000009.1, read on the forward strand.
TCATAGTTGAAAAGGCATAAATTTGAGGACATAGTTGAGAAGGTAACTATTCGACGACTCTTGTAGTGTAGAAGATACTCTACAATGTACTGCGACCTGATGATACATCATTGACATAAAAAATCACATCTGCTCTGTATTTTGTCGAAATCCTTCTGTGTTTGCAATATTGCATCAATTACATTGTATTGGTTCCAACAGTTTTGTCTGTTTTTCACTCATTTGTTATGAAGAATGCTGATTCAGGTATGACTTTCCTTGGACTCCCACAAAATACATTCCTTTTTATGGTGGCCCAGATTACCATGACTATCATCATTATGTTGGTGGTCTCAGTCAAAGCAATTTTGCTTCAGTGTTCACTTATTGTGATTACATCTACGGAACTGACAAGGCAAGTATACACCAACCATTCCTTATCGACTGTAATATATACGGTTTCTCACCCCCTTTTTTTGGCTTTCTCTTCCAGGGCTACCGCTATCATAAGAATGTCCTTCAGCAGGCAAGTAACTCTGTGGCTTCTTTTTGTTGTTATCTTGACAATGAAATTTTTAACTGAAAATGGTTCAGTTAATATGACTGTTGGCAACTTGACTAGTGTTTTGGCTCCAATTTCTGAGGGTTAAAACACTGCTTTCGCCAGTATTTTGGTGGCCAAAATGCTGAAAATCAAACATTTTCCTTTGTTAACGATAGCATTCTGTGTTCAATATCTGCATTCGTTTGTTTCATTTTATCGCTGTTCTTTTCCAGTTACGAGAAGGCTCCAAACTCAGCCAAGAACAAAAGAAACTTTCACACAGCACTGGAGAAGACATCAAAGCTGACTAGATTTGGAACTCTGCATGCCACTTGCATAGACTTGTGACGCTGGCCGTTGTTCTTGGTGCGCTCATGTCATCATCATTGATTTAATTTGAGAATTGTAGTTGTGCTGGTGGTACAATCTTTGATTTATTAATTTATTTTTTAAACCGTGCACGATCTAGGACAAAATTTCGTGTTGGTGTTTATATTTGGTAGAGTGATCCCTCTTTTGGCATGTGAATTGTTGTCACGACAGAAATAAATAAACCATTCGTTTCTGATGTGGTTGGGCTGGAAAATATGAAACTATTGGAGCTAGTGTTGCGTTCTTTTAACCAACCCATCTAATTTGTGTTAAGTAACTCTCCCCCTTCTCCTCAACTCCCCCCCTTGCGAATAGGAACAGTTACACCTTATCATGCGCCTTGGAAGACTTTGCCCTATCTTGAGCTGCTTTCCTCTTCATCTAGTTAGCAATTTTTTTTGGGTTTAGAAAGTTGGCCTAGTAGGTCCACATCCACAAAAGAGTACAATTGAACAAATTATTCATATTCATACTTTATTTAAAAAGAGGGGGAGTGGGCAATGGTTTTCCCGCCCATATTTTAGACCATTACATATGGTAATGTTTAGTTTACATGGTAAGTAATAAAAGCCTACTAATTTCCATTTGAATAATATTTTATTTCATTAATAAAATCGTATTAATACCATAAATGTTGAGAAAAATAAATAGAATGGAAATTTGTTTGGAAAGAAAAAAATATTGTTTAAAAAGTATTAAAATTTTCGGTTTTATAACAGATAAATCTATCGGGAATTGATTCGACAAATTTTCGGTTTTATAACAGATAAAATTTTTGGTTTTATAACAGATTTTCAATTTTATAACAAATCATACTTTATTTAAAAAGACGGGAAGTGGGCAATGGTTTTCCCGCCCATATTTTAGGCCATTACATATGGTAATGTTTAGTTTACATGGTAAGTAATAAAAGCCTACTAATTTCTGTTCCAATAATATTTTATTTCATTAATAAAATCGTATTAATACCATAAATGTTGAAAATAATAAATAGAGTGGAAATTTGTTTGGAAAGAAAAAAAATATTGTTTAAAAAGTATTAAAATTTTTGGTTTTATAACAAATAAATCTATCGGGAATTGATTCGACAAGTTTTCGGGTTTATAACCGATAAAATTTTCGGTTTTATAACAGATTTTCGATTTTATAACAAATAAATTTTATTCAACCCAATTTTTTTTCACACCAATAAAAGGGTATTAATACCGTAAATGTTGAAAAATATAAATAAAATGGAAAATTTTGGAAAGAAAAAAAATTCTGTTTCAAAAAAATATATTAAAGTTTTCGTTTAAAAATTTTCAATATCTATTTCAAGAGATGTTATGACATTACATATGATAATTGTGATATTTACATGGTACGTAATAAAGGCTATTAATACACGCCAATCAAGACTATCAATACCATAAATTTGGAAAGAAAAAAATTCTGTTTCAAAAATAAAAAAATCCGTTTAAAATTTTTAAATTTCCGTTTGAAGAGATGTTATGCCATTACATATGGGAATTGTTTAGTTTACATGGCAAGTAATAAAAGGCCATTAATTTCCATTCCAATAATATTTTATTACGTAAATGTTCAACCCATTTTTTTCACGCCAATAAAGGGTATTAATACCATAAATGTTGAAAAATATAAATAAAATGGAAATTTGTTTGGAAAGAAAAAAATTCTGTTTCAAAAAAAATTAAAATTTTGCGTTTAAAAATTTTCAATTTCCGTTTCAAGAGATGTTATGCCATTACATAGGGTAATTGTGATGTTTACATGGTAAGTAATAAAAGGTTATTAATACACGCCAATCAAGGCTATTAATACCATAAAATTGGAAAGAAAAGAACTTTATTGTGATGTTTACATGGTAAGTAATAAAAGGCTATTAACACATGCCAATCAAGGCTATTAATACTGTAAATTTGGAAAGCAAAAAATTCTATTTCGAAAACTAAAAAAATTCCGTTTAAATTTTTAAATTTCCGTTTCAAGAGATGTTATGCCATTACATATGGTAATTGTTTAGTTTACATGGTAAGTAATAAAGGCAATTAATTTCCGTTTCAATAATATTTTATTACGTAAATGTTCAATCCTATTTTTTTCATACCAATAAAAGGGTATTAATACCGTAGATGTTGAAAAATATAAATAAAATGGAAATTTGTTTGGAAAGAAAAAAATTCTGTTTCAAAAAAAAATATTAAAAATTTCGTTTTAAAATTTTCAATTTCCGTTTCAAGAGATGTTATGCCATTACATATGGTAATTGTGATGTTTAAATGGTAAGTAATAAAAGGCTATTAATACATGCCAATCAAGGCTATTAATACCATAAATTTGGAAAGAAAAAAATTATGTTTCAAAAAATAAAAAAAAACTATTTCCATTTAAAATTTTTAAATTTCCGTTTCAAAAGATGTTATGCCATTACATATGGTAATTGTGATGTTTACATGGTAAGTAATAAAAGGCTATTAATTTCCGTTCCAATTCTATTTTATTACGTAAATGTTCAACCAAATTTTTTTCACTCCAATAAAAGGGTATTAATCCCGTGAATGTTGAAAAATAAAAATAGAATAGAAATTTGTATGGAAATAAAAAATTCTGTTTCAAAAATAAAAAAATTAAAATTTTCATTTAAAAATTTTTAATTTCCGTTTTAAGAGATGTTATGCCATTACATATGGTAATTCTGATGTTTACATGGTATTAATAAAAGCCTATAAACACACGCCAATAAAGGCTACTAATACTGTAAATGTTCAAAAATAAAAATATAGTGGAAATTTGTTTTGTAAGAAAAACAAAAATCTGTTTAAAAAATAAAGGAAAAAAGGTAAGAATTACATATTCTTACCGTTTAAATATTCTTAGCTTTTCAAAAATTTATTGAAAACAAAAAACTTTCCGTTTCCAAAATAAAAAAGAATTCGTTTAAAAAAGAAACCCTTACTACTATAATTAGCCTTTTATAATTATATACTATAAATACGGTCCTTTCCAGACCCTTCGTTGTAAGATAAATCAACGTGTGTTTTTACTCAGTGCTTCAATATCGCCTTTTCTACGAGCACAAGGATCTTAACCGCTTTAAAAAATGTTGATGAGAAGTCAGCGCTATTTATGATGAAACTAAGACCGATAAAAGTTTATCACGTTCCTGCCCATTCTCGGGGGCAAGAATCATTAGATGTTATTTTTCACGAATCAGAATTAAGTTCGGAATCATTCTCAAGGGCCGGAATCATTGGATGTTATACTAATCATAGTGGATTGAAGATTTTGATATGCAACAAAGACAATGTTCCCATAAATTGTACGAATAATGTAGTATACAAAGAAGTCTTTCAAAATTTGTAAAGCAGCGATGTTTTGTACCGTAAAATAATATAATCTCTATATTCTATTAGGTATCATTTTTTAGTATTAAAAATGATCTTAATTTAATAACGTAAAAATGACATGTGCAATGCACGGGTATGATACTAGTTTTTTTTATAAAAAAAAGAGAAAATTATCTTAATAATCTCACCTTTATGCGATCTTCTAAATATAATCTTATTTTTCAATGTTTTTTTTAATGAAAGGCACAATTTCATTGATCACCAAACATTCATTAGAGCCACCAAAGCAGAATAGAATACATCTCTATAAAAATAAAAATTCTACTTTACTTTCTTTTTCTTTTGCCTCAAAAGGTAGTTGTATGAAACACTACCCAATTAAAACATCTAATCTTCTTTTGTACTCTCCTTGTTATGTAATAGCTTGTTCATTGCCTTCCAAATGATGTATCATGTTGCTACATACAAAGCCACACAAGAGAGTCTTCTTTTCCCCTAATCTTCATTAATTTTTCCATTATATCCTTCACACTCTTAGCCTCAAAATCACATTCAATCCACACAGGATAACTTTTTTAGTAAATTTATTGTTGCCTAACATTGATTAAATAGATAATCCATGTCCTCCTCTTCCTTACCACACATGTCACAGGTTTTGTCTATGGTCATGACTTTACCAATTCTAGCTTTAGTGCTAACTCTCCCTTTGCAAATAAGCCATAATAGCATTTGGTGTTTGGGGATAGACAATTTATTCCATACCAGTGAGTAACACTCAGGTTTTCTGTTTAGTCTTATGAGCCAAGCATAATCATCTTCAGTAGTGTACTCTCCAGCCCTAGGCGTCTGCTCAAACTATATTTTGTTCTTCACAATCTTCTTCCAATAAAAATAGTTGTCTCCCTTCAATTTGTAGTTAACCACATCCCCTTTAATATATCTACTATCGATTCATTTCACCCATAAGTTATCTTTTTCAAGGGCAACATCCCACCAATAGTTGTGAATGTAAGCTCTATTCTAAAGAGTCATCTTCCTTATTCCCAAACCTCCATAAGTTGGCTCTTCCCAGCCTCTTCCCAATTGACCAATGGTCATTTAGGCTGGCTGTGGCTCCCCATAGAAAGTTCCTACAAATGCTTTGAACCTTTCTCATTGTTACAATTTTTGTACGGATTACAACGGACGGGGAAGATGAACAGCTTCGGAAAATAAAAATAAATAAAATTCTGAATTTATAACTTATTCAGAATATTACAAGATAAACAGAATTGAAAATAATTTATATATCTTCAAACAACCTTGTTGTATGAGGACATTAAGCACTGGACATCGAGGACATTATGCACTGGGCTGCGAGGACATTATGCACTAGGGCATAATGCAGCGAGGTCTTTATGAACTAAACCTGCAAAACAAAACACCGTGAAGGACAGCGGAGTCGCCGGAGCTATCCTTAAGGTAGTAGTGCCCACCTACCGTACCGGAAAAACGTGGGCACTCTCCTCCCAGGATAAAACCGCTATCGTGTGTGGAGATTGTACGGACCAACCACACACCAACGAACAAGAACGTAGAAACGTTGACGACAAAAAAAAACTTTAAGGGAGATGGCCGGAGAATTTGTCCGGAAAATCAAGAGCTCTCTCTAAATATTTGACAAGAAAGTTTTCCCTTTCTTTTCCCTTTCTTTCTCACGTATGGCACACACAAAACACACCACACTAAACAATGGAGAGCCCTTGATATTTATAACTAAGGAATTTTAAAAAGTGTAACTCCTACACCATTAATCCATGGCATTTGTGGCACAATAATGACGTGTTAATGATGATTAATTAGCCATTAACATGTCCGTTACGCTACGCTCCGTTTAAAATTTGTCCCGAATAATTAGAGATTAATGGCCAGTTAACTCCGTAAAAAGGACTAATTTTAAACAATACGTAAAATTAATAATAGAAGATTGACTCAGTAAAATTGCAAAAAATTGCAATCCTTACCACATTCTTTTATTAACGGGTTAACTTCGAGAATCAATTTCTCATTCACCCTCTACCATTTTTGGCGTATAAATTATCAAAACATTTATCTCATTTAAGAGAACACCCGTCCATTAATTAACGGTTAAAACCGTTAGTGGACCTATTGATAAATATACCCAAGTTTGTCCATTTAATGCCTATTAAAATTGCCAAAAATTCCAACACTCATCACTTTAGTTTAGAGAATAAAGAGCTTACACCGAAAAGTCATAATACCATGCAGTACACTGCCTATCAGTTTGTATCTTCCAGCATAAGACATTTTCTTAGAAGTTCGAGATGTTATTTTAGAAGTGATATTATTCACTACCATGTCACATTCTTTATTATTGATTTTAGCTACTATAATAGGACTCCCCAGGTATATGAGAGGCAACTCTCCAATGGATAGCGTGTCTCTCATGTGTCTTCTTGTCTACTCCACCAAAAATAATATGTGACATAGCATAATTTCTTCTCAGTCTAGTAGTTTTGTGAAAAGTGTCTAGGACATCCATTATACATCTAAGTGACTTGTCTTCAGCCTTGCACACAATAATCAGATCATCTGCAAAACTTAGATTAACCAACTTAATTGATCTACACATAGCGTGAAATCTAAATTCTTTGCACTGAGCCATTTGTTGCAGTAGTCTACTTAGATATTCCATAATAATGACAAAAAGCAAGGGAAACTGTCTAAGTCCTTTCCTGCCTTTAAAGTACCCATATTTGCCTCCTTTCAACTGTATAGAAAAGGTTGGAGTGGAAATGCAGTATTCAATCCATTGCACAAACAGGTGAGGAAAAAACCTTATCTTTTTGCATTTTTGCGAGTTTCGTATTGCAGTTAAAGACATAAGTTGTGCAATGAAATGAAATGTTGTATTATTTGAGGTAAAAAAAAATTGTTTTTATTTTTAAAAATATAATAGTATGCTTTTGTCAGAACCTAAAAAATTACTCCCTCCGTCCAAAATTAAACTTTACATTACGCGTTACGATGTTTGACTGAAATTATTTTCAAATCATTTTATATGAAAAATGGTGTAGAATTGAAAAATAAAAATTACATATTAAAAAAACTATATCAAAAAATCTACAAAACTAAAGGTGACATGACTATATTATTTTATCAAATGGGTGACGAAAATAGGCCAACAAAGTAAATAAAGTTTGACTATGTGAATAATGAATGTAAAGTTTATTTGTGGACGGAGGAAGTATAACATTTCACAACTTTATAAATGTTGTTTCATGAAATTTTTGAAATGAATGATTGAAACAACGAATTTTTCCCAAAATGGAATTAAATTTTTTGACAAAAGTATTTTTTGGATTATATTTTTGAATAATAAACTACTTGGTATTATATTTTTGTAAAATCATATTCTTATTAAATAATGTAGACCACATTTATTCCAATTTTTTTTACCTCTTATATTTTTTTGTGTCATAATTTTTTTGTTCAAATTATACTACTCCCTAATATATTTGTGACTCGCACTTATTATATGATGATGACATTCAAATTTTATTTTCAAGATCCCCTCAGGCAAGTCGCTGAGTCCCAGGTGATCGCAGTTACGCAGATCCTGAATCTCCTCCTTCCGCCTTAGATCGCTTATCCGACTCCGGCTCTGCAGCGGCAGGTCCAGCAATCCACCCTATGCCCCAACAGTCCAGCTGACAGCACCGCAGCAGCGCACTCAGGCCTCAGGTATTTCTTTGAACTTTTGCTTCCCCTGTTTATGATTTTTGAGGCAGTGAGGCTTCAAATCTACGAATTCCATTAGGTAGTGTTTGAATATGGGAATTCATTTCAATTATTGAATTTCAATTTTATAATTTGAAGTCCCATAATTCAAATTCCATTCCGTTGTTTGGCAAACACAAGGAATTCAAAATTCATAACTTCAAATCCAAATGCTGTTTGGGAAATTCATAATTTCAATTCTAGAATTCAAATTTTGATGTTGTTTGGCAAGTACTAGAATTTCATTTCAAATGATTAATGAACAAAATATTGTTAAGATAATCTCAAATTACATAATGACCAATTGTTTCATAAACAGAATACATACTAGTATATGAAGTATATATATTTAATATTTTGTAATTGTTCATGACTCGATCACTCTTCCAAGCACAAGAAAATCCAATCTAGCTTCTCGTCTTCAAGCAAGTCCTTGAGCATTTGAAACTCATTTGGCATATTCTTATTCATTTGACTTCACTCATCATCTCCTCATCCATAGCCATCACCGCTTCATCATATTGCTCTGCACCATCCCATAATGCTCTATCCGATCCAAATAGAACACAAATATCATCCCAATTATCTATAGTCTTATTTTTATAAGAATTTGCTTGTGGATGGCCATGCATGCAAAAAAAGAGTGTTAGGCAACCCTATTTAACTGGATGCATGTTGTCCCTAAATAAAAAGTAATATGAATCTATGAAGTCTACCCATAAATAAGCAAAACGATAAGGTAAGAGAGAAACAATACAAAAGGAGATGATGCAAAGCTCAAGGAGCAGTGGGCATTCAAAGCTCAATACCAAAATACAGTAATAAAGAAGCAGAGAGCAAACAATGCAGTGAAGAACCATTGGCATGTCATAATGGCAAGAAAATATAGAGAGCAATCAAGTGCTTACAGAAGGAGAGAAATGGGGAAACTTGTTTACAGAAGACCAGATGAAGAAAACAATAATAACTGTTCTGTCAATAATAACAGCAAGCCGTACTCCGTATGTTTTATCAGGGAAAATGAGACTATTTCATCTCCTAGAAACCGCTTTTATCCACTAGCAATGGATGACAATGAAAGGTCGTAATAAAAGACATTTGGAGAACAGTGAATAAATAAAAGGGCAAATGGATTGGGAAGCTTGTGTTAGAGCTGGTAGTACTAAAAATGCATCAATTGATCTGCTTCATATCAGAAGCATCACTGAAGCTCTAATGTCACTTTATCATCATCATTATCTTTCGAGGATTTTAAGGTATTTAGTTTCACATTTTGTAGAACTTTAATCAATATAATTAAGAAGTGAAGTGCAACTTTATGTTTTCCATAAACAACACATTCTTGAAATTTACTCCATCCGTCCCATAAAATTGTTTACTTTTTCCTTTTTTGGACGTCCTAAAAATATGTATACTTATGTTATTTCCTATTTTAGTAATGAATATAAGGTTCACATTAATTCTCTCGTATCCAAACAAACTCTAACCATACACTTTTTACTTTTCAACACTTATCTTAAACTCTATGAAAGTCAAACTATAAAGTATTTTTTACAAGGAAGAGAGTATTTTTTCCCTAATAATTAGTTTATAGCCATGGAAAGTGCATTAACATAGTTTTGTTATTATGATTTGTTAAGTTTATAGAGATGGTTGGGATGGATGTGATCGTTTTGAATTGAAGGACATAAATTAATTATGTTTTGTGATTATGATTTGTTAAGCTTCCGCAACATTGAAAACTTCGTACTGTTTCTGTTATGAAAAGTATTATTGTGCTAAATAAAAGTGTTTGCAATGTTTTAAATTCTGACGATTACGAAGTTTATACTTTAGTTTGGAAGGGACTACAGACCTGGACGGATTAGGGTGTTACATTCTCTAAGATCTCTTCCGAGGACGTGTTACTGACTTTGTTCCAGAGTATCGAGAATCACCGTCTGGACAAATATCTTCGTCTTCACAGCACCATGGCTGTTATGACCTTATCTCATATATCATCACGTAATAAACAATCTCACATAAGCATGGCGTGATGAACTATATCTCTCAGATATGAAATTTCTCTCTCGGTTGATAGATAAATTTTCTCTCTATGTCTCTGCCTTGGGAGGAGCTGGGCCGCAACTTTTATACATCACAAAAGCAACTCTAGTAGAGTCTTGTTTGAAGACAATTACCAATCCCAGAATGGCATTGAAGGCCTCTTTTGATCCATAAATCTATCACAAAGAGTTCCATCATTAGTAGAACTCTATCACAAAGAGTTCCAACATTTGCGGAGTCTTGATTGTTGTGGAGAAGTGAAAATGGATTATTCAGACTGCTCTTAAAGAGTAAGTCACCAAAGCTGGAGGGTAGGGCTTCAAGCTCTAGGGTAGTTGGGTTTTCATCTATCTTTTTCTTGACTACACGTGTGCTGGAAGGTAGTTAGGTGTAATGAGGTGGCCTTATTTGTGTGTTTGTAGGTCTTCTGTTTTTGTGCTATGTTTTTGTGATATTTGTGAGACCTTGACCTTTTTGTGGTTCAGTGCTAGTCTATTACTCCCTCCGTCCACCTAAGACCTTCCCATTACGCGTTACGAGGTTTGACCAACTTTATTTTCAATTCAATTTATTTGGTTATAGGGATAAAAATTTTAAAAAAATTATATAGTAAAAAACTACATGAAAAGTTCTACAAAACCAGAGTTGACAAGACTAAATTATTTTATGAAATGAGTAGTAAAAGTAAGCAAACAAAGTGAGTTAAGTTTGGCCCTGTGAATAGTGTTTGGGAAGATCTATGGCAGACGGAGGGGGTATTTTTTTTTTGAACTGGGTGTGTCTTTTGGAAATAGCTTATCTACCTTATAGGCATGCCAACATTGATAAGGTCTGCATACACCACCCCCAAGACCCCACTAGTAGGACTCTACTTTTTGGATTGTTATTGATCTGTTCAAGTGGAGAATGAGAGCTCATAGGCTGTATGACTTCTATGCAGCATTTCAAATTATTAAGAAGTTTTTATGTAGTTCAAAGATGAATATGAAGTACTCCCTTTGTCCCATATCTTTCCTTTTCGGAGTTTCTCATTTGATTCTTCCCATTTCTGTCTTCTCATTTACCCTTCTTCTTCTTCTTAAAGGAAGAAGAGGGAAAGGAAAGGAAGAAGAATATCAAAGAAGGAAAGTAAGAAGAAGAAGAAAGAAGATGAAGGGGAGGCAGGGAGGGGTGTGTGTCGCAAGGGGGGGGGTTGCCTTAGAAAGAAGAAGGAGAAGGGAGGTAGGATAGGGGGGAAAAGGAGAAGGAGAAAGAGGGAAAATTGGAAAGACAATTCTTTTTTCACATAAAATTAAAAACCGCACCAAGTCAAAACGAGATGTTTCAACTTGGATGATTTTATTATCTGAAATCTTATTGGGCCTCATCTTTTTTGGTTGATCAATTTATGTCTTCTGCGTTGTTGTTAAGTCGACTAGTTGTCCGGTCGTTTTGGTGGTGGCAACTTGATTGTCGCCTAGCGACTAGGGTTGACTAGTCGTCTGGGTCAAATTGGCCCAACCCAATTCGACCTAAGTCACCTAACTAGACCCAAATTTTATTAAATTTTAAAAATACTCCGTAAAAGCATCGCCTCCCTCGTTCACTCAGCACATTGCGACAGTCCTTCCCGACTTCTCTCTCTCTCACCAAAGCCCATCTTCCAGGATTGATTCTTCTGGAATCAATTCTTCTCCATCATCCTCCATGGGTAAAAGATCTCTTTATCTTAAATTCTTTTCTGCTGATTGTCTTGTCTAGATTGTTCATGCGACATCTCTCTCTCTATCATCCTCCAATTTGTTCTTTTCCTTTTGCTAATTTAAGTTTTTTTTTTCAGTTTTCTTTTCTCCTGATTTCAGTTTATATTTGGTTCTTTTTTGCTCATTTTAGTTTTTGAGTAAATTCCATAATAGGTCCTTTATAACCATGGTAGCTAAACTCTAGATTCTACGTAGGATCAATGCTAAAATTATAATCCTCTATAAGTTCTTGATTTTCGTCTTCATTTTCATTTCCCTCATCCAAATTGGTGACATCCAACTCCTCTTCATGTTCAGGTTGAACATTTGCATCGGCCTCTTCTTCTCCATTCTGTGTTGGAGACATTTGCATCAGCCTCTTCTTCTCCATTCTGTGTTGGAACATCTGTGGAGTTATCTCCATCAACTTCATCACCTCCGGGGTCTTCACCAACATCTTCCATAATCCACTCATCATGTGACGAAAGATCTTCTAGTCTGAGCTGACTTGATCTCCTAGCCTTCTTTTTTGCCAATTTTGAATTAGTCATGAAAAAACGACATCGTTCATTGTTTTCTGCTTCAAATGATTTCTTCTCTTTGTGTGGACCTAATGAAAATTATCAAGTAATTTTATTTCCTCATTTTACAATATAATAGAATTATAGAAATCTTACCATCTCAAATGCACCCCAATTACGCTCGCATCCTGACGGCATCCAAGCTTAATACTCGAATGGCAAATTTTTGAAGGTCTGGATGTTCATCTCCATATGACTCCCACCAATCTGCTGGACTTTTCTTATCAAATGTCTTTCTAGCCGGAGTACCAAATAACTTTTCACGATTCTTAAAGTCCTCTAATTGAACATCAATCCTTGCATGTTCTTTGAAATCAGCCACCATGCGTCCTATACATTTATATAGGCCTTGTTTAACTTCATAATCAGCTTTAAAATTGGGGGCTATAGTGCATGCGAGGGTTAAGATAATATCCTGCCGCCATAGTTGTGACAAGCGCGCACGAGGCGTAGGGTTCTGCGCATCAGAGACAGTGTGATGCAGTACAGGAGGCGCACGCATAACCGCGCATCATTGCATTTTTCGATGCGATCTGATGCGCTATAAGGCGTGCATGGCGAACCCAGAGTTTTTTATTTTATTTTATTTTATTTTATTACGTTAAGACTAGGGTTGACTACTTAACTCACTTTTCACCTTTCAACTTTGTATCTCTCATCAACGACAATCCACAAAGGCCTATAACTGAACACAAGAGTATATTACTTACGTCCTGAATTATTAATTTATGATGATAAACGTTAATATAAAGAAAAGGACTTATGTAATCTACCTTTTCTTGACATTTTGGAAAGTTGCTTGTATCTTTTCTTTTGCTAGGTCCATTGCCTTGTAAAGAAATCTCATGGCAGGTTTCTCATCAGAATCAACCAAACGAAGCACCTCAACGAGAGGTAATGCACCCTTTAAACATATCACTAAGCTTTTCCAAAACTCCTTATTGAATACAATCTCCCACATCTTTTCCGTCCTTTGTTTTTGAGTATTTGTTTGACTTCCACTCTTCTGATGTAAACATTCTAATCAAACCACTTTTTTCCAAAACTCCTTATTGAATACAGTCTCCCACATCTTTTCCGTCCTTTGTTTTTGAGTATTTGTTTGACTTCCACTCTTCTGATGTAAACATTCTAATCAAACCACTTTTGTTTTCAGTTTTCACGAAGACACCCCAAAGTTAGATAAGTAGTAGCAAATTCCTGGTCTCACCAATTGCTTCCCATCTGTCAAGTGGTGTAATAGAGGAATTAGAGAAGGTCTAGAATAAATGTTAGTGATTTTGCGACCATTAGGAATTGTCTGTCCATGGATTGGAATTTTCTTTTCGAAGTCCTCTAGCATGAGATCAATGCAATGAGCCGCACATGGTGTCCAATATAGCATTTTTTGCTTCTCCATTAATAGATCACCTGCAGCTTTATAATTTGGGGCATTATCTTTCACAATCTGAATAACATTTTCTTCACCCACATCTTCAATGACCTCATCCAACATCTCAAAAATCTTGTCAGATGACTTCACTATTTTAGAAGCATCAAGTGATTTCAAGAAAACAGTCCCCTTTTGGACTATGAACCATAAATTTATCAATGCTCTCTTTTTTGTGTCAGACCAACCATCGCTCATTATGGTGCACCCTGTCTTCCATTCACTCCTATGTTCATTGACAATGACTTCTAACGAGCGCACTTCTTGTTTTAAATTCCTTACACTGATTTCATGATATGATGGCAGCTTGAATCTAGGTCCATGTTTTGTAATCAAATCACACATGATACGAAATTCTTCACTTCTTGCCGTGTTAAATGATATGGCATTGTTGAAGTAATATCTCGAGATTGTTAGACATGCATCTTCTCTCAAACTCTTCTTGTACATGCTATTAATGGTGCTTTGATTGGTCGCCCTTTTTTGAAAAAGTGTTAGATCGACCACCAACCTCGTCATTGATTTTTCTTTTATGGCCAAGATTTTCACAATCATCATTATCATCCTCTTCTTCCTCCTTTTGCCTTTTCTCTTTAGAGGTAACTACAATGTCCCATATTTCTTGTCTCAACTTATCCGTAACACTTTTGCAAGCACCCACATCCTTTTGGGTCCCTGCTAAGTGATGCTTCATACAGAACACCCCTCCTGTTTTCACTTTGCTACAATAATTGCATTTTAGCTTTCTATTAGTCCCTCCGTCCAAGTTGAAACTTTTCAGTTTGACTTGGCACATTTTTTAATGTAATGTTAAAATTGCTTTGACTTTCCAAATTTTTCCCTTTGTTTTTTTGTCCTCCCAACCCCACCTCAGCCTTGCTAAGTTTCATTCTCAAACCCTCCCACCCCTGCGATGTTTCCGTCTCAAACCCACATACCCCATTCTTGCCATCTTCGTCTTCGAAGAGATTGGGCCAAAATCAATAGCCAATGAAATTTAAAAAAAAATTGAAGAGATGAGGTGATATCTATTTCAAATCCACCCTTGTCCCATCACCTCGTCGCCTAAAAGCTTTTCCGCTACCGTCGCCACCTGCAGGTTGTGAAAGCTTTGTTCGAGGAAGAAGATGGATGGGATCCAGATTTGTAGGTTTTCTCGGTGGATCTTGCTTAAATTGAAAGGAAATTAAAACCATTTCACTGAGAAAGGACGAAATGGATTTAAAGCCTGGATGGTGGAGGAACGAACTTCTATATCAGAATCCTTTGAGCTGCTACCTGTGCACCACCACCTGGAGCCACCGCTGGGAAAGAAAAAAAGGGGAGGGGGTGATGATGAAGACGTGAACGAACTTCTATATCTTCTGGCTTATGGCTTATCGCTCCAATTCTTACGATTGGATTCCTCCAAGTCTCGAAAACCGCTCCAGGGTCTCTTTAGTCGATTCTTCTTCAGGACTCCATCGCCAACAAAAAATTTTGTTATCTAAGGCGCAATTGCAGCGCAAGTAGGTCACAACACTTCTCCTTTTTAGCATAGTCGATTCTTACTTTTTTTAGCTGATTTATTTTTATTATGTTTTTAATCCATATAATGTGTAATGCTGCTGATTATTATACGGAGTAATTATTATGGCATTTTTTTTAATCTCTTGTTTGCTCGACTAGTTGACTCACTTGACTCTTCACATCTGACTTCTTATTTTTCTTTTTTAGTCTTATTCTTATTCACTATGTGTATTACGGGGTATTAAATTCTTATATATATATATATATATATATATATATATATATATGTATATATATGTGTGTGTGTGTGTGTGTGTGTTTGTCATTTTACCGCCCGCCTCTCGCCATAAAAAGGTCCTCTCGCCCGCCCCTCGCAGTCGCCATTAACATCTCTGGTCTATGTAAAAGTCGCAAAACAATCAAAGCGACAAAATCGACAAAATCAAAGCAACAAATCAGGCTTTTCTAATTTCTGATTATTTTCTTTTTAAGATCGATGATTTCTTGTGATTGTGATCTAGATCGGCGATTCTTCCGACTTGAAGGATTTTTGCGATTTTGAGGGCGAGTTGGATTGCAAACCCCCTAGCGATCTCCGGAATCGTACAATTGTACGATTCAGATCGCGAGTTTGACTACCATCTTTATAAAAGAGGATTTTTCATATTTAGTTCTCTATGATCAAATATTACGTCTGTATTTCTTATATGGGTATCTTTTCATAAAAAGTCTTTTTTTCTTCTATCATGTTGGCGTTAATTTGAGGCTAAAAGTGTAATTTCACAATGATTTTATATATATATATATCTTTCTTGCCATACACAATTCTAGAGATCGCTCGTGATGCGTCGTTTGGGAAGTCGCTTTCTACTACCACCATAGTCTATATAAATGTGGTCTTTCATCTAAATCCTGGTCTAGAGTCATAGACTTATAGTCATTATTGTTGTGTTGTCCGTCTAACCGACATCAGAATGTCACTGGACATTGGGTTGTCACATTACACTTTTAGCCCTCAAATTAATACCAACGTGACAATAGTCAAAAAAGGACTATTTGTGGAAAGGTACCCATAAAAGGACCAGGGAGGTAATATTTGATAATAGAGGACTAAATATGGAAAACCCCTCGTTGTAAAGGACCGTTTATGGAATTTACTCTTAGTCTTCTTAAGGGTAATGGCGTTTGAGGCTCTATTTTCGCACAAGGGGCTGCTCTTTGAGTAGGGCAATATCTTGTTTTTCTGCTTGTTTTCTTTGTTGATACTTGATGTGTTGTTTTTAAAGATTGAAGGATATTTGTTTCTTATGTACCCTTCGTTATGTGACTTTATGTGCTATCTTTAAACATAATTTTTTTGGTAATGAATAATGATGTTTCTTCATATAAATATATATAGTTTTTTTGGTGAAGGAAGATATATATATATATATATATATATATATATATATATATATATAATGTTAAAAATTTCAATACTTTTTGTGATTTGTCGACTAGTCTACGACTAGCATTTGACTAGTCCATTGGTCTCCTCTTCACCGACTCGACTCGACTTGTCGCCTTGGTAACCATGGTCTTCTGCTGCAACACTTGCAATTGAGTAGAGAATATTTTTTCTAAGCTGTAGGAATTACTGCAACTGTGTATAAGCTCTTCTGTGATAATAATTGATTCAACAGATAATTTGATGAAGCAATCCAAGGATCCCTTTGAAGCTGCATTTGAGGAACAAGAGGAATCACCCCCTGATTCTCCTACAGGAGCTGGTGATGACGAAAGCCAAAATGTGGCTACTCTTGCCCCGAGTGATCACGGAATGAATGATTTTGTTTCCATTGATCACTCTGAAAACCCTTCAACCTCTTATGCTGCAACTGCTCCTACTGGGACTGCTAGCAAACCCAAAGAAGATGATGAAGAAGAAGATGAAGAGAACATGGACATGCAGCTAGGAAAGTTCTCATCTAGTAGCGACCCTGATAAAATGGCCAAGATGCAGTAAGTTATCATTACTTTAATAACTTTTATGGTTTTGTTGATGAGTGATATCATTAATGGTACTACCAATGGGGCTAAATTCACAGGAATCGATGATATCTTGGCACTAGGGCATTAAATATTGCCACCTTTTTTCTCAGTTATTTAAATTGGCATCTTTATTGAAAATTATGGATGCATGCTTTTTAATGCTCTAGAAGATTGTATCTTTGAGTACAACAACAACAAAACAACAACAAACCCAGTAAAATCCCACAAAAAGTAGGGTCTGGGGAGGGTGTGTGTACGCAAACCTTACCCCTACTCGAAAGTAGAGAGGTTGTTTCCAAGAGTTGTATCTTTGAGCATCTTCTTAATTTATGCAATTTGCTTCCAACTATGTTACCCATGAGGGTTAATTGGGGAGAGGAGTTGCAGGAAAATGAAAACATGTAAAGATGCATGCTGAGAGTTGTGAGTTATAGTAAAGCTTTGGTAACTCAATATGGCAGATGTGTAAAGATGTTATGGAACACAAGACAAGAAGAAAATTGCTCGGAATTGCCCGGAGTGAACTATATTTTATTCCTTCAATTTGGTCCAATTTATGTGTCCACTTTGTCCAAACCATGTGTGGAGAAAATGCATTTAACTTTTAAATGAATTACGACTTGTCTCATTTTACGAAAATTTATTCTTATCTATGAACTCACTACACATTTACTTCAATGTATTTTACTTTTTTTTCATGTTTTTCACTGGGCTCCATATTTTATTTTGATGGGTAGAATATGGAAAAGGTAGTAATGTTCCTTGAAATTACTAATTGGACAGTGATAAAAGACCACCAAACTTTCAAAAAGTGAACACGTGAATAGGACCACAAGTCCACAATAACCCAGCAAGGTCTCATAAGTGGGTTTTTGCGATGTTGGGTGTATGCTATCCCTGTGTACAGGGGTAGAAAGGTTGTTATTGAAAGATACTCGGCTTAGTTAACTCCATTCTCTTTAGTTTTACATGTGTGTACACAGAAAGACCCTTTTTGCGCTTGTGAAACTTTTTTTAAAAAAAGAATCTAATTAAATATTTCATTCTTTTTCTTATGTTTATGCAGAAGCATTTTATCACAATTTACTGAAGAGCAAATGAGTAGGTATGAATCTTTTCGAAGATCTGGATTTCAAAAGTCTAACATGAAACGGGTATGACATGCTTCCTTGTGTTGGTCCAGACCAGACAGACCTGGCATACTTTTTGTTTGAGCAATTATAGTTTACCTTTTTACATTGTATGGCACCTCATATGATATCAGTGCAAATTTTCCTTTTTCTGTGTGGATGATGCAGTTACTAGTAAGCATAACAGGAAGTCAGAAAATTTCTTTGCCAATGACCATTGTGATGTCTGGTATTGCTAAAATGTTTGTTGGTGAGCTTACTGAAATGGGTTAGTCTTCTTCAATGTTTGTTGGTTATTAGTGTATGCAGCTAGAATGATTATACCCTACGTTTTTTAGGATTTCACTGGGTTCGTTGTTGTTGTTGCAGCTAGAATGGTGATGTCAGAGAGGAATGATTCAGGACCAATTAGACCATGTCACATAAGAGAAGCATATAGAAGATTGAAACTGGAGGGGAAAGTCCCAAAAAGATCAGTCCGGCGACTTTTCTGCTAGAAAAGCATTGATGATCCGTCCATTTGCAGGTTTTAGCCTCTCTACTCATAGGAATAGAAGTGTGGTCCACGTAGATCTCGCCTCTCTGAGTTTTTACTTCCAAATGGATATACAAGCTATGTTTGGGTTGGTTATTTGCTCAGGCTTTGGGATAGAAAAATGTTATACTTGGACTCCCAGAAGCAGGTTTATCCTTTGTATGTAAAACATTGTTATACAATCTTGATTTTATATATCAACCGGTAGCAACAGAAGTGTTTCGTTACCCTAAAAAAGTGTTTCGTTCATATAGTCCACTACGAGAACGAATAGCTTATTGCTTCTAATATTGACGTGAGATCTACATTTTTTTAAGGTCTGGTTTGACTCTTTTCTTATTTGGTCTATGTTTTGATAGGAATCTTTTTGGCCTTGGTCAGGTATGGTCTGTTCTGATTCTTTCAGGTTGTTTTATGTAGGTTGAATAGTTTTGAGAACTTTGCTAAGGTACCTCTAACGTCTGGCCTCAAACTTATACTTCTTTCGTCTTATAGAAGGTTTTCATATTTTTTTTATCCGACTTAAAATGGGTTTCACTTATTTTTTAATAAGCTTTTGTAGCTCATACTATTTTTCTTCTCTGCAACAATTTTAATTATATAATTTCTTTTCTCTTAACTCACTATGTGTCTATGCCAAGTCAAATATCAATTTTTTTTGTTGGACATAGAGGTACATGTTTTCATTGAATCGAATGTTTGTGAAAATTTGTGGCAAGAGTAGTGGGTTAAACATAGGGACATCCAAGGTTTATTCTAGTTTTGATATGCTCTTATTGAAATAAGAATAAAAGTATTAAACAAAAATATTAACCGCATGTTTGGAAACCGGAATTGGGATTTCAAGCTCGAATTTGAGTTAAATTCTATGTTTGGAAAATATAAAAATTTAGATTTGGATAAGAGGCGAATTTCTCTAATTCATTACAATGCTCGATTACAAATTCAAATATCTCTTTTTTCAATTGAAATTCTAGAATTCAAATTTTAGAATTGAAATGCAAGAAATGAAATGATATGATAATTTTCAAACACCACCTAAGGTTCTTTTGACATTGAACCTTAATATTCTAATATAACATCGGGTACCTACGAACTACTCCTTCCATCTTAAATTAAACTCCTACGTTACCAATTTACCGACCAGAATTTATTCATTTTTTACTTGTTTTTATTATTTATTTAATACGGAGTAAAATAATATAGTTGTGTCACATCTTGTTTTGAAGTATTTTAATTTTACCTCAATTTTCACATAAATATAAAGGAAAATAATTTCTTCAAATATCGTACTCCCTCCGTCCTATAATGTTCTTCCCGGTTCATTTTACGAGGTTTGACCGACTTTATTTTCAATTCAATTTATTTGATTGTAGGTGTAAAATTAAAAAATAAAATTTATATATTTAAAAACTACATCAAAAGTTCTACAAAATAAGTGGTGACAAGACTATAATATTTTATCAAATACCTAATGAAAATAGGTAAAGAAAGTGATTAAAGTCTGACCGGGTAAAAAGTGAGTGAAAAGAATATTTTAGGACGGAGAGACTAATTATAACCACATTTAGGTTCTATTATTATATTTTATGTTTAGTTGTAATTTGTACGGTTCCTCCATTTGACTGTGTGTTAATTATAAGCTTCTCTATCATAAAAAGATGTTTAAAGTCATCGCAACGAAACGATCCAGATTAAACGAAATAAAAAAAATACTCCGTATAACTTCATTAAGAACTTTGAGTATGTTTGTCTAATTTCTTAATAAAATCATTTCTTATTTGTTCAAAGTAATTTTCATTTTTAACACTAACAACTCTATTGTAATATATATATATATACACACACACACACACACAGAGAGAGACATACACACACACACCCTCCGTTCATAAATAAAATTTCTATTGCGCGTTACAATATTTACAAATCAACCTAAATAAGACTAAAACATAGAAAAAGTACCAAAATAGGACTTCCTTATTTTTATTCCCGAAATAAGAGTTTTTACTGTGGTAATGTGGAGGTAATGTAACGTTGTACACGTGCACATTACTATACTTTTTGGTAATGTACATGACCATGTCTGGTAATGTAAATGTATTTTAACTCTTATTTTGAGAATGAAAAATGGAAGTACTGTTTTGGTATATTTTCAATGTTTTACTCCTACTTTAGTCTTTTTCGCTACAATATAAAGTTTGACTAAAGTTATTTTCAAATTATTTTATATGAAAAATAGTATAGAATTAAAAAAATTACATTTTTAAAAACTACATGAAAAATCTACAAAATTAGAATTGCCATAACTATATTATTTTATCAAATAGGACACAAATATAGGCCAACAAAGACACAAAGTGAATAAAGTTTCACTTTGTGAATAGTGAATGAGAACTTTATTGTTGAATGGAGGGAGTATATATGTGTGTGTTTGTGTCTATACACACACACACACACATATATAAAAGTCTTTTTTATTTGTCTTTCATAAAACTTTCTATTAACTCTTTTTATTTGTCACATATAGATCTTCTCATTTCTTCTTACAAAAGCGTTTCATATTTTTTTATTCATCTTAAATTTGTTTAACTTATTTTTGAAAAATCTTTTGTAGCTCATATTAGTTTTCTTCTACGCATTATATCAAATCAAACTTTTTTGTTGGGCAGAGAGGTATTCATGGTACATGTTTTCATTATATTGAATGATTGAAAATAACTTTACACAATATCGTAAAGTGAAACAAATAGTTTAAATTGACACGAAAGCATTACAATACCTCGTTTGTAAAAATGAGGTTCTTTTCCCCCTCCCCCACACACACACACAAACCTCATGTCCCCATTAATTGGAAAATGAACAATCAAGGAGAGATGTTATTAAATAAGTGAATTGTTTCTTTCGTATTAATTATTAGGTCCGCCTATAAGGAAGTGCATTAGGTTCACTTGCACATGGTCTCCAACGTGTTAGAATTGATTTGTTACCAATACTCCTTATCGTTTGATAAATATGCACTGTTACCTTTTATGGTTTTTCAAAACTTACGTCGTTGCCCCTCATGGTTCTAATATTGCTATGTCAATGCTTCTCTGAACAAAAATATCCTTCAAATATTAGGTGAAAAAATACAATAAAGAAAAGAGGGGCGTTTGTGCCAATTTCCAAAATCATAGTGAGCAACAGAACTATTCACGTAATATTTGAAGGATATTTTAGTCTAAAGGGACATTGACGTAATAATTTCAAAATCATTAGAGGCAACAATGTAAATTTGAAATCATAAGAGGATAACGGTGTACATTTACCAAAGTACATGGGATCTTGTGCTATAAACGCTGTTAAATTAATGAAATTTTTTTCGTTAATTTGTTTTATTTTATCCCTAGGTCTTGAATTACTCATTTGTACAGGGCCTTCTAGAATGATGGGTAGGCTGTTAATTTATCCACAATTAGGTCCGAAAATGCTAGGTGCCACCACATGGGTGCTACCATGGGTGCACTTATGCTTCGCACAGACAAACATAGACGATAATTGTCTATGCGACACAGATAATTATCGACTGTGTTTGTCTGTGCGAAGCATGGGTGCACCCATTGTAGCACCCATGTGGTGGCATCCTAGCATTTTCCTATTATATTTTATGTTTAGTTGTAATTTGTATGTTTCCCCCTGTTGTATGAGTGTTAATAATAACCTTTTGTATCATAAAATAAATGTATGAAGTCACCGCAACAAAACGATCCAGATTATAAGAAATAAAAAATATATATCTTTAAAATTACGGAGTATTTGTTCAAAGCAATTTTCATTTTTAATACTAATAATTACTCCCATATTTCACTATCTTACTAGAATTTGAACTTGGGACCTCCCCTTATGTTACGGAGTACTCTACAATATTTTAAAGTGAAAAATTTGAAAAATATTACTCGCCCATTCGAATATTTTCATCACATAAGTGATAAGTCTAATATTAACTTAGCCCATTCATAGGAAGAGAAATGCTAGTTACAAACAAAACACTTCCAAAATGTATAAATTTATCGTTTATGTATTTAAGTTTCTATTTTTTTAGTTATTTAGGACTATTACTTTACATTTTTGGTAAAGTTCTTTGGATCAGTGAATTCAAAGTCGTATTATGACCGGGACCATGGTACTTGCGGTGCTTCGTTGATAAAATTGATGGTTTCTACATCCACTAAACCCTCTACCCCTGTGCAAACCCAACATACTTTACATTTTTGGTGAGGTTCTTTAGACCAGTGAATTCAAGGTCGTATTATGACCGGGACTGTGGCACTTACGGTATTTCATTCGTAAAATTGATGATTCTTACCTCCTCTAAACTCTCCACTCCTGCACCCATCTGCCCCAGTCCTGAATTGCCAATTCGTATTGCCCAAATCAGTGATTCAGGGGGAAAGGAGATGTTGTGGTGGGGTGCAGGGGGCATTGGGGGGGAGGGTTAGGGGGCGAGTCTTTAGGCGCACCTCTTAAATACTCCCTCCGTCCACAAATAAACTTCTCGTTCACTATTCACAGGGTCAAACTTTATTCACTTTGTTGGCCTATTTTTGTCACCCATTTGATAAAATAATATAGTCATGTCACATCTAGTTTTGTAGATCTTTTGATATAGTTTTTTAATATGTAATTTTTATTTTTAAATTTTACACCATTTTTCATATAAAATGATTTGAAAATAAGTTCAGTCAAACATCGTAACGCGCAACGAAAAGTTTATTTGTGGACATAGGGAGTAGGTGTTTTAGAACAATTCCTTATAAGTACCAATAACTAATAGACACATGTAGATATACACCATACTATTTAAGTATGAATAAATTAACTTTTTAAAATTGTAATTAGGCCGAGAGATATCAAAGCAATATATAAGTCAATCTTCATTTCTTCCTCGGTTTCTGTCAGCAAGTTCCCATCGGTTCTTTAATCATATCTTTAATTTTCTTGCTACAGCAATTCTAGTTTTGTACTCCCTCCGTTTCGAAAAACAATTCCCATTTGTATTTGGGCAAAAATAAGGAAGTGTTAAATTATACGGAGTAGTTGATTTCCAATTTTGTCCCTGATGTGATGGGTAAAAGTAAGATGTGATAGATAAGTTATTAGAGAAAAAGTATGATGTGATAGGTAGGATAGGAAAAAGTAAGGGTAAAAGTGATTTTTTAATAGAAAGGGGAAGTGTTTTGTTGAAAGTGGAAAAAATGAAAGAGGAAGTGTTTTTGAGAACGAAGAGAATATTTTCTAGACAAATTTGAAGCAATAAATCAAAGAAACAAAGCTTAATCTCTTCAAATTTTTCTGATTCTTCAAGATCTAGCTCATCCCTAAGGACCCTTCAATCTCAATCTATTTTTTCCTAAAATTTCCATTATCTATATTTCATTTATTTCCCTGATTTTCTTGCGGATACAGTATTTCCTATGGAAAAAAACTTCATTATCTTTTCGGTTTTCACTTAACTAGTATATGGTGACAATGGCAAAGT
Organism: Cuscuta australis; assembly: GCA_003260385.1. Lineage (NCBI taxonomy): Eukaryota > Viridiplantae > Streptophyta > Magnoliopsida > Solanales > Convolvulaceae > Cuscuta > Cuscuta australis. The sequence continues at coordinate 2,264,178 of NQVE01000009.1, forward strand.
GAAATTAAAGAACAGACTACAGTCCGTTTGGATTTATTTATCGATTTTCTCATTTTCAATGAGGTTTTCACTTTATAGTCTGTTTTTCTTTATGAGTAATAAAGAGAAGAAAAATGTTTGTGTTTGAAATAACGAAAAGTTTTTTTTCAAAATTATATTTAAAAAAATAAAAAAAAGTGTTTGTGTTTGAAATAAAAAATGAAATAGAAAAATTAACATTTACCTCATTTGTCAAATTAAATATTTCCATTTTTGTCTTATTTTATTTTATTTTTTGTGAATATGTCGGGACCAAAAGAGTATTGAATAAGGTCTTTTAATATATAGTTAATCATATATCAATAATATTTTTTGGACCGGTGTGCAAGAAATTTTGTTCGTGACCTAATTTTTCCTCATTGTTTTTTCCATATACCTTTCTTTCTCCTTATTTTCTTTTCTATTCTTTTTTCTTTTTTTTAAAGTTTGATTAAAATAAGATAAATGGTATAAATTAATTTTAAAAAATCAAAAAGGGAGAAAAAATAAATAAAGAAATCAGAAAATGAGAAACGAGCTTTAGTGTAAAAAGAGAATGTTCTTTTATTTTTGTATCATGAAAATGAACCAATAAAGACCTCTTTTGGACAAAAAATGAAAATATTTGATTTGACATGAATGAAATGTACGTTAATTATTTTTATATAATTGACTTTTTCATTGAAAACACATAAAGTTTTGATTATTAAAACATTATAAAAATAGTTTTAAAAAGAAACTAAAAAACACTTATGAAAAAATAGTAGAAACAATAAAGAAAAAGAGAGAGGGCGTTGATGCCCATTTCCAAAAACTTATGGGGAAGCGGTCACCTAATATTTCAAAGATATTTTATCCTAGAACATTGGTCTAGTAATATTAGAACCAGAAGGGCAATGACATAAGTTTTGAAATCATGCGGTCACGTTGCACATTTTACCAAATAATAGAGGGCATTAGTACAATAAACTCTATCTAATAATATAATTATTATTTAATTGCATATAATATTATAATAGAAATTATTAATTTTTAGGGAAGGAATTGTAAATATTAAATTATATGCAACGTTAAATAATGTAACATGATTTAATTGTATCGTAATAATTATTTGATCATAGACAAAATATTAACATCATTTTTTAATACTTTTCCTCATTGATCTGATTTGATTTGATTAGAACTGATCTGATCTCTTTAACTCATTTTTTACATATTAGTTATAACTTATTCCTATAAAAGGTATATTAGATCCGATTTATTCAGAAAATTAGATTAGATCATACTAGAAAAATATTACAACTAAAGTATTATTATGATTATTGTTATATGTATTATTACAATATAATTTCTCCGTTTATATAAATTGAGTAAAATATAGAAATTGAGCGAGAGAAATGAAAATAGAAGATTGAACTTAGTATCTAGGGCTATCAACGGATAACCGAAAATCCGATTACCGTCCGCATCCGTATCCATTTAAAGAGAAAATATCCGCATCCGTTTTAAACGGATATTATCCGTATCCGATTAAGGATATCCGATTACTAAATGGATACGGATTTGGTAAATGTATATCCGATTCGTTTAAAAACTGATCCGAATATGCATTCGTTTAAATAACCGTTTATCCGAATATCCGATCTGTTATATATAGTTTTTCCTATTTTTTATGTTAATATTTTGTTTGTCTATTGATATTTCAAAGTATAAGACATTTTTATATACAAAATAAATTTGTAGACACATAAAAACATGTGCAGACATATAAAAATATGTGTATATGTGTGTTGTGTATGTCTTTTTATCATATGAAGTTATCGTAGAATATCATAAATCATGAAAACAAAGAAAATAATTATCCCATAACAAGTTATAGTTGATTTAATAATAGTTTGACTTTAATCTAATTTAAAATTAAAGTATTTTTTAATTTGATTTTAAAAATTGGAAATGGATACGGATATATCCAATATCCGGCCGATATCCGACGGATGCGAATACGGTTTTGATTTTTAGTATCTGTCAAGATTCACATCCGAATTCGATATTCGGCAAAAATAAACGGATACGAATTTGGTAATGGCACATCCGATCCGATTAATATCCGTTTACACCCCCTATTAGTATCTAATCTTCTAAACAAAAAAATGGCATACTTAAATGAAAAAGAAATCATGGGAACTTGTGGACAGAAACACGGAAGAGGAAGAAATGAAGATTAAGGGGCTGTTTGACAACTTCTGAATAGGTAAGTGCTGAACCAGTAAGAGGTCTGAACCATTAAGTGCTGAACGAGTAAGTGGTCTGAACCATTAAGAGCTAGTATATTACTTAACTATTCAGAGGCAAATGTCTGATCAATTCAGATAAGAGGTCTTAACCATTCGGACTCTGTATAATACTTAACCATTCAGAGGCAAATCTCTTAACCATTCAAACCTCTGAACCATTAAGAGGCTGAAGCAAATTGTCTGAACCATTCAGACATCTGAACTATTAAGAGGCTGAAACAAACAGCCTCTAACTTTTAATTTGCTCAGATATCCTTGGGCTTAATTACTAATTTAAAAAGTTTATTTAATCATACTTAAAAGATGTGACATATGTGTACAATTGTCTATTAGTTATTGGTGCACATAAGTAGTGCTTTAAAACACCTTAATTAAGAGCGGCACCAAAGAATTTACTGATTTAGGGAATAGAAACCATCAATTTTACCAACAGAGCACTGTAAATGCCTCGGGTCATAACATGACCTTGATTTCTAAGGTCAAAAAAACTATTGTGTTCTAGCATTTCTCTTAAAAAACTACTAAAAATGTTTGAATTTTCGAAAAACATCAAAGATAACATAAAATGTGGCACTAAAACGATGAGGTATAGATATTATTAATGGTATATTAGGCCCAAACAAAATTAATACTTATGATATCAAGGGCAATGCCAAATCATGACTTCAACTAATTTTAAGGTTGACCAATTTTGAGTTCCTATGGTTTTTCGATCAAAATATAAATGATTTTACATCTGTTCTCACTTTTACCTCCACCTCACTTTCCCAAAATGCCAATTTGCTAAAATAATTATTGTATCAATTCAACGTTTTAGAAAGAGATTAATTAGGATGGTGGGGCGAGGACAAATATGTGGGAAAGAGAGATTAATTAGGATGGTGGGGCGAGGACAAATATGTGGGTTGTATTATGAATCATTGATTTTTTTATCAAGACACCATAAAAATCTGATGTCATAATTAATATGGTGCGTGTACTGTATAACTGAAACTGACTGTATAGGAACTATGGAACGGTACAGTCGGACAATACCCGTTTTGAAGTAAAAGAGTATTATATTCAGTTTGAAATAACATGTTGTTCATTTGAATCACGTAGTATTCATTTTGATATATTTGTTCATTACAATTATAATATTTATTTACGAATAAGTATTGTTCATTCTGAAACGTGTTGCATGTTCATTCTCAATTAATGTAGAGTTCATTCTCAAATAATGCAGTGTTTATTCTGAAGCAACGTATCATTCATATCACCCAATTCTGAAGCAATTCATGTGCTACGTACCTCTGGAATCTGCAACCCCTATTATAATGGAAATGTTCTGCCTCTCCATCGTCAGGCTGTGCTCACCATCTCTGATTCGCCCATTCATCCTGAACAAATATTTAGAGAGAGTAGAATTGTAAAATCAAACCCATCCAAAGGAAGGGAGGAAGGATAATGAACTGAAGCCCCGGGAGCATCACCGATGCAGAGGCCAGCCGTCGTTTCCGCCATTACTTCGGTTCAAGTCGCCGCCCCCAACGCGCGGGCAGTCCATCACCTTCCCCAACTTGCAAAATTGATTTCGGCTATACGATTATTCCCGCAAAGCTAGATGTACGGTATAATTTACAGAAGACCTATTGATGAATTTCTAGCACGATTCTTTATTTTTTGTTATAATTTTTTTAGAGGGAAATGTTGAGTTTCAATCCAAACGCACCCTTCCACATAGACCTCGCAAAAAATGACACGACCAGTTTTTGACCCGAAACCCGACCTAAAAACACTGGGTTTTGAACAAAGGTTTTGATGACCGAACCTCAAGTTGATCGAACCCGAAATGACCCGCTAAAAATGGGTCAAATCCGACCTGACCGACCCGCTAAAGTAAGAATTTTTCAAAATCATACACTTTACTACTTGTTTTTAGTGTATAAATTTATATTTCCAAACAAAAATTTATGATATTGCATAATTATCTTACTTTTTTCTAAAACTTAAGCATTTTTTAAATTTCTTATATTGATCTATATATCTAAAAAAATACTTCAAAGTTTAAAATAAAACAATCTAATAGATTTAATGCATATATTTTGATATTTTAAATTTATTTAATACAAAATGTAAGTGTTAATGTGAATTTAAAAATTTAAAAAATCAAATTCATAACCCGTTGGGTTGACCCGAATCCGATGACACTGGGTCATGAACATACAGTTCTCAACCCGAACCCAAGTTGATTTGAACCCGGAACAACCCAAACTCGAAGTGACCGAACCCGAATCCGATCTGACCGACCGATTTGACAGCTCTACTTCGACACGTTGACGTCCAAGCAGGACACCTACTGCAATAAAGAAGAGGAGTGACCCACCACTCCCACCAGTTAAAGCCCCCCCCCCCCCCCCCCCCCCCTCCGTACTCTTCTTCGCTGATAAATTTCCTTGAAAAGAGGCAATTTAACTCGAGGAGAAATTGGAAGTATCACACTTTCTTGGAAAAATACTTCGTAGAGAAAGATGAGTACAAAGGGAAGAACAAGCATAGAGGTTGGAAGTGATGGAGTGGCAATCATCACCATCATCAACCCTCCTGTCAATTCACTCTCTCTCGATGGTATTTCCCGATTTTTGGTATTTGTAATTGCTACTTCATTCTGGAAAATGTTGCAATATTAGAAATTTTACATCTTGTTCATGTACAGGTTAAACCGTTAATATCATTTTTTTTAGTATGGAGTATACCATTCATATCATGACAATTTGATATCCGAGGCCACTGTTTTTCCAAAGAAAAGTGGTCAAATGAGAGTGATGAAATCAGGGTATGTGAATAATATAAAACTCTGGCATAGTTTTCCCCCTTCAGTTTAGAATCAGACACTGAGTTTAGGTTGATCTTGAGTCCGTTTGTTGTCAAGTGTTTTTCTCAACTCTCTCTGAGCTTAAAATGAAAACTGACTCTTAAAGGGTTTATTTTAATTGAGGGTTTTGTTCCGAATTGTATAGTTTCAGTATGATGCCATGCTACTAAGGAATCTCTAGCCTTTTTTCTAATCAAATTAACATCTATTAATTTTATGGGTACATCAAATAATTTTCATTACTGGGAAAATCTTTCTGTAGACTGATCTCATTGTTTTCAAGAAATGTTTTCTTTTAAATTCAAATAGACCATCATATGCATATTGGTATATTTTTACCCCTATGAACATAGCTTTATGAGTCTTGAACATTATTTGAACATGCGATTAATGCCTACTTTCTTCTGAACTACTATAATATGTAATGATGAGCTTTATTTTAAAGTAAGTGAACCTTTCTTGAGACCGATGAGCACATGATACTAGTGTGATGCACATTTACTCTGATGCCATCATGTTGCATATGCCAATGCTCATAACCCAAACTTCTGTTACGTGTTTGTTATGGATGTCTTTAAATAAAGGAGACACCTACTACGATATTTTGTGTTTGCAAACTTTATTGTCTATAACATACACACCTTTTCCTTTAATCTTTTCTTTGTGTGTATATTTCCAGTACTTAATAGCTTAAAGGAGAGTTATGAACATGCCTTGAATAAGGATGATGTGAAGGCAATTGTTGTTACAGGCAAGTTTCACGACCTTATTTTTCTGCTATTCAGTTAATGTGTGTGAAGTGTGAACATTTATTTTTAATATCCAACAGGTGCAAATGGAAAGTTTTCTGGCGGTTTTGATATCAGTGCCTTTGCTGGATTACAAGGAGGAATGGGTATGAATAGCTATAATTCTTACATCTTAGCTAAGTTATCATTTTTCTCTCTAACTTGTTTTGTTTAAATCACAGTTGCAACACCAAAACCTGGTTTTGTGTCGGTGGAGATTCTTAGTGACATAGTAGAAGGTAATTCCATGAGCTTATATTTGAGCTTGACACTTAATGACATTCTGCACACTGGCACGATTAAAGTTTTGTGCTTAGCGTACTTTATTAAAAAACTATGCTCTGATAATATGAGAAATTAAGTGTGTAAAGTTACATGACAACAACTCCATATTTTAGAGTGATATAGAAATTCTTAATCCACTACTCACAAGGGCTCATTTAAGATTTCATTATTCTCTAGGCGCAACCTTTGCCATTAAGGATGTCCGTTTTTGCGAGATCACTAGCAAACTTACATTTATTTTTGCTTTGTTCACCAAGAAACCGTGACGTTGGTTTTAGGCCAATTAACCAACATATCTTACAACAAAGAGGCTTGATCCAAAATTGATATAAAAGGTTACTACATCACCTTACAAAGGTTGGTTTTAGAAACCGTGACGTTGGTTTTTTGCCCAATTCACCAAGATCCTATAGATTGCTATTTGTACCTGCGCCACAAGCTCAGCAAGTGTTTAAGAATTGATAAAAATAATCTTGCTTGAGTATAGCTCTCAATAAAAACGAGTGAAAGAAGGAAGCATGAATACAACTCATACACTTGTAATCATAGTTGTGAAAGACCCGCCTGGGGCGTGATGACCATGAGGCGCAATACGTTGGGTATCATGCTCTGTGATGTAGATGCATGCGCATACTTGCTCATATGCAATGCTCCTAATGGGCAATAGGGGCACGCCTTGTGAACCTCCTTGACTCTATTGATGCACTGCATAAAGCCTCCAGTAGAGGCCATACCATACGCTACTCCTTGACACTATTGATGCACTCCACAAAGCCTTCTACTTCGACGCACCATCACAATACTCCTAGAGATTCACATCAGTAGTCCAGTTGCAGGCTTCCTCTTGGAGTCATAGGTAATGAAAAATTGAAGATGAAAAAGAGTTGGTGTTTGATGAGTTTGAAGATGCTCTTGAAGAAGATTGTAATGAAGATAAAGTATTTGACAGAGGAGATTGGCTTTCCAACAATTGCCGAGGAGGATGGCATTTGAGGCTTTTTTTATTGTTTGCTCTTGTTGGACCAATCTTGACATTCAGTAATAGTTAGGGGTTCATTTTGTAATTGTGTTGAAGTCTTTATTTGTCAATAATTAGGGTAGAGTCAGTCATAATTTTAGGAGATATATCTCAGATGGATTTAAGATTATCATAACTTGTAGGAGTGTTTTGCTTGGAGAACAAGGCTGATGATTTAACTTGGTGGACAAGGTTAACTCATCTATAAACAGGGATAGTTTTTCTTTATTTTATGTATTCAAACTTTTGCAATTAATTGAAGAAGGATTTCCATTAAGTTCTTGTTCTAGATTTCCGTTTTCTGTTTATCGAGATCTGGTACCAATAACTTCAATTGGTATCGGAGCAGAGTTCGGAGGGCCTGATCCAAAAGGGCTGGGTCAATTACCAGATCCGAAGACAGGGCAGAAGTACAAGCGTCGATATAAGAACAATACGATGGCTGATGCCAATAACCAGGTTGCGGTAATCAAGGATAACAACAAGCTTCCATTCCAGTGTCCGATCCTAACCGCGACTAATTATCCCATCTGGTCGCTTAGGATCAAAGCAATTTTCAAGGCGTACGAAATCTGGGAATCGATTGATCCTGGAACAGATGTCGATCGGAAAAAGGATAATTCCGCTATCGCATATTTGTACCAGGCGTTGCCAGAGGATTTGATTCTTCAAATCGCAGATTGCACCCACGCAAAGGAAATCTGGGATGCAATCAAGACTCGTCATCTTGGAGTTGAACGAGTAATGGAGGCTAGACTTCAGACTCTTAAAGCTGAGTTTGAAGCAGCAAGGATGAAAGACAGCAGAAAAATAGATGATTTTGCTGCAAAACTTTCTGGAATTGCCTCAAAATCAGAAACACTTGGAACCGTCATCGAGGATACCACGTTGGTCAGAAAAATATTGAGTCTTATTGACTGCCATACCAGAAAAATTCTTAAATATGGCAGCCACTATTGAACAACTGGTTGATCTCAAAACAGTGAAATTCCAGGAGGTCGTGGGTAGGCTGAAGGCATATGAAGAACGAACCGGTGCAAAGACGGCCAATAACAACCAAGATCAACTTCTGCTGTCCTATGAAGAATGGGACTCAAGAAAGAAGAAAGAAAAAGGCTTTGGTCGAGGTCGAGGGAATGGCCAAGACACCCGTGGAAGAGGTCCGGGTCGCAGACAGAATTCCCCAGACGGGAGACAACAGGCTGAAAATTCAACCAAAGATCGCTCCAAACTGCAGTGTTTTAGGTGTGATGCTTTTGGACACTTCTCGGCTGACTGTCCAACATGGAAAAAAGATGAAAAGGCAAATCTGACACAAGCAAGGCCAATCGAAGTACCACAAGCTAATGTTGATGGGCCTGCTCTGTTAATGGCTGAGGCTAATCAAAGAAATAAGGATGTAATTCATCTAAGTGAAGACAAGGTTTTTCCATCCACGTATGAGACACATGATGATGGGGAATGGATGTGGCATTTAGATACCGGAGGAATGGATCATATGACAGGACATAAGGAGATGTTCTCAATACTTGATACAACTATCAGTGGTACGGTAAGATTTGGTGACAACTCGTGTGTCAAGATAGAAGGAAGAGGGTCTATTCTTTTGGTGTGCAAGAATGGGGAACAACGTTTGTTGACGGATGTTCTTTATATCCCATACTTAAAGAGTAATATCTTTAGTATCGGACAAGCTGAAGAAGGGGGTTGTACAATATTGATCAAACATGGATTCTAATCTATGTTTGAGCCGGATGGTTCGCTGTTAATGAAGGTTCCAAGATCCCCTAATCGTTTATATAAAATCAATCTAAAGATTGGGACACCAATCTGTTTACAGGCCAAGATAGATGATCCAGCATGGTTGTGGCATGCCCGTCTTGGTCATGTGAATTTTGACACAATAAAACGACTAGGGACCAGCAAACTAGTCGATGGAGTTCCGGCCATTGACCGCCCTTCATAGATGTGCGAAGCTTGTTTGGCAGGGAAACACTCACGACAAAGTTTTCCTGGCCAAACAACTTTCACTCTTTCAGAGCTGCGAAACCATTAGAACATGTTTATGCGGACCTGTGTGGTCCCATAACACCTGCTACTCAGTGTGGAAACAAGTATATTTTGCTGATTGTTGATGATCACAGCAAGTTTATGTGGTCTTTCATGCTAAAAACCAAGGGTGAGGCATTTAAACAATTCAAGAAATTCAAGGCTTTTGCTGAAAATCAATATGGAAGGAAAATAAAGGTCCTTAGGACTGATCGGGGAGGAGAGTTTACTTCCAACGAGTTCAAACAGTTTTGTGAATATGCTGGCATCACAAGACATTTAACTGCACCCTACACACCACAGCAGAATGGTGTCGTTGAAAGGAGGAATTGAATGGTGATGAGCACAACAAGGAGCATCCTTAATGCAATGGATATGCTACAAAGTTTCTGTGCTGAAGCTGTACGTCACTCTGTTTATGTTTTAAATAGGCTGCCCACAAGAATTCTGAAGAATCAGACACCATATGAGGCTCTAAAAGGTCGGAAACCAAATCTGGATCATTTACGGGTGTTCGGGTGTGCTGGATATGTAAAGGTGCCTTCAAATCAAGTAGATAAATTTGATGACAGAAGTATTCCCATGGTTTACTTGGGAACAGAACCAGGAACCAAGGCGTATAGAACGTATGATCCTGAAGAGATGAGGTTGGTGATCAGCCGGGATGTAGAGTTTGATGAAGCACGCAAATGGGATTGGGATTTAAAACAAGAATCTAATCAAGAACCCAATCACAAAGGAGAATTTGTGATACACATGAATTCAATTGAAGATGTTTCAGCAGCCCAAAATCTTGAAGATGAGCCTGCTGAACCTGGCAGCCCACTCAGCCCATTTATGAACAGCCCACAAAGCAGCAGATCGACCAATGTGGACAACATAACCCAATCTGATGCTAGTAGTCTTGAAATAACAGTAAAGGGGCGAGGACCTATGTTGCCTCGACTTCAAACAGATACAAATAATCTATCAGATCCACACATGGCAGAAGAGGAAACATATGATGATACACCACCTCGAGGGTGGAAGGATTTAAATGAAGTGTATAATCTTCTTCTTACTGAAGGAGAACCAACCAATTTCAAGGAAGCTTCAGGACACAAAGAATGGGAGCAAGCTATGGAAAGTGAAATAGCTTCTATTGAAAGGAATAACACTTGGGAGTTAATGGATCTACCCGACTACCCCCAGGGCATCGACCCATTGGACTAAAATGGGTATACAAAATCAAAAGGGATGCAAAAGGAGAAGTCACACGACATAAAGCCCGGTTAGTCGCCAAAGGCTACATCCAACAACATGGTGTAGACTATGACGAGGAAATTGCACCCGTGGCTAGACTTGAGACCGTTAGACTCATTCTAGCTTTGGTAGCACAAAGAGGGTGGGACGTTCACCACTTAGATGTCAAAATAGCGTTTTTGCACGGTGATTTCAAGGAGGAAGTCTTTGTAACAAAAGGTATACAAACTGTCAAAGGCTCTTTATGGGTTAAAACAAGCTCCACGAGCTTGGAATACAAAGCTAGATGGAGTTCTAAAGGAGTATGGATTCCAAAAATGTAAACTTGAACAAGCTGTGTACACAAAACGTACACACGAAAGATCACTCGTGGTGGGAATTTATGTTGATGACTTGATTGTGACGGGAACTAATTTAGAAAAAAATCAAGCAATTCAAAAGGCAAATGGAGGAAAAATTCGAGATGAGTGACTTGGGCTTACTCTCTTATTATCTCGGGCTTGAAGTGATGCAATGCAAAGAGGGAATCAAAATCAAGCAATCTAGGTATGCTATAAAAATCCTACCGCAAGCAGGAATGTGGGAATGCAATTCCACTAAATATCCAATGGAACCGAGACTGAAATTAATGAAGGGTGATGGCAGCAGCAGTGTTGATGCAACTCAGTACCGAAAAATAATAGGTTGTCTTCGATACTTGACTCATACAAGACCAGATCTTGCATACTCAGTGGGATATGCGAGTAGATACATGCAAGCTCCTCAGAACACACATTTTCAAGCTGTAAAACAGATTCTCAGATATGTGAAGGGTACTACAGATCTGGGAATTCATTATCGAAGAAGTGGAAGTAATGTTTTACTTGGTTTTAGAGACAGCAGCTTCTCGGTAGATCCGGATGATGGAAAAGGAACTACTGGATTAGTTTTTTACTTTGATGATGGACCTATTGCTTGGAATTCGCAAAAACAGCCAACAGTAGCCTTATCTTCTTGCGAAGCAGAATTTATGGCTGCCACTTCAGCAGCCTGTCAAGCAATATGGTTAGGGGATTGTTAGCTGAAATAACTGGAAGAAAAGGGGAACAAGTGGTGATCAAAGTAGATAATAAATCAGCAATATCCTTGATGAAAAATCCAGTATTTCATGGAAGAAGCGAGCATATCAACACGCGGTATCATTACATACGAGAGTGTGTTGAAAAGGATCAGATTAAAGTTGAGCACATCAGCGGAGAACAACAGCGGGCTGATATTCTTACAAAAGCACTGCCAAAGCTGAGGTTTGCTGAAATGAGAAAGATTTTTGGGGTAGAAAGGATTGAAGACTTGAAGGACTCAAAGAAGTAAAAGAAGACTCAAGGTCAAGATTGGGAGGGTGATTGTTGGACCAATCTTGACATTCAGTAATAGTTAGGGGTTTATTTTGTAATTGTGTTGAAGTCTTTATTTGTCAATAATTAGGGTAGAGTCAGTCATAATTTTAGGAGATATATCTCAGATGGATTTGAGATTATCATAGCTTGTAGGAGTAGGAGATGTTTTGCTTGGAGAACAAGGCTGATGATTTAACTTGGTGGACAAGGTTAACTCATCTATAAATAGGGATAGTTTTTCTTTATTTTATGTATTCAAAGTTTTTCAATTAATTGGAGCAGGATTTCCAATAAGTTCTTGTTCTAGATTTCTGTTTATCGAGATCTGGTACCAATAACTTCAGCTCTTCGATACATCATTTATTTGTTTGTGACATGTTCTTGATTTTTCATCTACCACTTATATTGTTTTTTTTATTTTTGTTTTTTTGTCTATGACTTATGGTGCCATGTGTTAATTTGGTTCTTGGTTGTTCTCTAAAAATTCTTATTTTTTCATAAATTTAATGGGCATTGCTACTAATATTGAGATACTACTATGTACTCCCTACATCCCATTTGAAAGTTTATCGACGTCATTTTTATTTATCCCATTAGAAAGTTCACACTTTCTTTTCACCTTTTACTTTATATCACATCAAACCAATGCCCCACCCCCGGATTTAAATCACCCCCTTTATCCCTTCTATTTTTTTTATCACTTTTCAACCGACACAACTACTTTTCGATTACTACGTTTTACTTTTTGGTCACATCAGGAGTTTCTATTCTCCTTTTTAAACTCTGTGTTATCTTCTATGTCAACTTTTAAATGGGTCGGATGGAGTATGTTCTTCGTTTGTGCCTCGAGTTCTTGATGCGTATCACACCTCACTCGCACATCGTGCCTTGAGGCTCTAGTGCCCTTTGTGCCTCAATGCATATTGCACCTTAATCAAATTTGCTTGTAATGTGATTTGATGAAAGTTGCTGTGAAATGTATTATGACGAAGTGTATGTTTAAGTGTGTGGGTCATACAAAAATCATTATAAATGTCTCCTAACTCTTGGTAGTATCATAATTCAAATGTCTCTTTTATGAAAAAAATGATTTTGGAGAGCATTTTCATGTCAATATGAACGTTGGTTGAAAAGTCAATAACCACAGTTCAAAATTAAATTGGTGGTCAACCAAGTGGTCCAGGCTTTGAACTGAAGACTGAAATGTTCATGTGAAGTGAACAGTTATCTGTTCTTGTCGTGAGGCAGACTGTTTGAACACAAGTCATTTTAGTCAAAAGTAATAGGCAACAGATAGTTTAAAATAATTAAACTGGCCAAATGATCTACTATAGAAGTCAATAGATGAACCATTCCATAGGAAGATAATTTTTCTGCTTTTTTAAAACATCATGGAATAACAATTCATAAGAGCACTAGTAGTTGTGGTTCTCCATGCACTTTTCTTGAGAACCATAACACATTGAGTGAGGTTGTTCGTGCACACATGAAAATATTAATAAGCTCTTTTATATATTTGTCAACATCAAAGCAAGATCATGTGGCACGCTGGCTGCTGGCACACCAAGGCTTAGAAAAACTGTTTATTTTGACTATCTTATATGCTTCTTTAATCATTCGTTTCCATCCCCATGCCTAGCTTCAAGAAAACCATCAGTAGCAGCCATTGATGGTCTTGCTCTAGGTGGAGGACTCGAAGTTGCAATGGTAAAGATTTCATACGGTTTATTTAATGAATTTATGTATACTTTCATATGGTAACCTTTTTGCATCCTTTTAGGTTTGCCATGCCCGTATTTCTACTCCACATACACAACTTGGCTTACCGGAGCTCCAACTTGGTATAATTCCTGGGTTTGGAGGTATGTTGGGATTTGCAAGCACTTCCTGATCCATAGAGTTATTAGATGCCTAATTCCGTAAAGATCAAAAAAAGTAATGGTGTGTATTAAGTCCTATGGACAACATTGGTTCATTGTTCACAGTTTGAACTAAGCCATAGATGGTGCCTTTACTTCAAAACTCTTATGAAATACTGATATCAGTGGCTATCATCTCTCTCTCTATATATATATATCGGAAAATATCTTTTCCTTGTCAAGTTTCTCTATTGAACTTGGATTTTCTTTTTCCTGTGTAGAACATGAATTTTGAGTATTTATCTCAAAATTTGATTGCAAAAATAGTTTGATATTTATAGTTACAAATCACATTGTCATTCACAGTAATTGAATAGTTTGTGTTGTTAGGCACACAGCGGCTTCCACGCCTTGTTGGTCTTGCTAAGGGCTTAGAGATGATGCTTGTAAGTGCTAGCTCATGTTACATTTCCCATTTTAAAAATAGTATACACAATATTGATTGGAATACGGCTTTTTGTTTAAGCTATACATTCAGCTCTCTCATGTACACCTGTCTCTTGTGTGTCTCCTAGACATCAAAGCCCGTTAAAGGACAGGAAGCCTTGAATTTGGGTCTCGTAGATGCTGTTGTCTCACCAAGTGAACTATTGGATGCTGCACGTCGTTGGGCTCTTGATATCTTTGAGCGGCGCAAACCTTGGGTTACAAGTCTCTATAGGACAAACAAAATAGAACCACTAGGGGATGCCAAGGAGATCCTAAAGTTTGCTCGAGCTCAGGCCCGTAAGCAAGCTCCAAATCTTAACCATCCATTAGTCTGCATTGATGTTGTTGAAGAGGGTATTGTGTCTGGTCCACGTGCTGGCCTTTGGAAGGTTTAATTCTTCCCTTGGCTCTTTTTTAAATTTGGTCAAGAACTCATAGTGTCTAATGATCTAGCATGCACTTGATATTTGCAGGAGGCAGAAGCATTCCAAGAGCTTCTATATTCGGACACGTGCAAGGCCTTGGTACACATTTTTTTTGCCCTTCGTGGAACCACAAAGGTAAGATAAGTAAATAGTATTAGACTATTATTCATAGAATATATCGTGCATATGCATATATTTGTAAATAACCACACTCAGAATCACTTTGAATAGGGTGTGACCTTATTACCAATACATTTCCGGTAAAGTTACATTGATTCCAGTTATGGTTAAGGCTTTCCAAATATCTTTTTATACAGGTTCCTGGTGTAACTGATCAAGGGCTGGCACCAAGAAAAATTAAGAAGGTTGGAATTCTGGGAGGGGGTCTAATGGGCTCTGGTATCGCTACAGCTTTTCTTCTCTGCAACTATCCTGTAATTTTGAAGGAAGTTAATGAGAAATTTTTGCAAGCTGGAATTGGTAGAGTAAGAGGTAAGGATATGGTCTAGGTTTGACTTTATGATTTAATTCTTTCTATATAATGTAATGCATGTCGTGTAACAGCCAATTTGCAAAGTCGAGTGAAGAAGGGGAAAATGAGTCAAGAGAAGTTTGAAAAAACTTTCTCCCTGCTAAAAGGTGTCCTAGACTATGAAAGCTTTAGAGATGTGGATTTGATCATTGAGGTAGCGTGTAGATTCTCAGTTCAGTTTGTATGATATTGTTTATTTGTATCTCCTTGCAATTTGCTTTTGAACAGGCTGTTATCGAGGACGTAAATCTAAAGCAGAACATATTTGCTGATCTTGAGAAGTATTGTCCTCCGCATTGCATACTTGCGAGCAATACATCCACCATTGACTTGAACTTAATTGGAGAGAAAACCAGATCACATGACCGTATCATTGGTGCCCACTTTTTCAGGTAATATCTACTGGAGACGCAAGTTTTCTATCTATGTTTTTCTGCTGGTTCAATAGTTTCTCTGTTTTAAATGCAGCCCAGCTCATGTGATGCCACTTCTGGAAATTGTTCGCACTCAAAACACGTCTCGTCAAGCTATTGTCGACTTACTAGATGTTGGGAAAAAGATAAAGAAAACCCCTGTGGTTGTGGGTAATTGCACTGGTTTTGCTGTCAACAGGATGTTCTTTCCTTACACTCAAGCTGCTCTCTTGCTCGTGGAACGGGGTACAGATGTCTACAAAATAGATAAAGCAATTACCAAATTTGGAATGCCCATGGGCCCTTTTAGGTCATGCTCTGTCTCCATTAATGAAAATTCACTATCCTGCCTGCATGGTCGAACCTGTTTTTATTTCAATTTACATGTTTGGGGCCGAAGGGCCGGTTAACCATAGATCGGCTAAGATCGGGAATGTTCTGTCATTTGGCGAAATCCCTGTTTTGCTGTATGTTTGCAGATTGTGCGACCTTGTTGGCTTTGGCGTTGCAATTGCAACTGGAGGTCAATACGTGATGAACTTTCCAGAAAGAACTTATAAATCGATGTTGATACCACTCATGCAAGAAGACAAAAGGGGAGGTACCATTGCTGCTTCCTAATTCATATATATTTTACTTTCTCAAGCTAGCAGATAATTCTATGGGTCTTGGAAATGTTTCAGGTGAATCCACTGGCAGAGGATTTTATATTTATGATGAAAGGCGCAAAGCCAGCCCAGATCCTGAAATAAAAAAATACATTGAGGAGTCAAGGGAAATGTCTGGCGTTACCATTGACCCTAAGGTCTCTCTCTCATCTTAACCTCACATAACCGTAATAGGTATTAATTTGTTACATTTACAGTCAACTAAATACAAGGTGAACTTGATTTCAGTTGACAAAACTTTCGGATAAGGACATTGTGGAGATGACGTTTTTGCCAGTTGTAAACGAAGCCTGTAGAGTACTTGCTGAAAGCATTGCAATCAAAGCGGCTGATTTAGACATAGCTTCTGTCATGGGCATGGGTTTCCCACCTTACAGGTCTGTGTTCTCAATTTCATCGCGTTGCTTAATTAATAGATTATTAAGCATATAATTTGATGAATGATCTCTCTCAACATTTTGTATCATCAACCAGAGGAGGCATCCTGTTCTGGGCAGACACCCTTGGATCAAAGTACATTTACTCGAAGCTGAATGATTGGTCAAAGATCTATGGAGGTTTCTTTGAGCCATGTTCTTACTTGGCTGAAAGAGCTGCCAAGGCTGCCCCTCTTGTAAGTCTGCAGTCTTTTTGGCTTTATAAGTCTTAATAAATTATTTAATGCATCCATCCGTCGGGATTTAGTGGACAACTAGTTCTTGACAAATGAATACATGGAAGTGGACAACTAATAAGTCTCATTCTTTTGACGGGATACGTAATATGGTCAACCGATATTTTGCGTTGCAGAGTTTGGAAATGGAAACAGGGAGATCCCGCCTGTGAGATCAGTCTGGCTTTTGTGTGCTTTATCCCGAGGAAATGTGCAAGTGCTCTTTGATAACTTTGAAGAGGAAAAATAATACTACAAGAACCATTAATTCACTGTTTTGGTCCGGAAGTTTATTTGTTCGTACAATATATCCGAACACAACCTACAATAATTCTGAATGAATGAAATAGTACGAGTAATAGAGTAAAGAGTATAGCATGAAGTTTCCTATACTATAGAAAAATGTGCACGATTCAGGTTTGGTGAAATTTAGTTCATATTCAGAGTCGTATTATTCATTTTTGTTCAATCTGGTCCTTGTGTTTATTAGTTTCGCGTTAGCCACTATTAAAAGGGGTGACATGTTTTTCTGCTCACGATCCAGGCCGGAACGTGAAGCATGGCAAACTTGTTAGTTTCCTACAACTTTTAGCAAAACAAAACCTATAATTGTTGCTATTTTTTCATGGGTGCTGCAACATTTCATGAAACACCTGCAGTAGCGTGAAACATCCTGTGACGGGATCGGCAGGCCCAAGGAGAGAAAATTGAAGCAGTGATCTAGCTACAAGTTTACCAATCTGAGTCCGGCCCATTAGGAGTTGCAAATACTTCATGGGTTTATCTATTAATGTGAGATAAAGACTAAGCTTTTTATCTGATTGAATCATTTTCATGAGTTTATTTTTTTTTATAGATAAAGACTAAGATTTTCTAGATGGGCTCTTCCTATTGTTTTAAGCTTTTTTTGTGATCCAGTCACCATAAAAGTGGATGTAAAATGCGTGATGGTCGCTTTGCAGTCGTGCAAAGCGTTGGGTTAGATTTTAGCATTATACCTTTTTGTGATACTGTTAATTGACATCTATGACATTACTTATGGGCATCTGTGGTGTTATGAATTGCTATGTGTGATATTATATGTTTTTAGATAAGACATTATGTCTTTCTTTGGTCCTATATTAACTGTTAATGCAGGACGCCTACGATAGTGTTGATTTTGTGGTATCGGCGACAGTGGTAGAGAACAAAAATGTCGACAGTGACGATGAAAAATCAATAGGTGGATCGTGTGTTTTGCGGCAGCGCGATAGGCAGAGCAGAGCACTGCGGGGACAGAGATTGAAGTTATTAGGGCAGGGACTTGGCAGCGAGGCTTGGTGATGCCAGATGGTGGCAGGCTAGTGCGGTGGAGTGTTGATTTTTTTCCGTGGCAGGATGCTTTGCTGAGTTTTGGTGTGGCATGTAAATTATTTTATTACTCTTATTTTGGGTATTTTCCTTTCCTACTCCTAGTCTTTTTGTTTTATTAATTGAGTCAATTACTCCTATATAAAGAGTTTATATTTGAACTCTTAATTTGGGGATATGACATATGTTTTATTCTTTTTTCCAAAAAAGAAAGCAAAAGACCATAGGAGCTAGCTAGCCTGATCGGAAAAAAGTGCTACAGCCATCGAAAGCAAGGAGGAAGAAGATTAGAATTTTTGTGCTTAAGGGAGAAGATTTGATGAATAAGTCAATTACTACTATTTGGTGAAGTTTAAGTTTGAATTCATACTTTAAAGATATGTGGTATGTTTTATTCCTAGTTTAGTTCTTCTAAAAATGAAAAGTTTTCATCACAGATGGCGAGAAATTTGGGGTCATAATCTTTGTTCTACATACAACCCTATGTAAGGTGTTGCTGGCCACCTCCACGACAACTATATTCATCCATTTTTTTAGCAGTATCCTTTTGGGACACTCATCACTTATTTAATGCCACCACGTACAAAAGCTGTTCTTGTCACACTATAGTGACCATACCTATCTGATTGGTAGTAGGGTTGTAAACGAACCGAATCGAATCAAATATTCATGAAAAATATTCATATTCGTTAAGATGGAGTGATATTCGAATTCGAATTCGGTTCGAATATTTTTTAAGATTCGTATTCGGTTCTTTTAAAAATATTTTATAACCATTTGATATATATATATATATATATATATATATATATATATATATATATATATATATATATATATATATATATATATATATATATATATATATATATATAAAATTTGTATAATTAGATTTATATTCCGAATATATTTGTCAAACTCACGAATCGAATACCCTTGATTCATATTCGTATTCGATAAGGATTCGAATATATATTTAGATTCGTATTCGTATTGAAGAAAATAATAAGAGGAAAAATATTCTGTATATTCGATTGTTCTGTTTAGTTACAAGGGGTTTCTCCTTTATTTATAGGAGAGGATGATTCTAAAATAGACAAGGAATACAAATCCTACAAGGAAACAAATCATAATCAAACTAGGAAACAAATAAATCAAGATCAATCCTAATTAGAATGGGATTCGGTCATCAAAGGATTTGGACTTCTCAAGTTTGGATTTCTCGGAATTCGGACCTCTCGGAATTCGGATCTCTCGGAATCCGGATTCCTCGGAAGTCGGACTTCTCCGGATCTGGACTTCTCAGTTCCAATACCCCCCCTCAAGCTGGAGCATGCGGATTCTGGATGCCCAGCTTGGACAGTAAATGAGAAAACGGAGCGGAAGCCAAAGCCATTGTAAAGAGATCTGCCGGTTGATCATTGGTGGAGATGTGGCGAGTACACAAAACACCTCGTTGGATTTCGTCACGTACAAAGTGGCAATCAATCTCAATGTGTTTTGTACGTTCATGGAAGACCGGATTAGCGGCAATATGAAGAGCAGCCTGATTATCACAAAACAACCGCATGGGCTGTTTGTGACGCACACCAAGGGAGAAGAGAAGGGATTTCAGCCATTTGAGTTCACAAACAGTAGTTGCCATGGCCCTGTATTCGGCTTCAGCCGAAGAACGGGAAACTACACTTTGTTTCTTTGTACGCCACGATACCGGGGAATCGCCAAGAGTGATAAAATATCCAGTAACAGAACGCCGAGTCAAGGGACACCCAGCCCAATCAGAGTCACAGAAAGCTTTAAGAGTAAGATCACTTTGTACTGGAAGAAACAAACCCTGCCCGAGACATGCCTTGATGTACCGTAGAACGTGAGTCGCACCATCCCAGTGTTCTTGCCGCGGCTCCCCCATGAATTGAGACAACACATGAACAGCATAAGCCAAGTCAGGACGACTGATCGTGAGATAAATGAGACGCCCCACAAGTCTGCGATAACGCTCTGGGTTGGTGAGAAGCGGGCCACACGCTAGAGCCAGTCGTTGATTCTGAGGAAGGGGAGTGGAAGTCGGACGAGCACCCAGAAATCCAGTCTCACAAAGTATATCCAGAGCATATTTGCGCTGGCATATGAAAATCCCTTTCGAATTACGGGCAACCTCCACACCCAAAAAATATTTTAAGAGACCAAGGTCCTTCATATGGAAGCAATCAGATAGATACCGTTTAAATTTGCCAATGAAGCCTTCATCATTTCCTGCGATCACAAGATCATCCACATACACCAGCACACGGAGCTCGATGGTGCCGCGCAAAAGAGTAAACAGAGAATAATCAGCCTTGGATTGATGGAACCCAAAGTGTTTTAATGCAGAGGTGAGTTTAGCAAACCAACAACGTGGAGCCTGTCGAAGACCATAGAGAGATTTATGAAGACGGCAAACCAATCCTTTACCGCGAGAGGCAAACCCGGGGGGAAGAGTCATGTATATTTCATCGCGAAGGTCTCCATGAAGAAATGCATTATGAACGTCCATCTGATGTAAGAACCAATTCCGGGCAGCAGCAACAGCAAAGAGAGTGCGAACAGTAACCAATTTAGCTGTTGGTGCAAAAGTTTCTTTAAAATCAATTCCCTCTTTCTGACGATTGCCAAGCACTACCAAACGAGCTTTGTAGCGTTCAATGCTACCATCAGACTTGTGCTTGATTTTGTAAACCCACTTAGATCCAATTGTTTTCCTTCCTAGAGGCAAGGGGACGAGTGGCCAAGTACCATTAGCTTCCAACGCCTGAATTTCTTCCTTCATAGCTTGTACCCATAGCGGATTTTTGACCGCCTCAGAAAAGAATGTAGGCTCAACATCTGCACTTATAGCTGCCAAAAAACATCTATGGGAAACAGAAAATTTGTCAGCGTTAATAAAATTTGTAATACAGTGTGTTGTACCTGAAGGTGTTGTTGGTTTGAGTGAATCAGGAGAGACGTTGAATGGTGTGAGTGACAAAGTCACGCAGTCGCGAAGGAGGACGACGTTCTCTTTCACTTCGGCGCAAAGTGTCTTGGGTTGGAAGCGTTTGGTTATCAAGGGCAGAAGAAGGTTGGACTGGGTCATTGGGTTGGCTATTTGGTTCTGATGTTGCAGGGTTTTCTGGATTGGATTGGAGCAACGGTCGACCGGGGTCCTGAGAACGGTCCAGTGTTTCGACCGTCTGGGTGGCTGATTCTTCACTGCGTATTTCTTCCTCAAAAAAATCAGCAGTGGGTTCAGGTTCTGTGAGATTGGGGGTATTTTGTGAATGGAAGGGAAAATGGTTTTCAAAGAACTTGACATCTCGGCTGACAAATATTTTATTATTGTCCAAATCGAGAAGGCGCCATCCTTCTTGGCCAAATGGATAGCCAAGGAACATGCAGCGTCGAGAACGGGACTCAAATTTGTCTGCATGGTGGGATTGATTGTGGGCATAGGCAAGACATCCGAAAACCCGGATATGACTATATGAGGGGGTTTTTTCATAGATCATGGAATATGGGGTTTTGCCTTTGTGTAGCTCAGAGGGTGTTCGGTTAATTAGTTACGCAGCAGTTAGAATACAATCACCCCAGAATTTAAGAGGTAGGTTGGCTTGGAAGCGAAGGGCTCTGGCAATGTTGAGAATGTGACGGTGTTTTCGTTCGCCTCGACCATTTTGTTGTGGGGTACCGACGCAAGAGGATTCAAAAATAATCCCATGATTGTCAAAGAAAGATTTTAAACAAGTGAACTCTGTACCATTGTCACTTCGTACAGTTTTCACTTGTTTATTGAATTGTCGCTCAATCATGGAAAAGAAATTACGCAAGATAGTAGGAGCTTCATATTTGTGATTTAATAGATACACCCATGTTGCCCGAGAAAAATCATCAACAATAGTTAAGAAATATCTAGCCCCAGTGCGAGACGGAGTACGGTACCCACCCCATAAATCACAATGAATCAAGGAAAAAGAAGTAATGGATTTATTCGAACTAATTGGGAAAGAGTCACGACATTGTTTTGAACGAAAACACACATCACAAGGGGAATCAGGGATATTGGTATTTTTGGGTAAATGGAGAAAAGTGTTGACAGTGGTGTAGATCCTTCGCCTCCTTCACAGTACAGACTTTATCCTTCACACCTTTCTTGAGATAATATAGTCCTTCGGCCTGCTCACCCATTCCAATCACCATCTTTGAGATATAGTCCTGTATAATACAAATTTTATTATTAAACTTGACAATTAAATTCTTTTTCTCAAGAAGTTGTGAGACAGATATAAGATTGCAGTTGAGTTGAGGAACTAGCAAAATATTTTCTAAGGTGATCAAATTATCTACAACCACACTCCCCTTTTGGTTGGCTATCGCACAATCTCCATTTGGTAGGCCAACTGAGCAAGGTTTTATGACTTCCAAATTTTCAAGACACTTCTTATCACTGGTCATATGTTGACTGGCTCCACTATCAATGATCCAAGAAGTATTAGTCATACCTGAAAATTTTCTTTCCATACCCGAATCCTTCTCGTTTAAGAGTCCCATAAGTGCATTCCATTGATTGGTTGTGAGAGAAGGTAGATTCGGTTGATGGAGCTCACGCCCTCCATCCGTTGCGTTGGCCTGAGCCGTGTGTGCCGCCGGTCCGCTTGCTGGACCGCCACCAGCTTCGCCGCGGTTACCTCGGCCGGCGTTGCCCCCCCTGCCGCCGCGCCGTCCCCCTGTGTTGTTGCCGCGGCCATTACCTCGTCCCGGGTTCAGGACACGTGGGCGATCTCCCCACCATTCAGGATATCCAACGAGTTGAAAACAACCACTCTTCTCGTGTCCACTCAGTCCACAGTGTTTGCATTTTAAATCTTTAGTTGCGTCACGGTTAAATTTGGAGGTCACGACAAAGCCCACCGGGTTACGTTCCTCCTCTTGAGTAGTCTTCAAGACCCCTTCCTGCTGGATGATGGTGGAGTATACGCGATTCAGTGGTGGCAAGGGTTCTGTGGTGATGATGTTAGACCGTAGACTCCCATATCCTTCGTTATCTAATCCCATCAGAAATTGGTGAACCTTTTCTTTGTCACGTTGGATGGCAAGCGCTTTGCTTATCCCACACTTGCATCCATGGCACTTGCAAGCGGGGATTTTTTCATGATCGCCGAGTTCGTCCCATATGGTTTTTAATTTTCCAAAGTACGTAACGATGGACTGACCGTTTTGCTTGCAATTTGCAAGTTCCTTCTTCAGTTGATGAATTCGAGGACCGTTTGCAACAGAGAAACGATCTTGGATATCCTTCCATAGTTCTGCTGCTTCTTCTACCTGTGTGATGGAGTTTCTCAGGCTGCCATCAATTGTGTTGTAAATCCATGAGACCAACATGGCATTCACAATCCACCATTCTTCATAGTTTTCATCTCCCTCTTTTGGACAAGGGATGGATCCGTCGATGAATCCAATTTTCCGTTTTGCACGGAATGCAATTCTCATTGCACGAGCCCATTCTTCATAATTATCACCGTTTAGTTTGAGTTGGGTGATAATTAATCCAGGTGTGTCTGTGTTCTTGAGTTCGTAAGAACTTCCCTTCGTAGGGATCTTCTCTTCCTCTTCGAAGAGCTTGCCGACGAGATTTTCTTCTACTTCTGCCATGTCGACGTTCGAGAAGGAAATTCCGGCGGTGATGGACCGTCGTTTGTCTAGATTAGGGTTTTCCTAGGAATCTTGCTCTGATACCATGAAGAAATTAATAAAAGGAAAAAATATTTTGTATATTGAATTGGCTTGTGCTTACAAAGGTCTAACTCCCTTTATATAGGAAGAGAGTAAAACATTTAAGTAACTTTTATTCCTACCATATTTCTATTCCTACTATAACAAGAACTAAGCAAACTAGGAAAGATACTAAACCGAATCCCAAAGGGATTCAGTTTCCTTCTTTGATCTGGCTTCCTTCTTCTGTCGCCAACACCCCCCCTCAAGCTGGAGCATGGGAGTTCAACATGCCTAGCTTGGACATCAAAAGATTGAACAAAGCAACAAAGCTTGAGGAAGCCGCTGCCATCGTTGTCCAAGTGTCATCTAGACACTTCAATTTTTTTCTTCAACGAAGACGCCAAGCTTTTCGAATCCGCCGAATAATTAGTCGAGTAAAGGAACGTCATTCTTTTCGAACCTTCACCGTATTCGAACAAACAGGGGGAACGCCATTCTTTTCGAACACCCTGAACGCCGACTTTTTTATTGCCTGCTAAGGAAAGAGTTGTCTGTCTCTGTAAAACAACCCTTTTCGGACAACTTCTTCAAGATTGATGGTTGGGCGGGATTCCTCGACAGCAATGTTTTTCGTTGAAAGAGTTCATGATATTCTTTAGTGAGGGAGAACAATCAAAGAAAATAAAAAATTACAATATCCCGCCGGTAGGCATTGAATTTTGTATGCCCACCGGCAGGGGAAGAAGCGTGTTTGAGGTCTCAAGAATTCAAAACTTGCTCCGATACCATGTAGAAAATAATAAGAGGGAAAATATTCTGTATATTCGATTGTTCTGCTTAGTTACAAGGGGTTTCTCCTTTATTTATAGGAGAGGATGATTCCAAAATAGACAAGGAATACAAATCCTACAAGAAAACAAATCATAATCAAACTAGGAAACAAATAAATCAAGATCAATCCTAATTAGAATGAGATTCGGTCATCAAAGGATTTGTTGGACTTCTCAAGTTTGGATTTCTCGGAATTCGGACCTCTCGGAATTCGGATCTCTCGGAATCCGGATTCCTCGGAAGTCAGACTTCTCCGAATCCGGACTTCTCAGTTCCAATACGTATTCGGATTTGAAAAAATCGAATACGAATCACCTTAAACGAATATGAATCACGAATCGAACAAAAATATTCGATTCATTTACAACCCTAATTGGCAGTGAGCTGGAGTCATTTGATAAAGCTAATTATTTAAATGACTTAAATTGAATCAGTATATTTTGATGTTGACTTTCTAAAAAACTTTTGGATGTGATGGATACATTAAAAGTTAGATGTGATGAATAGATTAATAATGAAAAGTATGATGCGATAAACATGTTAAGAATAGTAGGCGTGAAATGAAATGGATTTTTTAATAAAAATGAGAAAGATTTGGGAGGGATGAAATATTAAAATGAATAGAAATTAAATGAATGGCGGTGAATAGAAACTGACAATTGGTACATACATCAAAGTGAAGTGCCATAATCAGTTTATAAACACACGGCAAGTTACTTAATTGGTACTCTCATAATTTAATCACAATTTGTTAATTATCTTCTCTTTTGATTTATTACTGTTTCTAATGCAACACTTTGATATATATATATATATATATATATATATATATATATATATATATATATATATATATATATATATATATATATATATATATATATATATATATATATAATGAAAATTTAATATTTCAAAAATACGTTTCTTAAAAAAGTATAAATATTATATTTATATTTAAACACTATTTTCTTTCATATATCAAAATTAAATTTACAAACTTTGTTGAAGAGAGTGATACGGAAAGATCATTTAATAATAAAACCAATTCATGCATGAAATTTGGTGCTCAATCACGTCACTGTGAGATCGACATTTAATTTCGACGTCCAATAATTTGTCTGCCAGTTGGATCTCCTTGTCGCCCGACCGCATTTCTGGATTTTTTTTTCATCTCTTTTATTTTTTTTTAAAAAATAATATAATGTCGGCAGGTTTTTCTTAAATCCTTTTGTTTTGTTTTATTTAAACGGTTCATATTAATTAATACTCTCTCCGTCCCGGAAAAAATGGGAGTTTTGGTTTTGGAGAGGGATTTAAGGAGAGTGTATTTTGGTATTGAATTTCCAAAAATATCCTTTGATGTGATGGGTAAAAGTATGATTTGATGGATATATTGTTAGTAAAAAGGTATGATGTGATAAGTAGGGTATGAAAAAGTAAGAGGCAAAAGTGACTTTTTAATAGAAATGAGAAGTGTTTTTTGGAACAGATAAAAAAAGAAAGGAGAAGGGTTTTCTGGGACGGAGGGAGTAGAAAAAAGGAAAAAAATGAAAAAAAAAGGTAATAAAAATCCCAGCACGTTGTTTGTTTGACTCCATCACTTGATCAGATTTCCTAAAATTACCCCCCTACTAAGAAACCACATGATGGATCAAGACTTAAGTTTCTACATTGGGATTATAGGTAACAATTAATGCTACATTATTATATACTCGTAATATATATTATCATCACGTACTCCCTATATTGCTATTAAACAAACAATATTTAATTGTTTGGCAGGTACAAAGTTTTTTTATTCATATTTATTCATTGATCAGTTTTTTAATTCCCATTAATTATTAATTCGCAGGATTTGTCCCCTCCATTCTCATTTTCTTCTCACCCGTGTAAGTTCAATATATATGCTATTTAAAAATGATTAAATATTATTTTAATAAAAGTGATGATAGATATGATGCTGCATACTATGTTTTGTTGGCGACAGAAGAAGGAAGCCAGATCAAAGAAGGAAACTGAATCCCTTTGGGATTCGGTTTAGTATCTTTCCTAGTTTGCTTAGTTCTTGTTATAGTAGGAATAGAAATATGGTAGGAATAAAAGTTACTTAAATGTTTTACTCTCTTCCTATATAAAGGGAGTTAGACCTTTGTAAGCACAAGCCAATTCAATATACAAAATATTTTTTCCTTTTATTAATTTCTACATATTTATATATGGGTCAACATAATATAATATAATATAATAATAATTAAGCAAGCATGCATGCAGGGAAGTGTTTTGGAGGATAGTTAGGAAGAGATCAACAGAAGAGTTTGAGAGCATACCGTACATCGCCACATTGCTGTGTTCGTGCCTATGGTGTTACTACGGGCTGACCAAACCCGGGGAGCTTAAGGTTTTCGCCATTAATGCCATCGGCGTCCTCACCCAGTCCTTCTACCTCCTCATCTTCATCATCTTTGCCCCTCCAAAACTCAAGGTACGTAAAGTACTCCCTTCGTCCCATTTTGATTATTAGAAAATTCAAGGGAGAAATCTTTTTGTATTTATTTTTCAAAAATACCCTTCATGTGGGTAAAAGTAAGATGTGATCCGTAGATTATTAGTAAAAAGATATGATGTGATAGGTAGATTAAGAATTTCTAGGAATAAAAGTAGTTATTTAATAGAAACTAGAAGGATTTTGCGGGACAAATAAAAAAAGAGTTTTTGGGACGGAAGAAATATATACTTATACCTCTGTCCCAAAAAAAATCACTTCTTTAGATTTAAAGAACGTGTAATTTTAATGTTACCTTATCAAATTATGTATAGTAGGGTAGGACAAAATGTAATGAATAGACTAATTAATACTCACTCTTAGAAATAGGAAGGTTGTTGGGAAAAATTATAGATTTTGATGATGATGTATTTAGATTGTAATAGGGACTTTAGGTTACCCCCAATATTCAATGTGGTTTTCTTTTTAGAAATATTGTTAAAACCGAGTTCTTGAGATTTCCAATAAAACTTGTGATATTTCACTTTGTGGTTTGATGTCAATCTTTGAAGACTTGATCAAATTCAGTGATATGAAAATTAGAATTCTTGCTCGGGAATGTCAGAGACAAGTAAGGAATTCTCAAAGCAGTTGGTTACTTTGAAGATTCTCAAATCCGGAATACTCTATAATACCCAGACGACTCGCAACAACCCGCTGAAGGCTAAGTCATCCGGATCGGAAGACTAGAGTGGATTTCCTTCTCACCCGGAAGTCTAAGAATGACTAATCCGGAACTGTCAGCTAAAGAACCGGATAACTCAAGGAAGACCGGAACTCTCAGAAGCAGACTAGTGAGAAAAGACTTAGAAAATTATCTAACTCATGAATGAAGAAATTCTACCCGTTGGTAAGAAAAAATCAATTTCTTGATTTTCAACGGCTAGATTGGGGATAATTAAGCTGATTCAAGAACAAATGACTTGAAGACAAATTCTTGACATCTCAAATTGATAAGCTCGCCCAGAATTCCTAAACAAACACAAGAAGACAAAATGGGTACTACACTCAATAAAGAGCTACAGTCCAGAATTCTTGAACAACAGCTAGAGGACGGAATTTGTGAAAAAGGAATCCTTCTTCAAACAATTGGGTATGTCCAAACACTCATTTCAATGAAGAATCCTCAATCTCACTCTTCGTTCAAATTGAAGCTAGCAAATGCAACGGATAGTCCATTCCCTTCAACGGATAGATTATCCATCCAGCTATATATAGCTTCCATGGAAGACTGGAGAAGAACACCCCACAGAGAACAACAACGACGAACAAAGCTATCTCATTCACAGTTAGCCAAAAAGCTTGATAAAGAGACATTTCTAAACTCCTTATCCAGAAGCAAACTTCTCCTCCTTCCAAAGAGTTATAGTGTAAACACTTGAAGGTTTCCTTAATTGCCTCAACTACCACACCACGTTGAAGGATACAACTTTTAATCAAACTTCTTGATTAAAACGGGGCACATCAACTTTTCTACAAGTTGATCTTGCAAGTCCTATTGTTTGGATCTTGCAGTTGTTGAAGAAGCGTGACCTTCAAAGGAACAACAAAGCCAGCACGAGTGCAGTAGCAACATTGGCCTTGCGAAGATATACCATGTAGAAATTCACACAAGTGTAATTGTTGGTTCATTATTCAACGACTAACTACATAGTGGATTTTGAGGACGTAGAAGGATTACCCCACCTTCGAACCTCGTTAAAGTTTGTGTGTCTCTCTCTTTTATCTTTACTTATACTTGTACTTATATTAACTGTGAAACTAACTCATCCATATTGATTACTGCTCCAATAACCCACCAACTTACGCACACAATCTAAGTTCACAAGAACTTTAGATTAACACTCATTTTCACGTTTTCAAAATAAACGAAAAAGTTTTTAAACTTGTAACAAAGTCTATTCACCCCCCTCTAGACTTTGTATCTCACCACTTTGGGACCACCAAAGGTAATTAAATATCTTCTCATACTCCATCCGTCTGTGAAAATTGTTCTCCTTTAATTTCTTTTTTCATCCGTCTCAAAAAAAATTTTGCATTTCTATTAAAAAGTCACTTTTACCCATACTAATTATAAACATACGTATTATATCATATCTGATGGTGTAAAATAACCACCGGGCAAACTGTACTAGACCAGGTCTAGAATAGTTTGCTCATATCAGAAGGTAAAGACGTGCTGAAAACACAAGTGAGCGGTAAGACTGTATGTGGAAGCATCTGTAGTCTAATTGTTATTAAGTATGCAAGAAAATGTCGGGAGTTATCACTGTATGAATTCTAGAGAAATGGAATTCGGAACCCTTCCTTTGAGGGTTACACATGTACTTATAAGGAAAGGGAGGGGACAGAGCGTCGTGCGTCCACGTCGACTCATGTTATTTGATGGCGCAAGGTGGCTTCCCTTTTGTCTCGTAGCATTTGTCCCATCCCACGTGTCGCGCTCTCACTGTATGTCATCATTGCAGTCCACCCGACTTTTCACCTCCCGAGTGCCACGCGTCGCACTCTCTCTTTTGGCCTTGCCTATTTAAAGGCTCTTTCCTCATGCTTCACTTCACGTTTTGCTATTCTACTTCTGCATCTTTACCCGGTCAAGTTCTTCCTCAGCCCTCCCAGCCTTCTAATCGTTAAGTAAGTTCCCGGTCTTTCACTATTTTTCTTCACCGGTCATGTCTTCCGAGGCTAGTCAAAATATTTTTGCCGCCTCGGCAGTGTTCCGATTTCGAACCCCGCACCTATCAACTAGGAATCGGGTCCCTTTGACTCGAGTAGGGAGACCCGGGAGGAGTGGGAAAACCACCTCTGGGCAGGTTATTTTCTACTCCCTACCGATAATGTTAGGGAGTACGCAACCGTTGTGTCAAAGGTCGCTCTGAATAAGACATGCCAATTGCTCCCCGAAGGTTATATTCTGCGATATAACCCTAACTGGCCTAACATCACCGAACCCCACCGGGCATGTAGGGTAGGTTTCCATATTAAATCTCTGGAGGGGGGTATAGTTTTTCCTCTCCGCCCCCTCTTGGTTGGGGTCTGTCATGCTTTTTCCATTCTTCCCAGACAGGTAACCCCAAATGCCCACCGTATCTTCAATTTTTTGTAAATATATGTGAATCTCTTTGTATAATTAAACCCATCTCTTTCTCTCCTCATCTTCATGTTTGAAACCCTACACGGCAGGCGTGATTGCGAAGGTTACATTTTCTTCAAGTCCCAAAAAAATAGGGCATTTATTTCTGACCTCCCCAAAGCAACCGGGGTTGTAAAAATCATTTTGTTTTCATCGACATCCCAAAAGTCAATTTTCCACTGGCTGGTTTGCGGTGCAATGATCATCTCTTAAACCATGAATACGCATTACTGATGAGCACCCCGCAATTGGAGAGGGACTGCAAAACGCTTTTGCAGGGCAATCCCCAAACTGGGGCGAACTTCTCTTGTGGAGTTGGGTGTTGAGAGTCAGCCCCGGTGGAGGTGATCTTCATGTTGGTCATCCACCTTACAAGGGTGTGTGGGAGGAAGGTTCAAGGAATGTGCAAGGATTTCATTTGTTTTGGGGGGTTGAATGTGGGATTTGGGATAGAATCCCTTCCCGGAAGAAATAATTCATCTATCTGAATTTTGGGTTATTTTCCAAATGAGTCCGATTTTGAAACTGATTGCAATTTTGAACTTGGTGAAAAATAAATGGAATGCAAAGATGTATTCAAAATATTTTTTATAATATTTTTATTTTTCAAGCTATTGAGACCCACACGGTCAAAATTGGTGATTTACGTAGTTAGTAGTTAATTCTTCTAGACCAGTTTTTACAACTCTCTCCCCCTTAAGAAAATTTTGTCCACAAAATTTAAGTAAGAAAACAAATATTCAATGAGGTCTAATTGTATTTCGCAGTACGACGTGTTTTGGTTATCATAGTCGTTATCTGTTTACGATGTTCATTCTAAGTAGGGGTGATCAAATCAACCGGGCCGACCACGAAACCGAAAATCAAAAACCGAAATAACTGAAAGTTCAGTTTTGGTTTCGGTTTCAGTTTTCATGTAAAAATCATTTTCGGTTTTTCGGTCGGTTTTCGGTTTTTTGTAAGAAAAACCTGAAACGACCGAATAACTGATGATTTTATTTTAATTTATTTTTTTTAGAATAAGAAAATATTTGATTAACACACATGATTTCTTCTTACTCTTTCATGAAAAACTTTAATGTTTCCCTTTTAAAAAAAGTGAAATTTGCACTAAATAAGACTAAAAAATAAGTCATTTCCCAACGTAGGACTTAAACTTTTTTATTCCCTAAATAGGAGTTAATAATGTCTAGTGAGAGGAATAATGTCCTATGATGATGGACATTTACTTGAACAATGACTAATTGATAATGACCAAAAATCTTACATTGGGAAATAAAAACATATGGTCCTATATTGGAAAAGTCATTATGTTTTAGCCCTATTTAGGTTAATTTCTCATATTCAAATAAAAATTAATCTGCCTTACTAAATTAATGACAATAGAAAAGTCTTAATCTAAACTAATTTAATACATATCAATCTACCTTGCCAAATTAGTTTCTTGAATTTATATTAAAAAGTCAAAATAAAAGTAATTAAAATTCGGTTTTTCGGTCAGTTTTTTTGTTGTATGGGCAGTTTTCGGTTTCGGTTTGGTCGATTTTAGTTTATGATCGGTTCGATTCGGTCGGTTTTCTACCATGTTAAAAAAATCGCTTTTTTCGGTTTCAAACCGAAACCGACCGTTGCTCAGCCCTAGTTCTAAGCGGATAGAATACTTATTTCAGGAGGACAGGATTTACGAAAGGTATATTCGATGATATCGAGTCCTTCTCATTCTAATCCATTCATTTGTTACTATTAGTAACACCATTCTATCCATAATTTCAATATCGTGGTTTTCGAGCGACATTACCATTCATTGGTAATCCTTGTATAGGATCCAACGTTACCCACAACACATCGGAATTGAATATCACCTTTATATTATAACACAGAATAAGAAAGAAACATTGTATGTATTTATTCATTTAATTTCTTCATGCCTGTCTAGTAATAGAATATAACACTCTTATTCTTCTGGGTCTGCAGCCCCTTTAAAACAAGATTGTTAGTTCCCTTCCCAGTAAATCACTTGATTAACAAAAGCATTCATAGAATTCTGAAATTAAAAAATAGATTGAATAGAAATAAAAAAACATATGAAATAGGAGTCTTAATGACCAAGAGTCCATGAGTTCGAATATCACGATCACTCATATCTTAGAATTGGATCATAGGGCTAGCTATAGGTGCATATGGTTTGATTATTTGTTTGGGGATATGATATGATATGATATGATGTGATGCAGTCAAAGACAGTGGCAATGGTGGGCGGTCTGAACATTGGGCTTCTGGTGGGCGTGGTGTTGGTAACAAAGTTGGCATTTCATGGAGCCGCTTTGATCAATGCCATTGGGTTTCTATGTGTTGGATTGAATATCATAATGTATGCCTCCCCCTTGGCTGCAATGGTACGTAACAATAATTCAAGCTATGTTTATTTCTAATTTATACTATACATTCCTTAAAAGACTCCCAAACATATAGGAATAATATGCTCCCATGTCCCATAAAAAAGTTCATCTTTGGCATAGAAGAAAAAAATTATATAGGCCACAAAATTTATCCCAAAAAAGGAAAGTTAGAAACTTTTTATCAAACAAATGAGAAAAGAAAATGTGAAAGCTTTTTTATTGGACAGATAGAGTACCTACATGAATTGATTTTAAAAATTGTGCATCATAGTTTGAGATTACAAAATTTATTAAAAGTTGTGTTTGATTTTTGAAGAAAAAAATACTCCCTCCGTCCCTAAATAAAGTTCCATTTTTGACTTTTTAAGGATTTAAGGGATGAATATTTTTGTGTTGACTTTCCAAAAATACCCTTGATGTGTAAAAGTAAGATGTGATAGGTAAAGTATTAGTAAAAAGGTATGATGTGATAGGTAGGGTATGAAAAAGTAAGGGGTAAAAGGGGTTTTTTAAGGGAAAAGAGAAGTTTATTTAGGGACAAAGAAAAAACGAAAGAGAAACTTTATTTAGAGACGGTGGGAGTAAGTCATAAGTGGATGAGGAAAATATACTTTTAGATTTGACTTAGTTCTCTAAAACGTTTTTCTGAAATCCATGGTTGGAAAATGCTCTGTATCTATTTTCTGGGCATACTAGGATTAGGATTAGGGTTAAGTTTATCTTTTCTAATCTTTCTCTATATAGTTTGTATGGGGATTAGGATTACCCATATTTGTGAGTAAATTTCTATTTGAAATCTTTGAGTAAATCTCAATTTAAAATTTTGTTATCTGGTGAAAAAATTATGATCCATAAAAAAATCCTCTGTTCTTAGGGGTTACTAACACACTGTTAGTAAACCACGTTAAATCTTTGTGTCCCCCATATAGTCAATGATTACGTTCATACTTTCTCGAATACGGAGTATATCACAACATCCATTTTAAACTGCTGAAACCATGCATAAGTTATAAACAAACACAATCCCAAACAGGATGACGTTAAAAACAACCCGCGGTACGTGAAGTGTATAATTTAATTAAGGGTCCGTTTGGTATACGGAATTGATGGAATTGAAATTGAATTGGAATTGAAATTCTATAGGATTCATTTCCATAGAATTGAATTCACCAATTCCAATTCATTTTTTGGACTATCAATTCCAAATCCACATAATTTTTGTGCTACCAAATACTAGAATTGGAATTGAAGTCCTCAATTCCAATTTCACGGTTTGAATTCCGTGTACCAAACGGGGCGTAAATGAGATTACTGCACAAAACAATTCGACCCCTTATAAATCTATAATCTAGTGTGTGTATGAAAGCTACAAATTAAGTGAGAAGAAACAATTACCTTAACGTCATCCTGTTTGGGATTGTGTTTGTTTATAACTTATGGTTTCAGCAATTTAAAATGGATGTTGTGATATACTCCGTATTCGAGAAAGTATGAACGTAATCATTGACTATATGGGGGACACAAAGATTTAGGCCCCGTTTGGCATCAGTGTCAGAGATTAGCGTTAGCGTTTTGAAAAAGCTATCCGACAGTAGCCTTTAGCGTTAGTGTTTTCAGAATTAATCTGCACCGTTAAAATTTTGTCCAAAACGCTAACGCTAATCGAAAACGCTGTTACCAAACAAAGCCTTATAAGGGGTCGAATTGTTTTGTGCAATAATCTCATTTAAATTATACACTTCACGTACCGCGGGTTGTTTTTACGTGCAGAGGACTGTAATAAGGACAAAGAGTGTGGAGTTCATGCCCTATTACCTCTCCCTTTTCATCTTCATCAACGGTGGCATTTGGGCTCTCTATGCATTTCTTGACCGCGATTGGTTTCTTGGGGTAAGATTTTTTTTTTCTTTTAAGAGGGTACTTATTAATTTATTATTTAACTTTTTTGAGATACTATAATTAAATCATGCTCTTTTATCAGTTTTATGTTAGAATTTTAGAATTGAATGTTAGAATAAACTTAAAGAGTTGGAAAAAACTTGAAGTAGTTGGAAGAAACTAGGAGTTAGACAAAACTTGAGGTTAAATGTTACTCCTTCCATTTTCAATTAAAAAATCACTTTTACCCCTATGAATTATATTCTTACCCTAGTTATCATATCATACTTTTTACTAATAATTTATCCATCATATCCTACGTTTACTCATCACATGCATCAAGGATACTTTTGGATTGTCAGCACAAAAATACCTCTTACTTAAATTCTAAAAAAGTCAATAAAGAAAGGACTTTAAGGGACGGAGGAAGTATAAATTTGGATGTGTAATATTATTTTTTACTTCCTCCGTCCCTTAAAACATTTCAACTTTCACTTCTTATCCGTCCCATAAAATATTTCAAATTTGTCTAAATGGACACAATTGCCCTTACTTTTTCTTAAACTTAACCGAACGTACCTCAAGGATCTTCTACGCTATACCCGTTTTGATATTTCTCGAGCCCAACTTGTTTCAATTATATTGTCGCCGTTTCGCCTTGGCCAAACTTCTATATCTTCCCTTCCCAAAAGTCAAAACCGGAAAAGTTTTGCGGGACGGGGAGAGTACTAATCATATATAAATACATTTTTTAAGTCGTTATTGGAAAAAAACAGGAAGAAGTTGGAATAAAGTAGAAAGAATAAGAAGGAATTGAAAGTTAATTTTTTCGACTCAAAAGAATTGAACATGGTCTCTAACATACCGGAAAGGGGTTTTTTTTTTATAATGGAGAAGCTAAAATGCCATTTTGTTTGCATGCAGGTACCAAATGGGTTGGGTTTCATATTCGGAGCAGCACAACTAATACTTTATGCGATCTACAGTCGTACGTCAGCCAAAGTTGACGCCCGACCTTCTTCTTCTTCTTCTTCTTCTTCTTCTTCTTGCATGCACGACGGCGACTGCGCACAAAGTGAGCCTCTCATTATTGCACCGTCGCCGCAAGACTCTTTTCCTCCGCCTATTATTGTTCCATGTGTATAGACTTACTAGCTTGTACGTAAGTGCATGCATGGAGTGACATTTATTCCATAATGATGAAAAATTGCACGTGAGTGTTGTTTATAGATTACGTATTTGTTTTTTTATTTTTAAATAAAAATGAATGAGTGTTGTTAATAGTTTTTCTTTTTTTTTTTGCTCTAAAATAATCTAGCAATGAAGTGATAAAAGTAGTTGTCGTTGGGATCTTTTTTTTATTTCTTTGTTTTTTGGTGTAGCTTTCTAGGGTTATTACTACTCACTTCGTCACTGAAAACATTCTTCTTTCATTTTTATAAAAAGTCACTTTTACCCTTGCTAATTCTTAATCTACCTATCACATCACATCTATTCACTATTAATCTACTCATCAAATCTTATGTTTACTCATCACATCCAAGGATATTTATGAAAGCTCAAAACCAAAATACTCTCCTTAAATCTCTTAAAAATTAAAATCACCCATGTTTTCAGGGACGGATGGAGCATTATCCATGTATTCATCTTTTTTAGAAGACTTGATGATATTTCAAAACTACATGTCAAAATGAATCTAATTTTGCAATTCATAATGTCGTCTTTCTATGTCTCTATGAGATGGCAAAGGGATATATATATATATATATATATATATATATATATATATATATATATATATATATATATATATATATATATATATATATATATATATATATATCCAAAAGGAAGTTAAGGGGATTTCTCCACTTTACTCAGCTAGCTGGAAAGCAACTAAATTCCCAGAATTGTTCATCAGAAAGGTTTATGATTTACCACTCCCGGCCTTCATTGTAACGAATGAGATACATTGCAAAATTGTTGTGCTCATGTTTCTTGATTGATTATTACAAATGGCTAGCTAATAATACAAGGATATGAATGAGTGAGCTTAATGCTTGCTAGCTTTACCACACATTTACAACACAACTTTCCAAATAAATTATTGTGCTCCCATTACTTAGCATCGTATATTTGTACTCACTAGTTTAAGAAGGCTGAATATTTCCAAGCAACCACAACCAAAGCAGAGTTGTTAGTTCAATCTCGTATTTATATATAAATATAAATTCTAACCCTGCGATTTCATGGCTATTTTTGGTACAGATCCGAGTGTCCTTCGTCTACAAGCAGCCACTTCAGATCAGCAATCACACAAGCACCTAGCAGCTTGCAAAGCAAAATATGTCAATATGATATCGGCACCAGCTCGCCGAAGGCACATTAGCGACTCCAGCATCACCATTTCTTCATCTATCATTTTCAGAGCCCCTCCCGCCTTAATCATCGAGTACTCCCCAGAAACCTGTGAAGAAGAAGGAAAGGAGTATACAATAAACCCAAGAGAAACCCCAAACGCAGTAGCGATTTATAACGTGAACTAGAAATACAATTTTACAGAGGTGCACAGAAATATATTCATAAAGCAACTTCAAAATCCATCGTAGGGCATTTAAAAAAAACCCAAAGCAGAGAATTCGAGTTTTTTAAGTTTCCACGATCTGAGGTTTCTTATAAAAGTTGTCTACTAACCTCCCGTCCACAACCTAATTCCTAAATATTAGAGTGGAACTAGACAACTGGTCAAAGGAATTGGCCCCCTTGTATTGTAGGTCTGAAGGTGGCCACACATGTTTTTATTTGTTTTTAATTTTAGACGGAACAACTGGAATTTTATGTGTATTTGAACTCGTGATCTGAGCTAGAACATCAGATAAAGTATTTTACAATTTCCAGAGGTTCGTCTATCTCTTTAAACAAATAAGTACGTTTTTACTTAATGAGCATAGGGCAATGAAGGGAGGATAGTGAATCTTTAAGCTACCTGATATGCAGCTATGGGTAAAGGAGATCTATCCCGAAGAAGCCTGATAATATCCAAGTAAGGCAGACCTGGTTTCACCTGTTTATAAGTGAAGACTAATTAATATATATAAAGAGACCACCTACTTTTATCGTGATTTTTATTGAATATATATATAAATTTGTAGCGGAGAATAAATGACTAATTGCATTAGCAAGACTACCAAGAGAATGTCAGCTCCTTCAGACTCGTCTTCCCGCATCTCAACCAACGCTTCACGAAAATTTGCTGGATTCATCTGATAACTTATGAAACGAACCCAATTTTTTTCTTCAAGTCAGCACAGCTACCAAATATTCGAAGTTATGTACTATTTTTAAAGCAGTTCAACATGAGTTAGTGAAGTACGTTTTCTTGTCTCCAAAACGTGGATTGGAATCCAGTGCTTCTCGGAACGGACCATAAAAGGAGCTTGCATACCTGCAGTACAGCCCAAGTAAACCAAATTGGTAAAATAATAAAAATGCATAATTACTACTACCTCGGTTACACAATCTGCTTTTTATTTTTAAGGAAAAACATGTGGCCTACAAAATTTTGTTCTTCTACACAATTCATCAGCCCATTTTCTACTTTTAAACACTTAATGTGCTTATGCTGTTTTACTATGCCATCTTATGCCCAATTATTTTGAAGTATACTGGAGTTATAAAAAATCTACTATACACACCGTTCTGGAAACACTTAATTCTTGTATCATCCAGCTGTCCAAGTTAATTTGAGATTTGGCAATTTGAGTTGTGCTAAAACTTTTACAAAATTCATTGATTCTATAGATGACATTCCAACTCCCAGTGTTAAGACATCATTTCTCCAAGGTGATTTTGCATCAAAAGAAAACTCAGAAGCAAACATCTCATTAATCCTTTAAAGGTATCTTCATATCTTGCATGCTTTTCCCCCATTTTCTAAGCTGACCTACCACATATATTGGTTCCTAGGCAGTGTTCCATTTACTCTGCACAAGTTGTGTTTCTCATAATTATCACAATCGCTTTGCAATGATAAAATAGTTGCATTGAGCAATCACTTTGCAGTGTAGGACATTATAGACACATCATTATATCCTTCAGCATCAAGAGCAGCTCGAATAGCTCCAACCCGACCATCCATCATGTCACTAGGACTGATAACATCTGCTCCTGCTCTAGCCTGGCGTAGAGGGGCAAGAAAAACAAAATGTTACACATAAGTCTACCCAGAATGCATGCTAAGATGAATACAGATGCAGTAAAATTGTTAGATTCCTGAAGGATCTATAACATGCAACAAAGAGGAATATTTTGATAATGAAATAACATTGTATGTTTATACACAGCGAACCATATACAAATGTGAAATCTCATATTACATGGCTAACTGCCTGCTTGCACAACTGATGCACAGTTTCATCATTCATTATAACTCCTGCACACATTGAAGTTGTCATAATAATCATTCATCAGCACCAAGAAAAATACAACAATATTCAGAAAGGAAAAAAAAACTGATTAGCTACTGGTATGCATTACAAATATTGGTAACATGGAGACTTGAGGTTCATCATGGTGCCACTAATTAGATAAGTAGAATATACAACCATGTTTACAAAAATCATATCACTCCAGGGTTATCCCAAAGGATGTGCCATTTTTTCTCTCTTCTTATGCCTTCCATGATCATTCGAATGGTTAACACCAAGCTAAAAAATACAGAGAATTCTTCAGAACTAGTACATACTAACTAAAAATTATTGGAAACGTTACGGACCGATTGCTGGGTCAAGTTTACCAGCAGGAAGGCCATGGAATGTGCGGCCCAAGCTCCATGAAATGCCGCCTAAGCTTCCATCAGCTTATTATTAATAATGTTAATTCATTACGTCTTTTATTATTTCAAGTTGTAATATTTAGAACTCTCTTTCCATTTCTGTTTGAGAGTCTTGTTCATAGCCTATACAAGTCTATTTTTTAAGGCATACTAATTATCTTTCGAACAATTATATTTGCGTATGTATGGCAAAGCCTGCATTCTCTAATTTATGGCAAGAAGGTTAGGTTATTCTCAACTACACCAACTTCTTCCTACTCTTCTCTTCCTACATCTCCCCAAACATCGTGTATAAGGTATTGCACTCTTGCATTTAATAATTTGGCATCAGCATCCATGACTATGGGAGATGAGAGCGCCATACCAGATCCCTGAAGAGTTTCCTTGACTTGATGCCAATTGATGGCATCATGCAACGACAACACAGCCTAGAGGAGGTGACCGAAGTTACCTCTTCACTCATAGGAAGATTATGAAGTTGGATTGCTCAGTACTGGGCCTTGCCAAGTCTGCTCACTGCCTGACCATTGACCGCACTGCTCTGAGTCCCACAATTCGGCCGTAAGGCTGAATCATGACGACACAAGCCTGGTTCATCATTACTCAAAAGTCAAAACAGGACTTTCAACTTGTTGACAAGACTTGATCAGTTGAGTTGGTTGAAGCTGTGTGAACGGTTCTTTGTAGAACCAAAATACACGCCATTGGCACAGGTCGTGTTGGCCACAGCCCACATTTCACAGGGTAGGCAAAGCTCAACTATGGGCCGACCAACTGGAAAGCCTGATATCACATGAGCCACTTTCTCGGAGAACTGCAGTGTCTATTTTGGGCTG
Organism: Cuscuta australis; assembly: GCA_003260385.1. Taxonomy (NCBI): domain Eukaryota; kingdom Viridiplantae; phylum Streptophyta; class Magnoliopsida; order Solanales; family Convolvulaceae; genus Cuscuta; species Cuscuta australis. Next base: position 2,304,673 of record NQVE01000009.1, read on the forward strand.
CCTTCAAGTTCTAATCCCAAAGGAAAATTGTTCCATTTGAGAAAAAGAAGCATGGTTAACAAATACATCAATTTTTTAAATACTCACTAGCATGGAAGAAAGGCTTGCCAACCAGGTTTCAGACTTTCAGGTTATACCCCTCCACTTGCATGCCATTACCAGCTCTGGCCCATGACAAAAAAGCACCATCAAATCCATCAACGACTGTCTATTCGGACAATTTGCTCACAAACCTTGACAATTTATTCCATGATCCTATTTGGTTGCTTTCACCCCATCTAAGTGACCACTACCACCTTGCTTTATGGACAATAGTACAGTCGTGGTGTGCTCCTACAAATACTCCTACATCAAAAGGACAAAAATGAATGCCACATGCAGCAATGTTGAAACATGTTATCATTCAACTAACCCGCTTGCATTCTCACCCTAAGTACCTGTGCTAAAAAAACAGGAAGCCTCCAGGTGTTTTTGCATAGACTGCACATATCTCACGTTAATACTCAGACATGCTTTTGGATGAACTTCAAGGAATCAAATTCTTCACCAAATTGGATTTGCATTCCAGTTACCAGTAGATTTTCATTGCACTGAGGATGTGGAGAATATACCATATTGCATGCACTGTGGCCACTTTGAGTTTCTGGTCATGGCCTTTCCTTTGTTAACCTTTCGGATTCGAATGTATGCAACTTTTAGGCCGTACTAGTAGAATTTGGTGCTACTATTCTTTGATGTATAGAACGACGTATGTTGAACGACATGTCTATCAAGAACGTGTGGTTTCTGAGGTGTTAAGTACACACTGTCTAATTTTAGGTATTTGGGGCGCACTTTTGCCGGCAGCCACATGAATTGTTTTAGTCAAATTCTTAATAGTGCTGGGATGAAGGTCGACAGAACCAAGGTTCAAGCAATCCGTGAATGGTCCATCCTCAAATCCCTCACCACCCTTAATGGGTCCCTTGGACTCGCTGGATAATATCAAAAGTTTGTTCAAAGCTATGGTGAGATTGTACACCACAAATTCCTTCATTGGACCTACAAGGTTGAGGCTGTGTTCTTTAGTGCCTGCCAAGCTGTCCACCAAGCTCTGGATAAATTTCATGTATGGTACTGAACTTTGAAGAAAAACTCGAAGTTGAGGAGGCTATTTTCACTTTGGTAACTAAACTTCATTTTCTATCACAAATATACCTGAACTTTGAAAAACTTTTTATGTATGGTACTTGGAGCCGGTTTCCAGGTTGGAGCCAAATAACAATTTTATCTATGTTAAACTCTTTAATTTGACCCCCACTTCTTTTTCTTCTTCTCCCCCCCTACCCACTCCCCTCTTCTTTTTCTTTCGCCCGTTTTTTTCTTCTTTCAGCCCCTTTTTTCTTCTTCATTATCAAAGCCTCTCCTCACCCCACCCCTCCCTTCTTGTTTTTCAACCCCACCTCACTTCTTCTTGAGCTCCTCTCCTTTTTTGTTAAATTTTTTACTTTTTTTTGTCAAAAATTTTTATTTGTTAACTTTAACTATGTTTCAAATTCTTTTTGAGGAGGCTATTTTCACTTTGGTAACTAAACTTCATTTTCTATCACAAATATACCTGAACTTTGAAAAACTTTTTATGTATGGTACTTGGAGCCGGTTTCCAGGTTGGAGCCAAATAACAATTTTATCTATGTTAAACTCTTTAATTTGACCCCCACTTCTTTTTCTTCTTCTCCCCCCCTACCCACTCCCCTCTTCTTTTTCTTTCGCCCATTTTTTTCTTCTTTCAGCCCCTTTTTTCTTCTTCATTATCAAAGCCTCTCCTCACCCCCACCCCTCCCATCTTGTTTTTCAACCCCACCTCACTTCTTGAGCCCCTCTCCTTTTTTGTTAAATTTTTTACTTTTTTTTGTCAAAAATTTTTATTTGTTAACTTTAACTATGTTTCAAATTCTTTTTTCTTTTTAGTGATTCTGTTCCATTAGTTTTATGATTTTTTTTGTTTATTTTCAATCTTTTTTCTCAATATTTTAGTCTTATTGTTTGTTTGTTTTTTGTTTTCAAATTTTTTTAACTTTTTTTTGTTTATTTTCAAACTTCTCTCCCAATTTTGTAGTCTTATTTCCATGTTTGCTTTTTTTTGTTTTTGATCTTTTTTGTATGTCAACTTTTTTTGTTTCTTTTTTTAAAAATCTGATATTTGTCTAAGTTTTTTGTTGTTTTTTTATCTTTTTTGTTTATTTTTTATTTATTTTTCTCGATATATTAATCTTATTTTCTTGTTTGTTTATGATCTTTTTGCTTGGCAACTTTTTTATTTGTTTTTTAATTTACTATTTGTTTTTTTTTTTTTGAAATTTTCTCTTGTCTTATTTTTTATGCTTCACTTATTCTAAGTGAAACATCTTTTTATGTTTCACTTATTCCTAGTTTGGTTTATTTTATTTTATTAATTAATTAGTTTTATTTTATTTATCATTTTAACAAAAACAAATATTTGAAAAACAAATTAGATTAAATATCGAGAAAAAATAAATAAAAGCAAGTAAAAAATATCAAAAACAAACAAAAAAACTAAGACAAATATTTGAAAAAAGTGAAAACAAACAAAAAAAGTTAACAAACAAAAATGATAAAAAATAAAAAACGAATGAGCAAAAAAGACTACAATAACAAGAAAAAAATTTGAAAATAAACAAAAAAGTTTACAAACAAAAAAGATTGAAAACAAAAAATAAACAAACAATAAGACTAAAACATCAGGGAAAAAGATAGAAAACAAACAAAAAATCATAAATCTAAAGGAACGGAAACACACTAGACAACAACAAAAATCCAGATCCCACAAGAGTAGGGTCTCGAGAGGGTGTGTGTACGCAGACCTTGCCCCTACTCAAGAGTAGAGAGGCTGTTTCCAAGAGAACCCCGGCTCAAACCGGGGACATATTTAGCACAGATAGCAAAAAAGCACACTAAGGCTAAGAACAAAAAAATTAAACAAAAAAAAAGAAGAGGGTGCTCAAAAAGAAGTGGGAGTGGGGGGGGACTGAAAAAAGAGGAGGGAAGGGGGGGGTGGAAAGGAGTGGGGTTGAAAAACAAGAAGGGAGAGGGAGGGGTGGGTGAGGGCCTAAAGAGATGCTTTCATGAAGAAGAAGAAAAAAGGTCAAAGAAGAAGAAAAAAGGGGTGAAAGAAGAAAAAGAAGATGGAAGTGGGTGGGGGAGAAGAAGAAAGAGAAATGGGAGGTCAAGTTGAAGAGTTTTTTTTGAAGTCAAAATTCATTCCATTAATTTAAAGAGTTTGGGATACAATCAAATGGAGCAAAGTCCCAAGACGAAGAGGATTGTTGACCAAAAGCCTCAGAGGCTAAAATATGAGAGAAATTAAAATGACGAGAAATAAAATCACAAGAACAAAAACTGAAGGATTGCATAAGCGATTTGCACTGAAGAATAGTCATCGCTTCAAAAGATGAACCCACGAACCGATGATCACTGATGGAGCGTATTAAAGTCATGCAATCTGAAAAAACCTGGACTCTTGGAACGGATTTGTCTTTGATCCAAGTTAAAGCTTCCTTGAGAGCCAAAGCCTCGGCCATAAGCGGGTTCAAACAGAAATTGAGTTTACCATTGATAGCCTTCACAAAGTTACCGCCCGGTTCATACAAAACGAATCCAAAAGTCGCTTCCTTTGTGTCCGACTTAAAACCACCATCGATGTAACACGTAAATGCATCATGTCGTCTTTGCGGAGGCTGTCTGCGTCTTCTTTGCTGCATAGGATTGTTCCATGTCTGGCACCAAGCTTCCACCATGCATTTTGCTGTCTTCCAACACCCTGCAACAGACGGAACCCAACCCTCCCACACTGCTTTATTCCTCGCTGTCCAGATAGAGTAAATGATCGCCGCTGCAACCTGCCGACCCCTTTGATCTAGCCTCTGCAGCCACTGTTCACCCCACTCTGCCGTCGAGCTCGAGGAATTGGAGACAACTGTGAGACCGCCCCACTGCCACAGTTGTTGCGCGAAGGCACAGTCTCGAAACAGATGCAGCGTCGTCTCTTCTACAACTCCACAGACTGGGCACATGGGGTCCACTGCCACCCTCCTAACCAACAGATTAGACTTCGCAGGGAGAATCTCCGAGAACAGCCGCCACAGGAGGTTCTTCCACCGTGGTGGAATATTCAAATTCCATAGTAAATTCCAATGGGAGAACTGATAATTGGAGACTGAAACCTCTCCACGCAACTGTCTGTATCCACTTTTCACAGTATAATCACCATGAACGTCCCCCGGCCAGACCCAATCATCCTCTAAATCTGGAGAAAAGGGGATATTCTGAATAAACTCGCACTCCTCCTGCGAAAAAAACTCATGCAGACAGTCAATATCCCAACTACCCGAGTTAGGATCTCTCAATTGGTCCACCCTAACATCCGGTAGATATGTAGGTTTGGGTGTTTGAATCCACGGATTTTCCGCACCACAAAGCCAAGGATGTCCCCAAACCAAAGTATCCTTACCATTACCAATGCGCCTGAGAGCCTTAGACCGGATAAAGTCATGGGTCGCCATAATACTCCTCCAGATGAAACTTGGGTTCGGACCCATTTTCGCTGCCAAAAAATCAGATTGAGGGAAATATCTTGCTTTAAAAATTCGAGCCGCAAGAGAAGCAGGGTGTTTTAAAAACCTCCAACCTTGTTTAGCTAAAAGAGCTAAGTTAAAGGTATGAAGGTCCTTAAAACCCAATCCTCCACATTTCTTTGGCACACACATCTGGTCCCATGCTAACCAATGGATTCCGCCGTCATTAGAACTACCATTATTCCACCAGAACTTGTTCATACACCTTTGAATAGAGGAGCACAGAGAATCCGGCAATAAGAAGACACTCATCGCATAAATGGGAAGAGCTTGGGCCACTGTCTTCAAAAGAATCTCTTTCCCTGCTTTGGAGAGAAATTTCTTATGCCACCCAGTGATACGCTGTGACACTTTCTCCTCGATGTATGAAAAAACCAACCTCTTGTTCCTTCCAATGAAGGAGGGCAAACCAAGGTACTTGCCAAAGTCACTGGCTTCATTAACCTGCAAAAACTGTGCAACCTCATGACGTACCTCGGGACGAGTGTTCTTGCTAAAACATATGTTTGACTTTTGAAAATTGACCGCCTGCCCCGATAAACGTTCATAGATAGCCAGGCAATTCTTAATCACTTCTGCTTCCTGCAAGTTAGCTTTAAAGAAAAGGAGACTATCATCTGCGAAAAATAAGTGAGATATTGGAGGTGCCCCCCTCGCCACAATGCACCAGTGAATATTTTTAAGAGCTTGTTCTCTTTGGAAAAGCAAGGAAAGTCCTTCCGCACAAATGATGAAGAGGTAAGGGGACAGAGGATCCCCTTGTCTGAGGCCACGAGAAGGATAGACCAGACTTTCTTCTCTTCCATTAATCAGAAAAGAGTAAACTGCAGAAGTAACACAGTTCATCAGAAGCGAGACCCACTTATTACTGAAACCCAAAGCAGAAAGCATACCCTCTAGAAAATTCCATTCAACTCTATCATAAGCCTTGGCCATATCCAATTTGAGGGCTGCCCAACCAGTCTGCCCAAGTTGTTTTCGCTTGAGATAATGGCCAATTTCGCCTGCAACCAAAATATTATCTGAAATTAAGCGTCCAGGTAAAAAAGCACTCTGAGTGTCTGAAATGATATCTCCCAATAGTGGCTTCATCCTGTTTGCCAACATCTTAGACATGATTTTATAGATAACATTACAGAGAGCTATAGGCCGCAGGCCAGAGACAAATTCTGGGCACTTTTTCTTTGGAATAAGCACAACATGGGCTATATTAATAATCGATGGCCAAGAACCCTTGTCCAGACATTTAATGACAAAATTAGAAACATCATTTCCAACAATATCCCAATATTTTTGATAAAAGCCGGGATTCATACCATCTGGACCTGGCGATTTATCGGGCTTCATAGAAAACAGAGCCTCCTTGACTTCATCTGGAGTAAAAACACGGTCTAAATAACCTCTTTTTTCTTCGTTAATCCGGTTTGGCACCATATTAAAAAAATTCTCATCAACTGCACAAATGGAATTAGAAGTAAAAAGACTGTTAAAGTACTCAATCACCAGGTTTGAGAGTGCCTTACCAGTCTTCCAATTACCCGATTCATCTTTTAGACGAGTAAGCATATTTTTCCTCCTTCTAGATGAAGCATAATTATGAAAAAATCGGGTGTTGAGATCAGAGTTCCTGAGCCAGTGTTGTTTAGATCTTTGCCTCCAATAAATATTCTCTTGAGATTCAAGTTTAGAAATTTCAAACTCAAGGGTGCGGAACTGCTCAAGGGAGGAGGGATCTCTGTAATCCCTGATGGTGTTTTGCTGAGCACGGAGAGATTCAAGTCGTTTTTTAAAGTTTGCAACCTGGGGGCCACCCCATGCCTGAAGACGAGCTCCACAAGTATACAGTAGACGTAGAAGACCACACTGACCGTGAGAATACGAGCAATCCTCAATGATTCTGCGACACTCAACATCCTGCGTCCATGCATTCTCAAATCGGAAGCGTCTACCTCGAAGCATGTAGGAGCAACGTGATCGGTGAGCTTTGACATCCAAAAAGAGGGCTGAATGATCAGAATGCCTAGTCAAGGAGTTAATCACCTTAGCATTCGGAAAAAGGACCAACCAAGATTCCAAGGCCAAGGCTCTATCAAGCTTTTCTTCGACCCACTCCGGTTTGCCTTTCCATTTCTCCCAAGTGTAAGGATAACCCACAAATGGAACTTGTAGTAGATTGCAATCTTCGACACATTTGCTGAAACCAGAAATCAAAGAATTTGGGTGAGACGTTCTACCTCTTTTTTCATATTGGAACAACAAATCATTAAAATCACCGATGACCACCCAAGGAGCAGTTGACGATGCTTTGAGATGCCGAAGAAGTCTCCAGGAATCCTCCCTTTTGTGTCTTTCTGGGTAGCCGTAAAAGCATGTGATCCGCCACTTGATCCCATTGGGGTCACAAACCATGACATCGATGTGGTTTTTAGAGAAGCTAAGCAAATTGACTGAAAAATTAGCCTTCCAAAGAAAAGCAAGACCCCCACTAAGTCCCACTCTATCCACATGAAAAAGACAGTCAAAATCCAATTTAACCCGAATTCTATCAACTTGAGGCCGTAAAGCTTTGGTTTCCATAAGAAATACAAAGTCGGGCTTAAATGTGGATACAAGGTCCACAAGTTCCTGAACTGTCTGTGGTTTGCCCAACCCACAGCAGTTCCAGCTTAGAAGACTCATGGCTCCCGGCGGGCCTGGGAGCCAGGCCCTGCCGTTAAAAAAGGGTTAGCATTTGGTGAGAGAACGGAATCCATCAACTCGGGTCCTTCCCTTCGCCTTTTAGGCGCTGCCAGAACACCCCTAGCGTCATTGACTTCTTCTTGAGCTTGTGATTGAGTCGTCTCCATCCTTGACTTAACCAAGTCGCTTGTAAACTGTCCTAGAGGGATAAGCCATGGGCTAGAAAGATTTTTTTGTCCTTTGTTAGACGAAGCCCGAAGCCAACTTCCAAAAGGATATTCTTCAATTGGTATTTTAGCATTACGTGCTCCCAGGCAGAATTTTTCCGAGTGTCCTAACAAACCACAGAAGAAACAGAACAAATGCAACCGTTCATACTTGAAGTTGACCCAGACCCACGAGCCATCTCTTTTAAGCAATTTCATCCTCCTTTTAATAGGTTTAGTCACATTTATGGACACTCGAACTCTATAGAATTGTTTCCATGGACCGTCAGAGTTCCTCTTGTCATTCTGAACAAACTTACCAACATAATTTGCAATTTGTATCAAAACAGCCTCAGAGGTATAGCCCATGGGCAAGTCATGGATCTGCACCCATATGTCCAACCAATCAAGAGAAATGTGCGTAGGAATATCACCTTGGAGAACTTCTCTGCACACCAACGAAGAGTTTTCGAACGCCCATGGCCCTTCGTTCAAGACCCTCTCCATATCGGATTGATGAAAAAAATGGAAAAGAAAGCGATTCTGCCCAAATTCTCGGATTTGAACTCCACAGACAGGACGCCACACCATAGCGAGTACTTGTTTCATATATTCGACCTTGATTGGGCGGTCAGTCAGAAACCTTCCGACAAGCGTCCACACTTCAGGCATCGCAGGGATTTGCTGGACCTGGTCTTGTTCTGGTAGAAACACCGGCACCGGTGTTTCTTTAAAATATATAAAATTATAATTTGTCCCAAATAACCTAATGATCACCTAGAAACTAGCTCCAAGTACCATACGTGAAAAGTTCTTCAAGTGTGACACATCAAACAATGGCTTTATGGCAGTACTGCAACAGAATGGGCATCCCAAGCTTGGTGCTACGTTTTAGATCAAAAGTTTCTTCGGTTATGGTCTCCAAGAAAATATGTAGCATTGTGGCCAAATTGTCCCTATTTGAGTAAAATAACCCGAAAAGATATAGCAAGGGAGAAGTGCTCTTCAGTGAAATACTAAATTTGGAAGGAAGTGTAAAGTAGCTGCTAGCCTGCTAACTAGTAAGCAGCACAAATTAATAAGCTGCTACAGATCTAGAGCATAATGATTGGAAGCAATAAAAATTTCTATAAATGGTTATACTTAGAGAAAAGAATCCATATAGTACTACTATAACCAGACAATTTGTAACTCCACTCTGTGTAAAGACCATTATATTAAAGTATAAGAATGATAAAAGAATCCACTGGCATTAACCCTCTCACAAACCAAAATCCGTGTGGAAGGCCAGCACGTGAAGGAGCAAACTTTTTAAATACAGAGCTAGCAGAAAGTCAAAAAGAACAAGAGGAGCAAAGAAAAATCTGGAAAAACCAAAGGCATAGTTAACATGCACGACAATGACAACTAAGCATGCAATAACAACAACTAAGTATATTGACAAATAATTCCTCTTAAATATGGCTAGCCAAGGAAAAAGACTAAAAGACTAGCAGACCAAGGATATTATAATCAAACCTTAAAAAAATGTTCCTAACCTTATTTATGTTGTTACAGTGATGTGAATTACAGCCATGTGTTGTAGAATAAGCCATAAGGCCTTGTTTGGAAACAACATTTTCAATTAGCGTTGACGTTTTGTATAATTTTTTAGTGATTTCTTAGTGTTGCAGATTAACTTTGAAAACGCTAAATCTAGATGTTGCAATTAGATAGATTTTTTTAAAACATTAAAGCTAAACGTTGAAGGTGTTGCCAAAGGGCCCTATTAATTCCTACATCCCAATGTTTTTGTCCGGGTTCTTTTTGGCACAAGAACCAAGGACAGAGAAGTAAGGGAGAGATATGTCCTAATTGCCCCTACTTTTGGGTGTCTATTGTTCCACGATTAAGTAAAAAAGAGGGTTGTCCATCTCTGAGGGAGGTCTCAGCGGCGGGGAATTCAACCGGTCCGTGCTGAGGAGAAATTCAGCCATTCCCAGTTAATCTGCAATTCAGCTTCATGATGACGAAATTTTACATAACCATCTATCAATTTGTCTACCTTTGGCGGATGAGATGTCACCCAAGGTTCAGCTGGGACGAACTCTGCCAAGATGAAGAGGAAGAACCGGCTGGGTCATACTCAGCCGCAATGAAGAGGTTTCACCCGAGGATCGGCGGAAGAGGTTTCACCAGATGACATGCTTGGCCGACCAAGAGTTGAAAAGAAAGAAAATTGAAGATGAAAGAGAGGTTGAAGAGGTTTCACCGGAGGTGGTTTCACTAGATGATTTGCTGCTGCGTATATTAAAGAAGAGAGAGAGTGAGTCAGTGAGAGAGGGTTGGAGATGGTGGGGGGTAAAATGTACAATTGAGACCTTTGAGTGATAGTAAAAAAGGAAAGTGGACAAAAATGCTAGGATGGAGCTACGGATGGTGAATTAGTCTTGGAAATTATTGTGGAAACAAAAAAGAAAAAAAATTGTATAGTACTACATGTATTTTTCATCTATTGCATTTGATGTTTATCTATGTGGCTTCCAACCTTCTAGTCTTCTACACGTAATTTCCCCTTTATATGTAATGTGGTTTCTGACCAAATGAAAACTAGGAGAAAAAGTCAAGTGATTTACTATGTATCCATTATTGCAGTCGCAGAGTATATCCTTACCGTCCTCTCTAACAATACCATCATGCCCATCAGAGGAATATGGATCAAGAGCGACGTCAGTGTAGATAAGCTGTTGAATGGCACATAAAATATTAAAGAATGTCATTTTCCAAGACAAAATGTAATTATGTGAGGAAATGGTTTCTTAGAAACAAATGCACCAAGTTATTTAACACACAAGATCAGGGAACTTGTCTTTAAGCACTCTAATAGACCGAGGGACTAATCCATTATCACTGTAGGCTTCATCGGCTGTCGAAGACTGAAAGGAAAAATTACCAGTTATATAATGTCAAGATTTCAACTCTAACATTCTGGAACAAAAAAAGCAGAGAAGAGCACCTTCAAAGCATCTGGAATTTTTGGGAAGAGCACTACACTGTTAACACCAACATCCCTAGCCTTTGAGATCTGTATCAAGAAAAGGCTTACTCTAACTAACCATACAGTGCAATAGCACATTAAAATTTTTCTATCATCGAATACATATGACTGATATGCAACTGACACGACATCAGATTTGTCACCAAAAAATCTAGACCGTATGTTAGAGTCTATCCCACATCGGAAGTTGAATAGAAAAAGTAATCGGCATATAAGCTCTTGAGTTGAACTAAGTAATCGATTGGATTCAATCTTAAGATGTGGTTCAGCCCAAGTGTCTTATTACCCAATCCAGTTATCCTTGCCCCATCCTAAATTCTATCAATATTTATTGTTTTCTAGAAGAGGCATCCATCACCATCATGCTCAACATCATGATCAACCAAATTTGTTGGGGTTGGTGGCATGAAACTTATAGCTACAATTAAATGTCTAATATTCTAAGTAGTTAACACTATAAATATGCATTCTAATGCAGACGAAAGTGTCATTAGGGGGAGTAACTGGAAAATATATTACCATTCATGAATAAAAAAAATATGAGAACAACAATCAGACAATATGCACCTCTAGAGTCTAGATAGGTACAAACTTAAAATTAAAACCATTACTGCCATTTCTTATACTGCGACCAGATAAGGGAGTCAATCTTGAAGTGTTGACAAGATAATTAATGCACATCTAGACAGTTTTTACACCTAGGTCTTTAATTTACTTGTTGAAAACCAATTTTTCCCTAGATTCATGTTATTGAGTTATTTGCTTTTTAGTTTTGAATCTCTTCATGAATGCAATGATATTTTCATTTATTATGCTTATTTTCAAAAAGATATGCTAAGCTAAATCATTTAGGGGTTCGGATATAGATAATGTATGGTTCATGTGTGTTCTAGAGAGTTGAATCAGAATTAGGTATTTTTACCCAACTGTTAGGATTCGTTGATTGAAATTTAGATGAAATTGAATGATTAATTTGTGAAATAGTGAAATACTGTCCACTTGAGAATTCTTGGAAAGTCAACTCCCATCCTGTCAATGAGATGAGGGTTAGTTTCAGTGGCGGATGGAATGCTTTATCAAGTGCCCCCAATCAATTTTTCATTTAATACCCCTAAATTGCCCTAGAAATTAAAACTGTCTCCAATAAAAACATTCTTTGCTCCCAATAAAAATAAATTTTCAATTGGAAAAAATGAAATATTTAGCATTAAAAAAATAGAACTCAAAAGTAAAATATTTTAAATTACAAGAATAGAATTTGAAAGTAAAAATTACAAGAGAAAGTAAAACTTATAGGAAGTATTGAGACATTTTTATTAATTAGTTGAATGCTTGTTTAAGATAAAATATATTACTCCCTCTGTCCCAAAAACAAGTTTACACTTTCTTTTTTCTGTTGTCCCAAAATCTTATTTACATTTACATTCATGGCATGTACTTCACATATACTTCATAACTTTATCCTCAACTACCAACTACAAATATATAATTACTACATTTTACACCTTTTTACCTTAAAATAAGGGCAGTTGAGTAACTTTCTATATTTTCCTAAACTCCGTGACATTCTCAAATGACAACTTGATTTTGGGATGGAGGGAGTACTTTTTCTGTCATTCTACATTGCCTTAAAAAAATTTGGGGTCGCTGCTCCCGAACCCCTTGCTACTTAAGCCCCGGTCATTTTGCTTACTGGATTCTGGTTAGTTTAGCTCAAATCTCACCCACCCTTTACTAGCCTAGAGATAGGACGAAAATCGGAATTAATATCTTGTTATAGAGAACTCATAAATCACTTTTCAAGTCTGAAACATGTTTGTTGTTTATCAACCTAAGTTCAACTTATCACATCATTAATGCTTTAAGTTCAATTATGCTTTTCATTTTTGTTTAAACCTAAGCAAAATACCAAGGGAAACAGCCTCTCTACTTTCAATGCTTTATGCTCAATTATGATTTTATTTCTTATATCTGTGTTGCTTGAGCTAGGGTGTCTTGGAAACAGCCTCTCTACTTTTAGCAGGGGAAAGGTCTGCGTACACACCTCCCCAAACCAGCTTTTGTGGGATTCTACTGGGTTGTTATCGTTGTTACACACTTTTTTGGAAGATTTCCAAGCACATGCAGAGGCTTTAAAGAGATAATCCTAAGCTGAAGACCCTAATAAAGAGCAGTTATAATATGAGTTTGTCCTTGGGGTGTAATAGTATATGGACTCGGATATAGGGCATCACATCTTTTGCTTAACACTTTTATAGTACTCACGGCAGCTTATCATCCACTATGGCATCTTATCGTCCTACTACATCTTCTAATGAAATTCATTTATAAGATTAATAACTATTTAAGCATAAGTCTTAACAAGTATTAAAAAATATGCATTCGCAAGAGTGTGTGAGGGTCTCAATGATAATTCAAGATGTTTCAAATCAAGCAGAACAAAGACGAGTACATGGAATGTTGCTTCAATGGTAGGATGGACCAGATGGAAGTGGAGGTTAGGCTTAATTCGCATTTTCACGTGCTGTGTTGAAGAGAGACAAGTTTAGGTAACTTGGTTTGATCATTGAGGGAGATGGGGAGATTGATGGGAATGTAGTTCATTGTATTGGGGGCCGCTTAGGCAAAGTGGATGTTGGCTTCAGTGTACTTTGTGACAAGAAGATTTTGACAAAAATGAAAGGGAAGTTTTATAGGGCAATGGTTAGACTCACTATCTTGTATGATGTTGAGTGTTGGGCAGTAAAGAAAACCCATGTTTGTCAGTTTTAACTTTTAAGTGGCAAAGAAGAGGGTGCTAACGTAGATGTGTGGTCATATGAGGATGGATATAATTTGGAGCGAGGACTATTCAAGGATGGAAGTGGTTCTTATGGAGCATAGCTAAACTGGGGTGGTTTGGACACATAGGAGAAGAAGTGCAGAGGACCTAGTGAGAAGATGCGATGAGGACTGTGGCAGGGAATGCGAGAAAGAGTAGATGTAGACATATGAAGGTTGATTTCACATGACATGCGACTTCAGGATTTTACCCAGGATATGATCTTCGATAGAAACATTTGGAGATCTAGGATAAGAGTACCTGGGTAGACCTTTGTGTTTGTTCCAACTTCGGAAACATCATCTAATTCCCCAAAAAGGATCAAAGTACATCCTCTAGTAGTTTTCGCGAGACTAACATAGTGATGTGAATCCATATTTGATTCGTGACATAAGCTCAGAGATAGACCCCGGGGAAGATCAAGACTGTGGCATAAGATATCCGAAGAGGTTCGCTGGACGCGAAGCGGTCGACCGTTTGAAGACCCCTGAAGCAGACAGAACCAGATTGAGCCACGGTCGACCGTGGATACCAAGCAGTCGACCGTCACGGTACCCAGCAGCAGATTCGGAATACTGGACAGTTGGCGGTCCATCCACTGGACCGTTCCTGGGCAGTTAGGGTTCCGAAAATTGCCCGTTAATTTCCTACTTTGGCTTGATTTTAATTATGTCTTTTCCAAATAAATTTAAATATTTTCAAGGTATTAGGTATATTTTGATTGATTTCCAAGATCAAGGTGGGTGGAAGAAGCCTAAGAAGATTATCTTTGAAGATATTATCAAGATAATTACTATTGTCATTACATGGTAATTATGGAGACAAGATTAGGTTAAAAGGACTAATCTTTCTTGGCTTGACATGGAGGTTAGGAGGCATAACCAAGGAAGATCAATCAAGGTTATTTCCTAGAAATTGCTTTGATATTTCCTAAAGTGTGATTTTTGTATTTTAATTTATTTTAATTAAGTTTGTAGTTTAGTTAATCACATTGCCTATAAATAGGCTTTGTATTTCCATTTGTAAACAATGATGAATTTGAATGTAATTTGAGCGTGTTTTGTAATCCTGTGTGGGTCAAGAAATTCTTGAGAGCTTTGACAACATGCAAGTTGTAAAACTACACCTTTAATGTTGTCACGGCGTGTCTCATGGAGGTGCAAAAGTTATAGACTTGTGAGTCTCTAAATCACCTTATCCCTACGGCCTACGCCTGTTCATATGGAAGAATCCCGATAAAAATGAACAACCCACCTTCTGCCAGGTTTGAGCGCATCACATAGTCCTTATTTAATTGGAGAACCAGTAAAGACATCGGGTACGAAAAAGGTTAGGATAAGAAACGCTCAATTTTTTGCACTCTTGGTAAACTTAAACGATCTTCATCAAATAATTCATACAGTCCAAGGATAAGTATAATGTCCTGCAGTTCTTTATAACACTAGTGCATCACCCGCGTGATGCACGGGAAGAAAATTATTAATATTATTAAGAGATAACAAATATATAAATATGTATAAGATTTAATAATAGTATAATATTTGTTTAGGACAAAAAACTATAATTAAGGATGTATGATGCAGTAAACAAATAGCTTTTTATTAAATTTTGTATTTATAAATATATAACTCTTAAAAAAAATAACATAAACGTAGTTAAAATAATATATTGACTATGAAATCACAAAATAAGAGTTTTGTTTAGTTTAAAATAAAAATCAATAAAAGTCTCGAAATTATGTGCAAGACAGATATGATAGGAAATCATTTCATAAATAGTGTTCTGAATGGGATAATGATCTGACACTAATTGATTTCAAATCGGTCACATAAGTTTTACAAAATTATATGTTCAATGAATTGAATTAACGGGAATGCCTACAACCATATCAATTATTTAAAAAAATAAAGACTCATCCTGGATTGTCAAATTAAAATAACGGGACTCGCCAACATTATTTAGTGACTGGTCTTGACTCTTGTTGATTTTCATATTTGTATACACACATACTTGTAAATGCAGATTAAAAATAGGTCTGTCTAAAAAAAATTACTGTCAAAAAATTTGTAGTGTCTAAATTTTTTTACTGCCTAAAAATTTTTGGTCCTTGAATTACTGTCTAAACTACCCTTCCCTTATGTCAATCTTATCTCCTTGCCCATTCACTCCCACCATCCATTATCTCACTTCCACTACTTTTTTACGCATCCTTCTCCTTCAATCATGGCCTTCCTCTATCTCTCTTCACACTCATCATCTTCTCCTTCACAATTCTCCCCTTTTCTCACCTGATTATATTTTTTGGATTCCAACCAGGTATGTTTCTCCAATTTTGATTTTGTCCAAGTTTTTTTTAGATTTCAGATTCATCAAGGTGTGTTTCGTCCTCCGTACAGGAATGTTTTTTGAGTATTCCTTTATTTTATTTTTTGATCTTATGTTCATTTAAGATATAGGGTTTTCTCGTTATTTAGATTTTGTTTTGATGGTTTAATCAACAAATATTTTTTCTATTTTCGTATGTTTATTTGTGGCCTTCTTAAATTTTCAGATCTTGAAAAGTTTTGGGTCTTGTGTTCATGTTAGACTTGAAGATCTACGGAATGGGTGATGAAATTTCAGATCTTGATTGACGTACTTCTGTTGCCAATGTTGTTTAAGCTACTACTAATACTTTTTTGCTTCAATTTTTTGAAAGTTAATGTTTTGATGTAATTTGGACGGATGTAATTTTGGGAGCTGTTCATGGATGTTCCATTGTTTGTATGGTGTATATTTGATGTGCATATGAGAGAGGGGGTGAGGAGCGGGTGAAAGGGCATTTTTGTCAAGAAGTGATTGTATGTGTGCTCCTGGATTGAGATAGATTCAATGTGTAGCTGCCATGTGTACCAAAGTATTATTAGCCATTGGATCAACAATTCTAGCGGGAAAATAGAGCAATGAAATTGGAATGATTTTCCCATCAGCTTTTATATATATAGTAGATTGTAAAGTCTGCATTACTCTTTGCATAGTTTTATAATGTTGCTCGTAAGCTTGTTAATCTGTAGTGTGTGCATGTCTGCTTTCCATGCTTTGAAGTTTGAATCATGTTGCTAGTATCGAGTGTGTGTTTTGTGCATGTGTTTTTTTCTTAGTTCATTCTAATGTGTTTCCTTTGTCAGTAATATTATGCTTGTGTCGAGGATCTCTTGGAAACAACCTCCATACTACCAGCTTTTGCATACACACACCCTCATCATACTCAACTCCTGTGGGATTCTACTATGCTTGATTGAGATGTGTGAAAAAATAAACAAAGAAATGCAAGATCTCGTTGTTTATGTTATTTGCGAATTCTATCTTTTTAGTGGATGGAAGTGCAACAACCCCAATACGATCCCAACTCAGTTTAAGGGGTGTGAAAATGTACGCAACCATATTCTGTTAAAACAGAGAAGATAAAGCATAGAATCCATTTTTGTAAAGACCCTTGATAAATTGCTGCATTTGCTGCTTAAAACTTCTTTACAAAGTACAAAGAGAAGGAAGTTTAATGTGTCATTTTGATATAGTCCATTATTTACCCAAAACTAAAACATTGTCTAAAATGATTTTAGTGCAACATTACCTTTTTGGTAATTAAATAAGAATTTAATGAAATAAGTCCATTGCTAGTTTTTTTTAATGTGACCTTGCCCTTTTCTTATACTGGATGATATCATACAATAGTTGATTTCCATGCCTTCTAATGTAATTCAACAATACCTTTCTAGTTTGATCATGAAGGTAAAGATATAAACTAGTATGATGTTGCATGGTGGATGGCAGTTGAAAATATGGACTGTAATACCAAGTTGCCTTGGCAAGACAACAAACTTACCTCTTGAACAAGTCCACGCTTCCACCCAAGCCTAAAGCATCCAGGCATGGCCCCAATAGGCATATCTTCTTCACCTATGGATTGCGTAATACAACATCAAATACAAAGCATACACACACACTTGCACACTTATCATAACATTGTAGGAACAAACATGACAGATTCTACACACAGGTCACTCACCCTCGTGAACGAAAAGAGGATACACAAAATTCGCCGGGCTCAAAGTTGTTTCTTGGAAAGCAGACCTCATTGCAGCTGACTTACGATTGCGGCGCGGGCGCCTACTTAGTGGCTGTTACATGCAAGATCAAAAACATGAATAGACAAGCAACTTTACTGCAATGTGTACCTTATTAATTCCAACTTCAATCAAAATTCTTCAACAAGCAAAATAAGGCAATATGTGAATCCATAAGTACACTAAATACTGCACCAAAAAAGAATCATGTGGACCCAATAAAATGAAGTATATAAGTTTTATTAGGTAACTTCCCCGTTTTTATTAAGTTCAGTTTACAATCATCACAAACCTATAGACTTTTTTATTTTTCTTTCATACCATTCCTTCAACTTCTGAGAAGGAAGTTTAATTCTCCCAAACAAACTACAAAAGAAATCCTTTCAAAAAAAATACAAAAGAAATGATGAGTGCATTACTTAGGTGGTTCTGTGGTTCCCTTGAGACCCAGAATATATAATGTAAGATAAGATGTCACATTTGCAGCTCAAGTGGTCAACGTTGTAAACGCAACAACAACTTACATAAGCTCTAGTCAAGCATATTCCAAGAACAAACTTAGTGAAATTGATATTAGAAGTAGGTTTATTTGGAATTTAGCAAAATAGGTCCAACTAGCTGCTTGATGACAGACTTCCGACCTTCAGGGCAATTGAGACCAGATATTTACTTTGATCTAAAACTTGACACTGAAATCTAATTCCAAAGTATACCAGTATACCACCCTTTCTTTCTTCAATTGGACTAATTTATATATCCCTACATTCAAAATTCATACAAATGGACCCTCAAGTTCTTTGCAGAACCTAGGTTGGGATGAAAGAGTAAGAGTAAATAAAAGGGAGAGATGGAGATTAAGACTATACAACATCGAACCAATATAATCCCAAACCTATTGGGTCTGGGATCAAGATTCAAGACGTATGCAGCCTTAACTTTATATATAAAAAACAACTTAACTCTATGAAAAGCAGAGACTGTTTCCGTCAGACCCTTGATGCCCTCGATGCATTTACTGCCCAAAATTTCAGAGAAAGTAAAAAAAGGAAGAGAAGTTTAAGATGCCAATCCGATCGAGTCCTTCATTTACCCAAAGCTAAGACAATGTAAGAAAATAGCTCTTTTAGTTTCTTTGTTAATGGAAAGAACAATTATACTCTTCCTTTATAAAATGGATAGTGCATTAGTAATATTAAAAAAACAAAACCTAAACACTCGTTACACCCCAAATTGGGGTGTTAAAAAACGAGGATGAAGGAGGGAAGGAAGAGTAACTCTCACTCCTCAATCATCATTACTCTTATAAATACCTACACTTAATTGTAAGTGAGAGCACCTCCCCTTACTAACCCTATCTTTGTTAGTTCAAGGAATTTGAAAGGGAGAAGGGAAGAAAAAAACTGATAGGGAAAACCATTTTTGGTGTTTGGCTAAAGAAGAAAAAGAAAAGTGGAAGGAAAAGAAAATGGAGAATGAAAACGAACTAAGAAGTTGGAAAAACATTCTCATTTTATTTTGGAGAGCAAAAGAGGAGAAAATTTTTTTCTTCTACTTCCAAATTCCACATAGGAGTAAATCTCATCCAAAGAGACCCTAATATTAGCAATTTAGCACAGATACAGCTCTCTAATTCAATAAGCTTAATGAAATGGGATGTCACTTACGAGGGAAGAAACTACAGGGGTACCAGCAGGAGAGGCCGGCTTAGGCGGCACTGGAGGTGCTTCCGGCGTGTTTCCGGCTACTACGGCAGCCTCGCACTCAGCACAAGTCCTGCCCATCTTTTTCAACAGTCCGGAGCTTCCAGGCCCGTTATTATCCCGGCTCGACTTGGTCAGCATCAACCGCCGGGGCGGTTTGGAACAAATTGAAGGCCGCACAACAGGGGCAAACTTCACAAACGGCTCCGGTTTGAGATTGAATTGCAGAGCCCCAACGGTGCTGGAAGAACAATTTGACCACGCAACGGGAGACATTGAGAATCGCAAGAGTGGAGTCGCTAAGTGCGCCTTCAGTCGTCGTAGCTGAGCTGAGGATGAGATGTGTGGACTGATAGATGTTAAGAGGATGGATGGATGGATGGCTTTTCACGACTGAGCAATGCTAGGGGTATGTACCCATTTCTCTCCCTTCTCCACCACATAAACATAAATGAACAAAAACTTCAAAAAAAAAATTCTTCTCTACAAGTTCGACACCATCTCCAAAGAGGCTTCCAGGGCTTGTTATTGCTTTTTTTAAGCAAATGATTAGTAGGATAACAAGTCCATTTTTTTGTTCGCTTCTCCTACCATGACTTATACTAGAAATTACCATAAATAAAACTAAAACATAGAGCAAAGTATTAAAATAGAATTCTCATGTTTTTTTCTCGAAACACATTAAAATAGAGCAAAGTATTAACATAGAGCAAAGTATTAAAATAACATTGTACATGAGCACATTAATATATTTTTTTGGTAATGTACATGACCATGTTTAATAATGTAAATCCTATTTCAAGAATAAAAACATGGAAGTCCTATTTTAGTATATTTTCAATGTTTTAGTCCTACTTTGGTCTTTGTCCCTTGTTATACTCCCTTTGTCCCCAATTTGATTACAAATTGGGGTTTTCGAGGCGAAGTATCTCACTTTTTAAAATTATTTTATTTACAAATTAGTATATCGATAAGAAAATAAAAATTACATATCAAAAGTTCTACAAAACAAGAGGTGACAAAAATATTTTATTTTATCAAACACTTAATAAAATCGCGTAAACAAACAAAAGTTATCGAGAGGAGAAAAAAATGTAATCAAATTGGGGACGGAGGGAGTATTATACTCCTTTTGTCCCATAATATTTTACTCATTTTGATCAACGTGAAAACCACAAGATTTTTAAAATGATTTTATTTATGAATTGGTAAAAAAATACAAAATACAAAATAAAAAATTGTATTTAAAAACTATATCAAAAACTCTACAAAACAAGAGCTGACAAAAATATTTTATTTTATCGAATGATCAATGAAAACACGCAAACAAATAAGAGTTATCGATTGGCTATAATAGTAAATGAGCAATTTTTGTTTGGACGGAGCCACGGAGGGAGTAACTAACAAATATATTTTGTTCTAATAACCATTATAATACATAAAATACAATAGTTCTTGAATTGTATTTATTCTTGTAAATGTAAAACAAAAGTCATAAATATGAAGTATGTGTTGAGGAACTTATTCAACCAAAAGCTAAAGCTTGTATTTATGTCCCAGGAAATGTTATTTATATTATAACATGCCCTTGATGTGCATGTTCGCCTTTTCGAGCCTTGCACATTAAACTTTGACTTTTTTTAAAATTGGGTGGGCACTGAGTTTCGAACATGTAATCTCTTAGTCAAGAAGGTTTTGATCCCATGTCAAAAAACCGATTCAACCACGAGCTCAGGTTTGTGGTTATGTGTAACGCCTCAAAGCATACTCTAGAATTATTAATATATAGATATTCAAATTAATCAAACTTGTTTTGATTAAAATAAATTGTTGTTGGGCTTTAGGCCGAAATAATATGTGTTTAATATGAAGAAATTGTTTATGATGTAAACTTTGAAATGATTTATTGAAATAAATCATGAGAATAAATAATATGAATGGAATGTAAGAACCTTTTTTAGTAAAGGTCAATTAAAGCAATTTTGACTCTGTCAAAGTCAAACACCCAAAAATATGATATCAGAAAACGTATTACAAATAATTATGAAAAATATATCATTGGATAGAATTTGTCTGTCTGATTGCAACGGTGCAATCGGAATTCAATTCGGAGAAAGCTAGACCAAAAAGTGTACCCCAACTAGAACCAAAATTGGTCCCAATCAGGGAATGACGTGTAAATCCTAGAGAGCTGATTCTTCTGCCAATTGAAGATCGGCTAAGTGACTTCCTGACTCAGCATGCATCCTCTTCTCCTTCCATTCTCCATATAAGGAATTCAATATTCCTTAATTCTTCACCAAAACACTCCATATTTCTTTCTATTTTGTTCTTTGTTGAGAGAGGAGTGCATTGGTGCTGCTATTTTGGTGTGGAATCGCCGGAGTTAAGAGTTATCACCACCGGAAGTTTTGCCGCAAAATTTCCAAAACCTTCGTTAAGCTTCGAGGTAAGCCCGTAGATATATCTAATGACTGGAATGTTCATATAGGTCGTTTCTACGTTCATAAACGGTCGTTTGGTTGAGTTTTGTGTTTGACATGCTTGAAAAACCAAGAATCATAAACCTTTAAAATGTTATTAAAACTTCGAATTAATGATATTTAAATGATCTATGAACATTGAAGAACATTTCTATGTAGTATCGTTTTCTGGAACTTCCAGTAGGTCACCCATCCTGGGACTACTCCCATTCCAGCACGCTTAACTACATAGTTCTGAAGTTAAAGAGGTGCCAAATGCCTCATAAAACCAATTGGTGATAGGAAGGTGGACACTTTGTATTTAACCACATCTCTCTGTAGCCCCAAGCCTAGGTAGATTCCTATAGGGCACCCCCTATAGTTCACTACGGCAGTGCGGAGCCCCACTACTGAGCGGTGGATGGACAGGAGGGGATTCGCAAGATACACGACTCATGTACCTCGTCAGGTTGGGCTGTCAATACCCGATACCGTGACAAGCTCAGTAGAGAATCCCTAAGGGTGATCGATGGTCCCCCATAAGACCAACATTCTATATAGTTTAATTAAAGTTTTGTGGCTAAAAATGATTTTTCGAAAGGATCATACTACACTTACACCAAAAAATATACCCCATTTGTACACCACAGACTTGCACAAACATTTCGATGGTTTACACCGACACAAGTGTTGGTGCGTTAATAAATATTCACACGGACACAAATGTTGGTGTGTTTAACAAAAATTAGTTTTACACCAACACAAAGTGTTGGTGCAAAACTGTGGGGTACAAATTGGGGTACAAACCTTGGGGTACACATAGCATAATCCTTTTTCGAAAATCTGGCCCGAGGTTGAAGATGAAGCAATGTTGGCTGGTTTGCATGAATGGTCGACCGTTCTGCCACAAAAGTCGACCGTCCCTCCACCAAGGTCGACCGTTCTGAGACCAGAAACTCTAATACCACGGTTGCAATAACGGTCAACCGTCTCCTGAAAACGATCGACCGTCGCCTGAAAATGGTCGACTGTTCTGAACACTGTCAACTACAAAAAATGCTATTTTTGAGCTCTAAAATCTTATTTTTTGATACCAATCAATTATGATTAATATAAAGATGATTTCTTGGAATAAAAATGGTGTTTTGACAATAAAAAGGATCTTACATGATGCATGACAGTAAGCTAGGGTGTTAACACTCGAAGCTAGGCCGCTATTTGCTATCGAATGATATGTTGATTAATGATAAATGATTATTATGATGATTATGACTTGATGAAACCACTGATTAAAATGATTATTGAGGATTAAATTATGAATTGAAATGAATATGTTGATGATTATGAAATGATTTGGATTGTAAGGATATCTAGAAGACTCTAAGATATACCTAGGTTGACGTTGGTTTCTAAGACTATCTAGAAGACCTCTAAGATAGCTTACAAATAGGCCTTGCGGGTATAATTATGAATTTTCGGTGGCCTGGGTTAAAACATACGTACAAGATCTACAAACCAAACTTGAGGCCTAGCTTAAGGGTTGGTTAAGAGTACCTTAAACTGGAATATAGTTTAATTATCTTAAACTAGAATTCGTTTAAGAGTTGGTAAACATCAAATAGATTGGCCTTAGACTAAGAATAGTTTAAGAATATTGTTGAATGATGATGTTGAATGTTGAATATGAATATTGAATGATGAATGTTGAATATTGATTATTGAATATTTGAACTGAACACTTTGTGCATGATATCAAATGATTTGATTATGATTTTGGATTCAATTTATATGGATGTTCGACGCATTAGATATGCTTACTCAGCTTTACCGCTGAGCGTGTAGTATGTTTTATTTGCTACACGCAGGTTAATAGAAAAAATGATGTGACGTGATTCTGGAGGCAGACGGAGGCGAGATTGTCGGAATGGATGTGATGGTTTTGCATTAAAGAACATAAATAAATTATGATTTGCTAAGCTTCCACAATATTGAAAACTCTATACTGTATATGTTACGAAAAATATTATTGTGATAAATAAAAGTGTTTGAAAAGTTTTAAATTTTACGATTACCAAGTTAATACTTTAGTCCGAAAGAGGCTGCAGACCTGGACGGATTAGGGTGTTACATTATGTCCGAGGAAAGATTATTTATATTCTAACAGTATGTGATTAAAAAGGATAAAATAAAATATTTCTAATTAAAATAAAATAAATCAAACAACTCCTCCTACAGTAAAAATCACATTCACATTGAAAAAACAAAAAATGTTATACGGAGTAGGGGTGAGCAAGGACCGAACCGATCCCGATATTTACCGAAAAAACCGAGAATACCGAACTGAAAAATACCAAACTGATAAAGTGCCGAAAAGAAATCGAACCGTACCGAACCAACGGTCGGTCCGGTATTTGGAAACGGTGTGAGGTTACTTCCCATAACGAAATTCCTGAACCGAACATATATACTAATATATTATAAAAATAATAACCTTTTTATATTTCTTCATTAAATAAAAAATTTATATAGATAATTTAGTTTAATTTCATTATGTTTAAGTTGCACTTTAATAAAAGTTTTTTATTTTTTGTAGATGAGTATAAGAATATTAACAAATAGTTGAAATATTACTTTGTTATCACTCTCTTTAGTTTGTGAAATATAAACTAACTTTCATAAGCATTTCTTACATTTTATTTTTTTCATTTTTAATTTTTTTTATCTTTCTTTGATTAAATGTACTTTCAATTTTTCAAAAATAAATGATTTTTTTACATTTTATGATGTTAACTAGGTACGTATATATTCATACCGATTCGTACCGAAACCGATACTGAAACATCCCGAACCATACCAAACCGATGCTTCGGGATCGGGATTGATACAACGTAAAATCTCATACCGAACTGAAATATTTGGTACGGTATCAGTATGAACTAGATACTGTATCGCGCTCACCCTAATATGTAGTATTTGTGCAATATATATCATTGCAAAATAAATACACATTAATTTTTGTTTAGCTATATTCTAGCATGCTTGTTATAAATAGCAAGTTGTTTTCATTTTTTAGCAAGCTAGTCAAATTTTGAATAACCCCTTGGAGCATAAAATTTTGTATATGTTTGTCAAATTATAACATATAGCAAGTCATTTTGCTATGGTTGGAGATGCTCTTATGGATGGATGGGTATCAAGAGTTTGGTCCAAATGTTAAACGCTTGACGGTGGATTATAAGACCGGTCAGAACGCCATTTGGATGTGACAACACCAGTTGATGATGGGACAAGCCGAATGCGCCCACACCACCTACCCTGCAGCACGAAGTTCAAACCTAACACGAGAATAGCTACACTAGAAATCACAGGGGATGGCTACAGAGTAGGCTTTATAGTCTTTTTCAAGCCTTGCACGTGAAACTTTAAATTTTTTCAACACGATGACACTGAGTTTCAAGCGCATGACCTCTTAGTCGACAAGGCCTTGATACAATGTAATGAATCAATTTAACCTAAAGTTTAAACTTGTGATTGTAGTCCAGAAAATGGTTTTTATATACTTTAACAATTATAGTACTACACAGAATAAAAATGAGTACCAAGACAATAGAATGTGTACTAACACAATTCAATTCATTCTAAACTTACACCTTTAGCTGTTGTCGAGCTCTAGATAGATCAATTTGCCTTCTTCATCGTCGATTGAAGCAACATCGCAGCCGCTTCCTCGATCTTGCTGGATTTGACACATGGAGGGCAGGCGATGGTTTGCACGCCGATGGATCCCAAATTGTGCAGCCTCTAATCGGCTAGGGCTCCTAAATTGCTCGGCCTCTATTTGGTAATGGCTCCCAAATCGCATCACAACAACTCCAAATCAGCTAGATCTCCAAAATTACATCGGCTATACGGAAACCATACTGCCGGTTGTAGGATATGATATGCTTACGATAGTAAAAATTTAAATAGAATATACAGTCAGAACGGGTAAACCCGAACAAAGCGGATGGTGTGGAACCAAACCCTAAATCAGCACAACAGAGCAGCAAGCATAGCAGGTTGGCAGAGACCCTCCAATATAGAGACTACATCACCAATCTCACAAAGTAAAAGAAAACAACAAGATCAAGGCCCGCATGCGAGAAACACAATAAAAAGTAATACAATAATAACCTCATAGGTGGCCCAAGATAGAATATACCATAAGTTTGACTTTACAAATCACACCCTAAACATTGAGAGGTTCTCAGTCAAAATGTCTAGCATGCTTAACTTTGGAGTTTTTAAGTGATGAGCTCTCAAAAAGAAGATGCACTTTATTGGTATGAGTAGTACTATCAGTCCTATTGAGCTTTTTCTTTCCCAATCCATTTATTTTCAAATTGTGGTATTACATTCACCCCTACTTAGGAATGCAATGTCCTCGTTGCATCTCTTTTTATCAAACCCCTAGATCTTTCCAGCTATGTGAACTAAGATCGTTAGCCCGTCACGATCGTAGGGTTGCTCTGATACCATTTGTAACACCCCAGCCCCTAGCTTGGCTCTAAGTGTTCGGTTGTAGGATTGTAGACTTGCCCCACAAACCAACACAAGTCCTTACCGCGCACTTTGTCCTCACTCCTGCGCGCCCAAAAAACTTTCCAAGGGGTCACCCATCCTAGAATTGCTCCATGTCAAGAATGCTTAAGTATAGAGTTTCTTAGTGATGAGCTCTCGAAAAGAAGATGAACTGTGTTGGTATGAGTAGTATTATCAGTCCTTTAGAGCCTTTTCTTTCCCAACCCATTTATTTTCAAATCAGGGTATTACACTAATAGCTTTGTCCAAGATGGTTAGTTGCACTTCAATTCATTTCCACTGCCTTATGGCTTCCCAAATCTGTCTGATTGCAATGGTGCAATAGAATTTCAAGTTGAATAAAAATGGACCAAACAGTGTGTACTGATTGGGACCATTTTAGTTCCAATCAAGGAAGAGACGTGTGAAACTACTTAGATTTGTACTTAGTCATTTGAGGATCACTGATTGAAAGATTTCGTACAGGAACTCCCATGGCCTCTTCCTCACCCTCTCCACTATATAAGGAGCCTTGAATTCTCCTTCACCTCACCACCAAACTCATTAATATTACTTCTATTGTGTTCCTAAGAGTGTGGAGAGTAAGCCCCCATAGTTCGCCACTATCGAAATCACTAGAGATAGTTGTGGTAGCCGCCTAAAATATTGCCGTAAAATTTCCATTTCCATCGTTTAAGCTCGAGGTGAGACCCTAGATATATCTAGTGATTAGAATGTTCATATAGATCATTTTTACGTTCATAAACGGTCATTTGGTTGAGTTTTGTGTTAGAAAAGCTAAAAATATATTTTTGATGAACCAAGAGTCCCAAACCGTGGAAATGAAAGAGTTGAAGGCTTAGTTGAAAGAACTGTTAGATAGGGGATTCATTCGCTCGAGTGTGTCTCCGTGGGGCGCGCCATTCCTTTTCGTGCAAAATAAGGATGGGTCTATGAGACTTTGTATAAACTACCAACCACTCAACAAGGCAACTGTTTAGAATCGTTATCCGATACAATGTATTGATGACATGTTTGACCAGCTGTGAGTGGAGAAGGTTTTCTCAAAGATTGACTTGAGTTCAGGGTATCATCATATCCCCGTCAAAAAGGAGGACATACCTAAGACAGCCTTTAGGACTCGCTATGGACACTCCGTGTTTACTATGATACCCTCCAGACTGGCTAACTCAATTTTTGACAGAGCTGTCGCAACATACTTAACTTGTATTAACTAACATTAGTCTTTTCGATGTTAACTTGTACGAATTATGCCATGATGTGTTTGCTTAACTTGTATTAACACCATCTCGTTGAAATAACTATTTGAGGCACCATTGCTTCATTGTACTAACACCGGTCTCATCGAAATATCTATTTGGGGCATCGTTGCTTCATCGTACTAACATCACTCTCGTCGCGATAATTATTTACATTTGTTTACTCTACTCTAACAATAAGTTACTTAATAAAATAATTATTATGTTTGAGCACGACACTAGGTTGTCAAAAAAATATGCATGTTACATTTGTATGAAGAACATCTGATTAAAACTTTAGAGAATGAAGGAATGACTCGAATGACTAACAAGAACAATCGATCAAGAAAACAACAATGTAGACTGAAGATATTACTCAGATGACTTATTTGCTATCTTAAACCAATGATTCCCTCAGCTCAAAAAAATGGAGGACTTTTTGATAGGAAATAATAGGTGGCCCAACCCAGATTTCTGGATTACTTGTGACGATCAATTACGCGACATAAATTATTCAAGACAAAGTCAGAGATAGGAACAAAAAAATATATCGAAGTGATGCATAAATATTCGCTGGAATTTGGGGGAGATCTTCACATGAAGACCTCATGGCCTTGTCCTTTGATTATGGTGAGGTTCATCCACCCCTTCCCTTTATAAGGGAGCATTACAACCAAATAAAGGGCACACCACCATCCCTACACACCCATCTTTTATGTTAACTATGCTTCATGTTTATTTTCTCTCCTTTTTAGCGTGTTCATATTCTTCTCAAAGAAGCTTTAAGTTTCCTTTAATGGCTTCCAAGCCACCACTATGTACTGTGTACAACCTACGATATTAATAAAATCTTCTCTGTTTGCAAGGCATTGAAAAAATGAGTTGTGGTTTTCCCCGATTGAGTTCCACGTAAAGATCTATGTGTTTTATTTTAGTGTATTTTGTTAGACTAATTGATCGTTTTTGCCCGACCAAGAATGTTTATTTTGAATCAATTGAATGTTCATTTACACCAAGAATGATACATTAATCAAGATAATTTACACCATCAAGAAGAATGTTCATTTTCAACCAATAATGATACATTAATCAAGATAATTTACACCATAAAAAAGAATGTTCATTTTGAATCAATTGAATGTTCGTTTTCAATTATAGTGTTAATTTTGAAGTCTTTCAACATAGTGTTGATTCTAAAACAACGTAGTGTTCATTGTAAAACATATTTATTTTGAAACAACATAGTATTTATTATGAAATAATGTAGTATTTATTATAAAATATTTTTTAGAGTTAATACTCATTTTGGTCTCTCTAAATGTGATCATGACTCAATTTGGTCGTTGTAAGTTAATTTGAGTCAAACTAGTCCATATATATAGAAAATAATGTGAATCAAGTTAGTCTTTCGAGCGAAATTTATCTCCTAAACTTCTGAGTTATCACGTTAATTGAATCAAGAGCAATGACTTATACTTCGTATTAGTTTTTGTATCAATTAATGTGTTAACTTAAAATTTTAGAAGATTAATTTCGCTAAAGACCTAATTTAATTTATATTTTCCAGTGGGGTTCCCATGACATTGGAACCCCATGTCATGGGATGATCCGGGAGCACTCCAGTGCTCCGTTTGTAAAATTAACGGTTCCTATCCCCTATCCCCCCTATAACTCCCCCCACCCGCTCTGACTCGAACACACTCCACAATCCCCTTCAATTGCACCCCACAAGTTAATTATAACTTTGGAGTCAAATTTTGACTCCAAAATCAAAATTAACTTATGGGGTGCAATTGAAGGGAACGGTATGTTCAGGCCAGGGTGGGGTGGAGGGTTTATTCAAAGGATAAGGGGGGACCGTTAATTTTACGAACATAACAGTGGAGTATCCTTGGGTCATCCCGTGACATTGTCGAGTAATGTAATAGAAACCATCTCCTATATTTTCTAGTTAGATGAACTAATTTGACTTAACTAAACTACCTGATGAAATTAACTCTTGAATGCACTTGAGACTAAAATAAGTATTAACTGTTATGAAATTAATGATTGTTCATTTATTCAATTAATCAGGCATACTTTCTAGAATAGTAAATTAAGACATTAATTGATGAATACTAATTTTGTACGGTCCTTCCCACTTGGGTTTGTATTCATACCAAAGCTCTCCATTATAAATAGAGGTCTAATCCCTACATTGTAATCACCATTAAGAATAAGAAGAGTGAATAATTAATAGAGAGAAGAAATCAGAAATATATTATATCTATATTCTCTTAATCTCAGAGTAGTTTTTCACTCATTTTATAACATGAACTCATTTTATAAATAGTACTCCCTTTGTCTCATTAAGTGTTACCCGTTTTGACTCTTTAGCAAAATAAGGGAACCATTTTTTCCATTGACTTCCTCACTTTACCCCTCACCCTAATCTAAAAGTAGAAATCCAATCAAGTCATGAATATTGTAAAGTAAGGGTAGAAATGTTTTTTAGGAAAATATGTAGTTCTTTTTGGACAAAAATTTTATGAAATATATTACTACCTCCGTCCCATTTTATAACGCCTGTTTTGGTTTACGATGTTTGCCTAAAATTATTTTCAAACCATTTTATATGACAAATGGTATAGAATTAAAAAATAAAAATTACATATTAAAAAATTACATCAAAAGATCTACAAAAGTAGTAGTGACAATAATATTTTATTTTATCAAATTGCTAATGTAAATAGAGAAAGAAATTAAATTAAGTTTGACCATGTGAATAGTAAAGAAGTATTTGGTAAGGAGGGAGTACAAAATATATACTTTTGGGAGTGAGGGAGTATTACAAATTTATCTCGATCTAAGCAATTCAGGACGAGACTTGAGAAATTGCCTAGCAAATTGGTATTGGTTCATTCGCTAAAGATTTTGACTCCAGTTATCTCAAGCTGCAAGAGGAGAAATTGATCGGGTTGTAATTGGGAATGGACAGCGACGAGGAGGATTTCGTCTTCTTCGGAACGCCCATAGAGAGGGAGGAGGACGCCACCAGCCGGAAGAAGAAGGCCGTCGCTGAAGCCTCCGGGCAATTGCGCACCCTTCCCTCTTGGAAGCAAGAGGTAATTCTTCACTCAATCCGCTATATACTGCCTATGTACTGAACGATACAGAGGGTCCTAAGGTCCCGCTATGAGTAGAACTGCAGAAACTTATGTGTTTGTGAGATTGGGCACCATGAGAGCTTCTGTTGGGACATACTTCATAGTAAACTGTAGCATTCCAGTCACTTGAAGTGAATGTTTTAATACTCCTTATAATTTAATTGCTAATGTAATTTTGAAGCATGCCCACAGTGTATTTGTTATGGCTGCTTTGTTGCCTGTTGGTGCAACTCAAAATTCTTAATGTATTTTCTACACATAGCTGAGTTTTCTGGGCCTTTTGGTTAGTTTCTTTTGAAGCCACTATATTTGTCACTCTCCAGTCTCCACTGGCTTGCATGTCGTGTATTTAGAAACGAACAAGAGTTTTGACTATTTGGCATCATCGCTAGTTAATGCTAATTGCTAGAAGCCATTGATTTCCAGGTCAGAGATGAAGAGGGTAGAAGAAGATTTCATGGTGCATTTACGGGTGGTTTTTCTGCAGGATATTTTAATACAGCTGGATCAAAAGAAGGTTGTTAGATTTACTATTATAGGGTGTTTGGTACATATGAAAATATGAAGCTATGGAAGCGTGAAATTTTTAGATATTTTTGAAAGGTGGGAGCATATTGTTTTGTGGTCCCCTTAATGCTAGAATGATTTGGTCTAATTTCCTCAAATTAGGATTAAGGAGATCACAAATTTAATACCTAAGGGTGAATATTCTTTTCCAGGAAAGTGTTCCCTTAATTATTGTGAAAGCACCACATACTCTCTTATTACTTTAGTTCTTATCTTATGACTTGACCTTCCTCTTATTTGTTATGTTACCACCATGGCACAGGATGGACTCCACAATCATTTACATCATCTCGGAAAAGCAGAGCCGAATTCAAGCAACAAAGCATTTATAACTTTTTGGATGATGATGAGAAAGATGTACATTCCCTTCTTTTACCATTTCTGCTTCTCAAAAGTAAGTTAACTAAGATTTTTTTAAAATATGAATTATTATATAGGAAATGGAAGGACGCCTTGGAACATCACTACAATACGATACATTTGGATTTACTGCTGCTGAACTTGCTCGCAAACAAGCTGAGAAGGAGCAAAGCCACAGGTAGTATATGCTATCTCATGTCAAACTCTTGCGCACATGCAGGCATGTACACGTATGTACACACTCGCATATATGTATATTACTATGGGTGCATAAGTGTACATGCATGTGCATGCATCCTCAATTGTTGTTTGTAATGACTTTGTTTGAATATAGATGCTGTTTATAGTTGAGTGTTACAAACACATTAAGTAATGTAGAATAAAAAGATATTGTTCCTTCCTTGCCCGTGGCTGGAAGGAGGGGAGAGGAGTACGTGACTAGCTTCTCATAATTAGAGTTTTGACTTCAACTATTGATGATTTTATTAATGAATGTAACACCTCTATTTATATTACCCCAAGAGTCTTGGTGAGCAAGTTAATAGAGTCCTAATTTAATACAAAGTGAAATATTTCTATTAGGAATATAAACTAAAATAGATTATTAATATTTAATACCAATAGGAAACAATTACTACCAGTACTACTAATAAAAGAAAGGAGTAATTATATTACTTTTAATAATATGAAACTAATTCTTAAATTACTAAATAATAGTATAATACGTAGTAGTAATAATAATGATGATGATGATAATAATAATACATTTATAATACTATAATAGTATCATCACACCCCCTCATAGACATGAGCTTGTCCTCAAGCTTGCAGAGAGAGATACGTTGCACGGGCACTTTCCACCATCAAATGACACCAAGTGCAAGCCCTCTGTTAGTAGAGTAGACCTCTTGAAACAACCAAATGTCGGTATTACACCAAGAAACCTCAAGCGTGGCTAGCCGATGAATTTTGCAAAACTAAATGTTGCTCACTAGTTGTGACGTAAACAATTACTACACCATCATTATGCAACATGACATGTGCATTATCAACCCTGAATTCTTGGCTTGGAAAGTACGGACTACGGAGTTTTACTGGATTGTTTGACCACGGTCTTTAGCTGTTCACTAGCAAATTTGGCAATAGCTTCATGATGTGCATGTGGTAATGATAGTAAGAGAGCAGGCGAAGGCGAAGGTTGGACTGGTGGAGGCAACACGATTGTTGAGGATGGGCATAAAGCATCTTATAAAGTTGTTGACTATATATTCCCTATTGGATTCATCAGTGTTTCCCTGAGTGGATCTCTCTCTCTCTCTCTCTCTCTCTCTCTCCTTCTTTCTCGCTCCTTTTTAAAGCTTCTTTGCATGCAAGTGGGGCCACATTTTGGAGATGGAAAAGGAAAAACATGGCATTGAATATTGTGAGGAATTATAAAATGGAGGAAATGAAAATGGAAAATCTTTCTCCCAAAATAACATGCCCTCACTTTTTTATTATTATTATTTATAGCTATAGCTATCATCATATCCAGAACACATGTTTCTGTCTTTGGCATATGAATGCTACTTTCACAAGTTTGCTGGAACTTACTCTCATGTATACTTATCTCTACAAGGTGGCTAATGTTTCATCTTTATACTTCTTGAGAATTCATTCTATTAAGTTTTCATTTTTTGTCTGATGTTTAGATTGTGTGTTGCAGGCCGTCAGCTATTCCTGGACCTATTCCTGATGAGCTATTGGTTTCTGCAACTGAATCCATTGGTATGTTTTGATTGGATTGTGGACATTCTTTTTCATTGAGTCTTCTATTATTATGTGACCATGTCTTTGTGCATGAGGTTTTTCTTTAATTGGCAAGTATCTTCCATACAAGGAGCAAAATTGCTGCTGAAGATGGGATGGCGCCGTGGTCGTTCAATCAAGGACTCCAATGCTCAATCACTATATGGTATGCCCTACTCTTTGGCATGCATTTGTTCACAAATTTTTCCCTTCCTTGATAACTGGCGTCTCCTTCCTTTTACTGTGAAGTATTGCTCTATCCCCCCACATTTTTCTTGTATACGAAAAGTACACACAGAGTAAGGTTTTTTTTAAACGACTCATATATTCGTTTTTAAGGTTACAGATATATTACAATATTAATTTCAAACTCTTGTTTTCAAGATTCAAAAGCATTTAATGTAAGGTGAGTTGATGTATGCAACTTTGGATCGTTAGTGAAAAATATGTATTGAACTCCCGTTAGGAAAATTATTTTGGGACAAAATTATTTGGGCTAAAATGACAATCAATTTGGCTGGGACAAAAGGTTTACTATTTTTCTGTTCTGAAATTTCATTTAGCGAGAAGAGTTCAAAATAATAATAATAATAATAATAATAATAATAATAATAATAATAATAATAATAATAATAATTTGTAATTGATATGAGAGTTGTGAATACATTTTAATTTTCTCTAAGACCTTTTTTGTATAAATTTCTTGGGATTAACTTTCCAATACAACTTGCTCCTCCCATCCACCCCCATACACGCACATACACTCCCCAAAAAACAAGTTATAAAAATGTTTTTTTTATTGATTTGATGTCTAGTTTTTTTCCCATTTGCTGTCAAATTTGGAATTGATTTCATTCTATCTAGACTCAACTTCTAAATAGTAACAAGCAATGTTGCATCAGATTAACTATTCAATGCAACTTGTCTCACTTTTGGTACTTCAGAGGTTCGTCGAGAAGCCAGGAAAGCCTTTTTGGCACTTTCTTCTGATGGCACAAAAGATCAGCTTCTTGATTCTGAACAGTTCGAGCATAAAATTAGTCCCATTGATCCTCCAATTGAAGATGATAGTCAGTTTTTTAAAAGCACACCTGTGCGTCTACTCCTCTTTTTTCTTGCATTAATACTTTACTGTGTGGTTCCCATATCAACCATTATTTTTCATTTATCCCCTTTATATGCTTGGACCTTGGTACTCTGGTAGCATTATTCTTATTTTTCCTTTATAAATTTCTTTTGTATAAAGGAAATTTATACGACCAAAAAAAAGGAAATTTATACTACTTGCTGCTTACCGTTCTGTGATCCCAAGGCTTCTTTCTAGTCCTTCGTGAATTTTTCGCGGATGGCTACCTTGAAGATGGCTACCTGTTTACTCATTATAAAGATGAGGATAGAGTGAAATAGAAGTTCCTTCTTTTCATGAACAATGATCATGTAAAATATTAAAAATGTATCTCTTCGAGGTTCTGCTTAAGAGGACCCTGCATTGCTACTAGACTGAAATAGTGATGGTAGTGTCACATTATGCATTTCACTATCCACACCCCCCTTCCACCCATCAATGTACATTAGTATGTTTGATGGTGTATACTTATGGCTCTCATCTTCCACTTCTTTTCTTGAGTGTAGGATTTTGTCCTTAGTCCGAAACAAGACCTTTATGGCTTAGGGTTTGATCCGTTCAAGCATGCTCCTGAATTTAGAGGTATTACTATTATTTATGTAAATAACTTCAGTCTTATCTCACAATCATCAGTTTTTATTTTGTGAACACTTATGTTTTGTTGCTTTATCTCTAGAAAAGAAGAGGTTACGGATATCTGAAAACAAGGGGATGGGACGTCAAGGGCCTCTTTCAATGAAGGATAGCCTATTTGGTTTTAAATGTATGATTCTCATGTGTAATTATGTGCTTGTAGTTACTACCCTTTTTTCCTTGTGTTACCACTATAACTTGCTATCTTATATTTGTTAGCTGGCAAGGTTGCACCTGGCTTTGGAATTGGGGCTCTTGAAGAGTTAGATGTTGAAGATGAAGATGTGTATGCTTCAGGTTGGTTTGCTATACTTCACTGCATACATATACATGCAACTCAGAGATTCGAAATTCCAATTGCATTAAATCTTGGCGGACAAATCTTCTTTACTCCTTAAGGTCTTTATGGCGTGAATGGTTTCCTGTGTGTTTGTTCCATTCTATGGCGCACCTCCACACCCATTCTTGGTTTTGTTACAGAGTACCATTACTGTTTGCATATTTATACAACAAGTGCCTCATAATGTTAGCTGGTGATTAGGCACTTGCACTTAAATGATCAAGTATAACTGTAGCATCCCTTGAACTAGTGTTAAGTGCAAGCATGCTGGATCTTGTCCAAGGTTTCCTTGGAGGAGGATAGATAGAAGCAAAGGTGTTCGAAGAATAATCAAGTCTATCCTGCCCTAGGTAGTGTGCTTTGGCACTGCTTAGACTCAAAATTATTGCTTCAAAGATAATCATATGCTACGTTTGTCCCAAAATAAAAGACAAAATTTGGTTTACCATGATTGGTTGAATTTATTTTCATGTAAATTTATTTTAAAATTGGTGTAGAAATAGAAAATTATATATATATATATATATATATATATATATATGTATGTATGTGTACTACAAAACACGAGGTGACACGACTACATTAGTACATTATTTAGTCAAATTGTTGATAGCGTTAGACCTTGTGAAATTGTAACTGTGTTTTTAATTTTGGGACGGATGGAGTTATTCCAACTTAAAACCTTTGTATAGTCTATTACAAGAGGTAGACGAAAAAAGAAAAAAACATTTCAAACTAATACACTTTTTAATAGGAAACTGCATAATTAAAACTAAAATGATTGGCCTTCAAAAAAGAAAAAAAACTAATATAATTGATGATAGGATACTACATGATCAATCCTCTTGACTTGTGCTGTACCCAAAGATGCTTAAAGAGTCAATTACAACGTTTTAGCTTTGGGTAAATAATACACCCTCCGTCCCTAAAAATTGGTCTGTTTACTATTTCGGGCTTCCCATAACTTTTGTTTTCATTGATCATTTGATAAAATAATATAGTTATGTCACCCGTTGTTTTGTAGAACTATTGATGTAGTTTTTAAATATGTAAGTTATACCTTTTATTTTTATACTTGTTTGTAAATGAAATCATTTTAAAAGAGATGAGATTTTGCACTGTTTGAAAAGGAACAATTTTTTGGGGATGTAGAGAGTGGATAATATTAAAAAAGGTACATTGGACTTCTTCTGCTTCTTACTTTTACAAAGTCTTGGATAGAAAATGCACCAATGCATCAAGAAATAAAGCAACTATACATTTTTTTTGTTTTGTCTAAAAAATGAAGTTTTTTTTAAAAAGAAAATGATAAACTTATTATTCTTAAAAGTAAGAAATAACAAAAAATTATGACATGGAGTACTCGCAAATCGCAATTACCCCTTTCCTCTAAACGTTTTTTCGGCCTTGATGAATATTCTCTTATGACTGGAACAATGTGATTCTATCATCTCCGATAGAGCCAAAGATTCACTATTTTTTGGCTTTGGGTGTTCTA
Source organism: Cuscuta australis (assembly GCA_003260385.1). NCBI lineage: Eukaryota > Viridiplantae > Streptophyta > Magnoliopsida > Solanales > Convolvulaceae > Cuscuta > Cuscuta australis. The sequence continues at coordinate 2,341,595 of NQVE01000009.1, forward strand.
TGTTCTAAATATAGAGGTCATACTTACCCCGCAACGGGCGGGAGCCTTTGAGGCATTGGCGTAATGTTGCTGTTGTTGTTGACTTGAACCATGCATAGGGATTGTGGCTAAGACCCTATTCTCTTCAACTTATTTTTTCTACTAAGATGAGATCAGTAGAAACAACTTTAAATTACACTAAATTCATATCAATCCATTCAGATTACATGACATCAACCTTAAAAAATTTAGATTAGATTCAATAAATTCAGACAAAAAGAACAAGGCCTAAATGCTTTTTCTTTTTGTTAGTAAGTTTCATATGCTATATTCTGGGTACTTGTCCATTTATCTTTAGCATTTATGATTGTCAAGGAGGGGTTACATTCTCTCATCAAGAGTTATTCTGTCTAATTGAATCTTTTGATCAGGTTTCGAGATTGAAGGTTCATATTTTGAAGATGTTGAAGAGTCTACATTACCAGCCGTGGAGAATGTTAAGATGTTGGATATTAAAAAACATGATGTTCTACCTGGTTTTAAGGCTGCCTCAAACTCTGAGTATCAGTTGGAAAGGTAGGGGGAATACATCATTGTCATTACGTTTCCACAACAGTTACATGCTATTGAATAGTTGAATACATGTGAATTGCTTGTTATTAAAGTGTAGTACACTTTAAAATTAAAGAATTCAATAGACATGATAGGTAAAAGAACAGAGGAGATATAAGCACCACAAGGCTCAACGGTCAATGTCTTGCATGAGTAGACTAATTTCTGTTTGACAGACTAAAACTCTGTATAAGAATTCATCACATTTAAGAGATGCCCACTCCATCCCAATCCCCAAATTAATCTTCCCAGTTCCTACAATAGGATCCTTCCATACTAGAATTTTGCTCTAAAGAGCATTACATTATTGTATATTTCTACATAGAGTCATTGCCAATGGAGCTAAAAGAGTCATTTTTGACAATGCTTTAATAACTTCACATAAATAATGGACTACATCAAAACTTGCCAATGGGTAGTAAATGAAGCAATGCATCAAGGGTCTAACTGAAACAACCGCTTACAGGGGTAAGGTTGCATACATCTTGATTCCGGACCCTAATGGACTTGGGATTACACTGGGTTCGTTGTTGGTGTAATTCTACATAAAATATATTCTTCAAATTTTGATTTTGTGTTGTGGGATTTATGGTTGGTTCCAAAGTTGTGTTCAGGCACTCAAGTTTCATGCATTGTATATCTTTGATGCTAAAAGAAAGACATGGGTACAATGTTGCAGATTTGATCCACCAGTGGTCCCAAAAAATTTCATTCCCTCCCACATGTTTACTGTTTCTCTTGAAGTCGCCAATAGAGTCATTGAACCTCCACCGCCAGATTTTCCACCCCCCGGTGATAAGAACCTTAGAATCTTAATTGAGGGGTTAGCAAGTTTAGTAGCTCGTGCTGGTAAACTATTTGAGGATCTTTCTCGGGAAAAGAACCAGGCAAACCCTTTGTTTGGTTTCCTGACTGGAGGGAGTGGCCACGAATACTATTCAAGGAAGCTTTGGGAGGCGAAGCAGAAGCATAATGACCCCAGGGGAAAGCATTTGGAGTTCAAATTGCATCAAAGTTCAGAGAAGTTGACAGCAGAGAGCCGTGGAAATATTTTAGGAGAGAAGCCTCTAGAAAGAACTTTGAGAGAAGCAAGCCCAACTGTAACTGTTGCTGATGCCGTCAGTTTCCCGTCTAGTCTCATGGAAACATTTACCAACTCTTCGTCGGTGGGTACATCGAATATCTATGGCTCTATGCTTAACAACTAGATTTATATTTTAATGTAGATGAATCATATGAGCACTAAATTCTTCTGATAATGTTGCTTAATGCTATATTCTTTCTGCTTACAAGTAACTTGGGAGATCTACAAAATCCTGGGATATGGGTCAAATAAGTTAGAGGATTAAATAAATTAGAGGATTTTTTTCTAGACACGATTAAAACATCTAAAATCTGCTTTAAACAGTCAGGATTTTTTCTTCTAGACACAGTTTAGACAGCTAAAATCAGATTTGAGATCTTTTTCTTTAGCAGTACCAGATTTAAGCCTCAAAGCTATTCATGTATGTGAAAATCACAATAATAAAATTCTTAAATAAAAGTTACTTAGTAACTCATATAATAATGGCAATTGCATATAAATATAATCACATATTTAAGCCACTCTTCTGCTTGGAAGCCAAGATGAAAAGAAATCAAGTTGAGAAGAAAGTTGGTGGCTATTTGTGAAAGTTTCGATAAAGTAGAGAACAAAGCAATCAAGTAGAATACTTGAACCGTAGAGAAGAAAACAGTCAACTGGAGAACAACAGAATACACTGAAGAAGAGAACTAACATCTAAATTTTGGTTTTGTTGGTTTAAGCTTTTCTTTTTGTTCAAAGTAAAGCCATCTTAAATCTTTTAATGAAAACCATGTCATGCTAAACTTGTAAAAAAAGTAAAATGACATTTTTCTTGTAATGTGTTTTATCTTTGTATATATTTTAGGAGTAAGCATCATGAGGTGTAAGCCTCAATAGCTTTTTAATACCATGGTTCTAGATAATTGAATCTCAATAGCACCTCTAGGGCGAGATTCCAGAAGCGGGAAAACCTTTCCGAGATGATCCAGCAAAACAACAAAGATTTGAAAACTTCTTGAAGGAGAAATATCAAGGTGGTCTCCGCCCTAAAGATTCAGGAGGATCAAGTACAATGTCAGAGGCAGTCCGTGCTCGTGAAAGGTTAGAATTTGAGGCTGTTGCTGAGGCTATACAGAAAGGGAAATGGAGGAAAGAAAGCAAACCCTTGAATGAGTTCTTTTCAGATACGATAGCGGTAGCCGCGTCAAGATTCACATCTAGCACAGTTGAGGTACATATTCCAGCATAGCTTACAAGATGTCAAGATGAAACATTTAGGGTATGTTTGATATTTGGAAAATGCCAAGTTATATTTTTGTGTTTGATTTTACATCATAAAATGAACAGGAAAGTAAAATATGATTAACATTTCTAAAATTTCAAATATGTTTGGATTTCTTATTCTTTACATGTTAGAAATAAATAAAAAAATAATTTTGAACAAATATCTGAAAAATGAATTTATTGAATTTGTACCAATGTTTTATTTCTTCTCCCATTTTGTTTCTTTTCTCCTATACTTTACTTTCATTTACATTTCATTTCTGCAACAGAACACTAAAGTAGATCTCTCTGCGGATTTAGCTAAAACTAAACTGTATCCACAAAGGGAAGAGTTTCAATGGCGACCTTCTCCTATTCTCTGCAAGCGTTTTGATCTAATTGACCCCTACATGGGCAAGGTAACAATCTCTTCATTGTCTTATATTTTTGTTAATGTCTTTATTAATAATCCCTTTATGAAAAAGAAGGGAAGAATTCCCATCTTTCTCTGTTATGCACACGGCCTATGTAGAAATGGAACATAATGGATTAATTTTTTGAATTTTGATTTAATTATTGACTATAAGTACCTAATACACACTTACACACTGCTCCCACAAGTTTGGGGCTTCACTCCCTAAGGCTATGTTTGTAATTCAGAGAATGGTAAAGGGAAATAATATCTAGGAGCTTGACACACACACACACACCACAAGCACTATATTGTGATTTCTTAGTCTTTATTAATGGAGATATTTAAATAAAAGGAGTGAAATAAAATATAAAATATTGTTTATTGGGTTTGAAGCAGTTTTTATCCCCCGCCCAAGTGCCCAACCCACCCGCACATTTTCTTTCCTTCCGAATTTCCTCCATATATTTGTTTCTACTTTCTTTCCCTAGCATTTTCTAAGTTCCAAGTAGGGCTGTTCTTTGGACTGAACCGGTCCAAAGTCTGAAATTAACAAATTTTATTATTCAGGTTGTGCCGAAGCAAACCAAAATACTCAAGACTGAACCGGTCCAGTCCAAGTAGACCGATTCCAAATGTCTTTTTTAAGAATTATGATCGGTTTATCGTAGCCATGGATTTTTTACTTGGGCCATGCAAAAAAATGAAATTACGTCTCCGAAGACACTCATTATTAACGAAAAAATCTATTAGTGATCTACTCCCTAAAATCCAAGTAGCAATGTCCAGTAGAGCTAAACAAGAGTAAACATTCTTCAAATTCAACTAAATTCTTTAACTTGTGACAAACATCAATTCATCCTTCAATATTCAAATCTGAAAAAACTAAACACTATTTAAACACAAAAATAAACAATTTTTTCCAAAACAATGAATGAAGTAATTAAACGGTAATACTTCTCTCCAATTTTTCTGACTTTTTTCATATTAAGTTTCAGCTTGTGAAGTTGTCCACCAGTCTAATCTTTTCCACATATATGAGCTTGAAGCATCTTATATAGCATTAACAAACACTGAAAAAGCAAACAATTTATGCGTCAAGACTGCAAATGAGAAATCTTTAACTGTATGTCGAAAAACTCCCATGACAATAATCCGGGTGCTCAAACAAAAACAAAGAACAAAGGAAACCGATTTGAATATTTTATACCATTTTGAAGAGTTTCCAACTCAAAAAGGAACTTACACAAAACTTTTGTTAAAAGAAAATAGGGCTAGGAAGAAGGATCCGCATACGGTGTTTATTGACCTTGGGTGCCAAGGGAGGTCTTGTGGAGGTGTCTTGAGTCTGGAGGAGTTTCGATCGCATACACCCGCACCGTCAAGGATATGTACCGTGGGGAAAGGACTAGGGTAAAGACCGTCGTTCTTTAGGGCCAGGGGTTTGTCCTTAGCCCTTTCTTCTTTCTTTTTTGCCTTGGTGATAGATGTCGCGGGAAACTCAAGAAGTCCCGTGACACATGCTTTTTTGCAGATGATATTGTGCTTATAGACGACATGCGCGAGGGACTAAACCAAGGTTGTTAAGGCGCCAATGTACCTTCACATTGCCTAGGCGACCTTATGTGTGTGTGTGTGTATATATATATGAATATTCTTATGCATAATAAAACCACTTAACCAAAAAGAGATATAAGGCATAACATATGAAATAAAAGTCTACACATAATCTGACAAAGAAAGAAGTGTTTACAAGCATTTAGAAGACTACAAATAACAACATAATTCAAAAAAGTTTATCTCCATCCCGTTGGTTTAATGACCCTAACATGCAAGTCTAAAAATTTCCATTAAAGAAGTCATTCATATGGATATCATTATCTGTATCCATAGACTCAACAAGAGGCTCGCCTGAACGCCTTAATGTTTTCTACGCAAGGCACGCTAAGCGTCCAAGGGACAATGCCTTATTGCCTAGGCGCAACCTTACAGACTATGGGCTAAACGTTAAGTTAGAACTTTGACGCCTTTCCCTACAGACCAAAGGATTCAGACTGAGTATGACGAAGACTAAATACATGGAATATCATTTCAATGATCGGGAGACACAATCAGGGGTGGAAGTTAGGATTGACTCTCACCTAGTGCCAAAGGTAGACAGGTTTTGGTATTTTGGTGCGGTCACTCAGGCATATGGGGAGTTAGACAGGGATTTTGGAGCAGCTTGGGCTAAGTGGAAGTTGGCTTTAGGGGTGTTGTGCAATAAGAAGATTTTGCCGAGGATGAAAGGTAAGTTCTATGTGTTCGTAGTCAGACCAGCTATGCTATACGGGGCTAATAATTGCGAATACATCTTTCTATATATGTCACTAGGCAATCATTTAACAATTGGTCACAAATTTTGTTTCGAACCTCATTCTTCACAAATTTCATGGTTGAAAAAACATGGATCAACCTTTAATGATTCAAAATCTAAATTCTCTCCCATTTCATCAATATGTGGTTCCGGAGGATGATTTAAAGATGATGAAGCATTTGAATTCAAATTTGATGGATTCTCACTCGATTCTCTCTTTAGATCTGTGTCGTATTAAAACACCTTTGCATCCTATTTTGAAATTCAAATAATTATATTTATCATAACCTAATCATTTTAAAATATTTGCAATCTTACAAAATACAAATTCAAATCACAATTCACAAATAAGAAATTGGAAAAAAATCACAATTCACAAATAACAAATGTAAATACAAAAGAATACTTAATTTAAATTTTTTAAATGAATGTATACGTAAGAATTTAATTTTAAGTAGTGGTGGTAATAAGGCAATACTTATTTTTACTTTTAAAACAAAAACAAACAAGAAATAGTGCCTTAAATGCCTTAGTGCCGAAAAAACAAATAAAAATCTCTTGGAAGTTTCGAACTCGGGATTTCATAGATACACACGGGCGCTATTTCCAGTCGGGCTACTCGTTCTGCCAATGATATAACATGTTGTAACAATATATAGTAATAATAAGTATATACCTATATATAAAAGTATATAAAATTATGAAATTTCCGTGGGATCGTGTGATCCCGTATGAATCAACGTGGGTCTGCCCCTGGCTGGGCAGTCAAGAAGACACACGTGCGTCGTATGCATGGGGCGGAGATGCGGATGTTGGAAGATAAGCTACGGAAAGCTAGGTTGAGGTGGTTCGGTCATGTGAGACTGCGGAATGCTGAGTGCGGATGTGAGAAGCTTACATTGGTAGGGGGAAGTAAGGGAAGGGGTAGACCTAGGATGAGTTGGAAGGAGGTGATTCTTCTTGTCCCTAGTTTGAAGAGCTAGGATTAGTGTAGCTGGGTTGGTGCCTTGAGCTAGGGGGAGGTGTTGTTGTTGTGTGCTTTAAATGCGTTGTATGCATGGTGCTATTTTCTTGCAGTACTTTTCCTTTGTTAACTTTAGTTTGTTTTTTTTTACTCTAGTGCTTGTGTTGGGTGTGAAGCCTTTTGGGCCTGGTCTGGCAAAAGACGAGCAATTGGGTCAGGCCGGCCCTAATGGCCTTTGGGCCTGTATATTGTTACCTTGTTGCCCAAGCTTTGCCAAACCTAATTAGTCTTATAAATACCATGCTATGTAATTGTGATCTTTACTCCTCAATAAAGAGAAACACTAGTTGCAACCTGTGGAGTAAGTCACACTGACTGAACCACATTATATTCTCGTGTTATTTTTTTTATTTTCGTTTGTGCTTGTGTGTTTCGTGTTTCCGCTGCACTTATCTACTCTGATTATACCGACAACTGGTATTCGAGCGCCAAGTTCCTTTACTATTCATTCTTCCAACTGTTCTCCGGGGTTCGGGTCGGGCCCTGCAATTTTTTTCTGGGCAATTTAGGGTTGGACAAATTGAAGGTTGGGGGAGAGTTGTTTCGTTACACACGGTAGTGGCACTAAAGACGAGTTCGGTATAGGGTTTCTGGTTCGTCTGCTAGTTTTTTGCGATTAGGGTTTTGCAACCCTAGTAGCTGCTGTTTTTTGCTGTAACCCTTGGAGCCGCCAAGCAGAAGGGGTGCGATCTGTATTGTGGCTGTTGTGTTTGTTTGAGAGAATACTAAAGCAGTTTTTTTGGGGCTGCTTGTGTGAATCGTTCAGAAGAAAGGGGCTGCTGTGAATCTGAAAAAAAATAGGAGAGACAAGTTGTTTCGGTTTTTGTTTTTTTATTTTTCATATTTTTTGGATTGCAATTATTCTCTGGTTGTTTGATCTCTATTCTTTGATTGGACGATTTAGTGGTGGTTGGATTGTCCGAGATAATTTTGATAGATCGAATTCAAGACTACTATACATTGGGTCTTCTCTCTGTCTCTCATTTGCTATGGCTGAAGGTGATGATTGCGAAGTTTAACGGGACTGATTTCGGATGGTGGAAGATGGAAGTAGAAGCATTGTTATGTCGAAAGGATCTGGATGTGGTACTGGCAAATGAAAAACCGGAAAAGATGGCTCAAGCTGATTGGGATTTGAAAGAAAAGAGCCCAATCAGATATCATACTGACACTAACTAAAGATGTGGCATTCAATATCATGAAGGAGAAAACGACTTGGGATATGATGAATGCACTAGAAAACGTGTATGAGAAGCCTTCGGCTGCAAATCAGGTGTTCTAATCCGAGAGCTTGTGAATACAAAGATGAAAGAAGGGGGCTCGGTGACATCACACATTAACAACCTAAATTCAATTTTGTCTAGACTTGATACAGTTGGGGTGAAGTTGAGACTAGGTTTCAGGGTCTTCTGCTATTATTGTCTCTGCCAAACAGTTGGCCCGGTACTGTTACAACAAACACAAATTCTGTGGGAACCAGAGGAATTACTTTTGAGGGTATGCGAGATCTTATTATGGGAGAGGATGTCAAAAGGAGGAACTCGGGTGAATCATCAAACAGTGAGCTGTTGAATATTAGCAGAGGTTGGGGAAATAATAGGAATAGTGGGAGCCGGGGAAGGAATTCGTCTAGAACTCGGAAAATGTGAGATGTTGGACCTGTAATGAAACAGGGCACATCAAGAGTGAGTGTCCCATGGCGCATGACGACATTCATGGCGATGGGCCAATATCACATGGCGATGGCGCAAATATGGCGTCACCACTGGACACTAGTCACACAACATAATTAACTAAGATTCACACAGGAATAAGACACGAATTCAATAAAAAACAGAGTGCTTGATCTAAATAGTCATGTTGGAAATAAAAACACATAAGAAGTTATTCTAAACATAGTTATCACGGCGTCGCCTAGGCGTCGCGGCGCCCTCCGGATCTCGCCGTGATGATTCGACTCGCCTAATTTTCAATTCCTCTCCTAGGCGTCGCTTTTCCGACGACTTGGCGTCCTGGCGCAGCGCCTTTATTGACTAACGCCGTAAACATGGTAGTCAAATTCCAGATCTGGATCTTCTAATTCTATATCCCAGATCGACTTAGGGTTTGTTGCGAAAAAGACCATACGATCCTAGATCTTCTCCGATCAGATGCTAGAGAGTCGAGGGTTAACATTCGAGAGACAACCGACCCGACCCGACCCTTTAATTTTGACGGAATTCCCAGCGGCTAGCACTATTCCCGTAGGACTTTAACTTTGTATTTTAGGCTTTTCAGCTTCTCTTAATTCCCCAGCGACTAGCACGCCCTATTTTCCTTTAAAATTAACCTTTTACCGTATATTTTCTTTAATTAAAAGATGTCTTCTACAAGTGTTTTTTATATTTTCTATTTTTGAAAAAAGCATATAATATAATATAATACTCCGTAAAATATTTTATATATATATATATATATATATATATATATATATATATATATATGGGATTGACTCTAGTGAGATGACACCTTACGGTGCGATGACATGCTTCGGTCAGATGACGCAAAGCTCACCACACTACACTACAAAACTCACCAATGGACAATGCAAAGCTCACCTGGAAATAAAGCAAAGCTCACCACTTTGAACCCCAAAACTCACCTTTTTTTAATTTTGAAAATTAAAAAATTAATTAAAAATAAAATAGCAACACCGGTCAACCACCGGTCAACGGCAGCCGCAGGCGGCGGAGCAGCGGCGGTGACCGGAGGCGGCCGGCGGCTGGCGGCGGTCAATGCTGGAGTCAACGGTCAAAGTCTAGTCAGCACCCCTTCCTTTGATTTTATTTTTTCAAAAAAAATTCAAAGTGTTGAAAAAAATATGGTGAGCTTTGCCTTACAGTTTGGTGAGCTTTGTAGTTGTGCTTGGTAAGCTTTGCAGTGGGCAGTGGTGAGCTTTGCGTCATCTGACCGAAGCATGTCATCGCACCATAAGGTGTCATCTCACTGGAGTGAATTGCTATATATATATATATATATATATATATATATATATATATATATATATATATATATATATTATTTGTCTCCTAATCGTCGCCTTGGCGCCGTGATAACTACGATTCCAAATCCAAAATGATCCAAGGTGCTAGTAGTAAAACAACTTAAGCAAAATTCGAAAGTAATTCAAACTTAAGATTCAGACTCACATTTTAAGATATGAATATATTATGATAATATCTCATCTTCGTCAACTTCTTGAACCATTCGGTTACTAGTTGATGCCCGAACCTGCCTCTTTCAAAACCAAGTCTCAGAGACTTGTCTTCAACCCTTCCGGAACAGTAGGACATTCTATTGTGTTAGGATGCCCTCCGATCAGATGTTGTTTGAATCTTCTAATCCCACCATTACTTATACGACCTCAAAAATTGCATACAAAATCATTACTCGAGCTTGGTTTCAGCTTTGTGCAGTGTCCCCTAGCCAAAGAGCACAACATTTTAGGTCGCAGGTTCCAGATTCGTGTGAAACTCAGGCTGTGAAGAAGAAGAAAAAGGTTGTCGCAGGTTCCCTCCCTCCCCTCTCGAGTCCGATCGGCAAAGAAGAAAAAGAGGACGAGCGACGGTGGCGATTGGGAAAAGTTAGTCACGGCTGAGTTTGACCAAAAAGAAAATGGTTTTGTATTTGTATTGGGCCTGACCTAAGCAAAAAAAAGAAAAAAAGGGGACAAATAGCGATGGCGCAAGAATGGCGCGCTGCCACAGGATACTCGATCGCCACAAGCAGGTTTATGGCGCTGGGAGGGCAAAACGCCAATGGCGCATTTATGGCACGCGCCATTGATAACACTGAGTGTTCGGGTCGTATATAAGATGTCGGCAAACAACAAGTGAGTAGTGTTTGGGCAGATGAAGAATGTGATGTTGACGTATTGGTTTACTGTGTAGAGTCTACTACAGACTCTTGGGTTATGGATTTTGGTTCTTCGTTTCACGTCACACACAATGGGGAAATTATGGTGGATCTGAAAGGAGACTTTGGAAAGGTACAATTAGGCAACCATGAATTTCTTAAAGTAACAGGCATGGGAGATGTTAATCTGAAGACTCCATTGGGTACTACATGGAACTTACAAAAGGCTTGATGAAGAAACTTCTGTTCGTGAACTAAATAAACTGGGACCGGATGTTAAGTTTGGTGGTGGTAAATGGAAGGGGATGGATGGGAATCTGGTGATTGTTCGTGGAAAGAGACGGGGATCATTGTATATGGTAGAGGAACCTGCTTAGGGAGTGACCGTCCTGGTTAAGCAAAATAAAGTCTGTTTCACTGAATCTAGTAGATGTAAGAGGGTTCAATTTGCAAACGTGAAGCTTGGAGCCATGAGGATGTCAGTTGAATGTGTTCGGAAGTTTAAAATACTTAGGGGATTGGGGGATAGTGGGAGCACGGGACGTGTTCCGGATAGAGTTTAAAAGAACCGTTTGGTTATGAAGAAAAAGATTCCGACTGGAAAATTCTCTCCTGAAGATAGTTTGCATGATGTGGAGAGTGGTAATGATCCTTGGTGCATCTCTGGATCCGGTGGATTGTGCAAGCCGGATGAGACAAAGGATGGGTGGAGACTGGTGAGTTGGAGCTCAATTGGAGCTCAGAGGAGCTTCAATGGCCCCTCGGGTACTTGATGAGAGGGGCGGTTGCAACTAGGAGGATATGGCATGGAGTTTTAGCTTGTTCTGAGGAACTGAGGCTTTAAGAACTTGTTTTGAAGATTACTGAAGTTACTGGTGCTAGGTTTGCTTGGATGGTATTTGTAGATTGTGCAAAGGATTCAAGTGTGAGATTGTTGGATGTGAAGCCTTTTGGGCCTTTGGCCTGGTGTGGCAAAAGATGAGCAATTGGGTCGCGCCCGCCCTAATTGCCTTTGGGCCTGTTTATTGTTATCTTGTTGCCTAACCTTTGCTAAATCTAATTAGTCTTATAAATACCATGCTATGTAATTGTGATCTTTACACCTGAATAAAGAGAAACCCTAGTTGCAACCCGTGGAGTAGGTCACACTGACCGAACCACGTTATATTCTCGTGTCATTTTTTTCTTTTCGTTTGTGCTTGTGTGTTTTGTGTTTCCACTGCGCTTATCTACTCTGATTATTCCTCACAGTATTGTATTTGTGCTTTCCCTGCTTTATGTATCTACTGTGGTCCTTCTATATGTGCAACTTGAGTCGGGGGTCTCTTGGAAGCAGCCTCTCTTCTTTTGAGTAGGAGTAAGGCCTGCTTTCACACACCCTCCCCAGACCCTACTTTCGTGAGATCCAACTGGGTTGTTGTACCAACTAGTTCAAAATTGTAAGGAACAACAAAATCGTGTGATAACTTGTGACTAGGGCGTTCTAGACGATCAAGAATAGGAAAGATGGCAGTGACAATGGAGATTGGAGAGTCAGAGATGGAGAGAGGACGATTGGGATCTTCTGATCAATGTTCAAAAAGGCGAAACGTAAACGCGCCTCAAGGCGCGCCTCAAGGCGCGCCTCAAGGCGCGCCTCGGAACTTTTTCCGGAAAAAACGCCTCAAGGCTAATCCCGTTTTCATGCTTTAGGCTTTTTTACGCTATTCTCTGAAAGGCGTACGCCTTGGGGCGTACGCGCCGGTGCGCGCAATAAGGCTTACGCAATAAGGCTTACGAAATTGGAAATTAACCAATTAAAATTTTGGGTATTGAACCGTTTAAGTTGTCAATTACTCCAATTAATTAACCCAATTGGAGTATATATCCTAAAATTACCCAAAATTAGTGTCGATTACCCTCCTAATCTTTTTCGATTACTTTTGGCGAGCTACGAACCGTCTCCAGCCGTCCAGCATCGCCGTCTGCAGCCTTCTTCTCCGGCAAAAAGGTATGCAGTCTTCTTCCCCGTCTGCAGTCTGCGTTTCTTTCCCCGAAAAGGTATGCAGCCTTCTTCTCCGGCGAGCTGCGTTTTATGTTTTGGGTAATTGTTCATTTGTCCTGCGGCTTCTGCGTTTTATCTCTGCGTTTTTCCAGTCTTCTTTCCACCTGTTAATATCCTCTTTTTTTTCTTATTTTTTTGATTACTGATGTGCTAATTGTTCTATTTTTTTTGTTTTTAAGATGAATTATTGCATAGTATCGTATTGTTTATTCGTGCAAAATTATGTTTGATTCCATGTTAGACTTTGTTATGTTTGCGATGTATTGCTTTGACAATATACTCTTTTCATGTTTTTGGATTATTTATGTTATACATTATGTTCTATCTTTGGTTTTATATTATTTTGTGAATGTTTTTCAATTTAAAATTGAGGCTTACGCCTCAAAACGCCTCAAGGCTTACGCCTTACGCCATGAAATGAAAACGCCTCAAAACCGCAATACGCCTTTTCGAACATTGCTTCTGATAAGAAACCCTAGGCATTCCCTTTCCCGCCTCCGTGTTCAGTTCCTCATCCACATTATTTGATTAGCCATATTTCGGATTTTAGATTAGTAACCTTTCTTTGGTCATTTCGGTCCAAACCTGGATCATTTTAGGCTTGGACCGGAATAGTCCAAAACCCGTATGCTGAACTTTTATGGACTGAATATCGACCCTGAATATAGTCAATTTGAGTTCAGTTTGGACCTAGCGGTCATGTTTGATCTATTTTTTCGGTTTGGACCTAGTGTTGAATAGCCTAGTTGCAAGGGAGACCCTAAAAGAACAATGCATATGGTCGTTTTGGTCAATACATATTTAATTACTCCAATTTTTGTTACATTCTTTTTGCGAAGTACTCTTTTGACTCTGGACTATTAGCTTAATAAACATGTCTTGTGTTTCGGCTAAAAATTAACACTAGTTTGTAAATTTTCATCTGCAGCCACCAGCAGCCCCGCGTGCGAGGAGCAAAATGGATTCCCTTGTGTTCATGACAGATTCTGTTAAAAGTAGAAAGGTGGAGGAGTGTGTTACTGATAGGAGACTTACTGTTCTTGAGGCCATCCAAGATGACTCAAGGGAAACTTCTAAAGATGATATGGAGGTTGAGATAAAAGTTGAAAATGTTGAAAGGCCTGTTGATCTATACAAGGTATTTTTTTTTAAAAAAATTGTTTTTTCTGACGATTCACTGTGTTGTATTTGCCATTTTGGAATTCTATATTCTATTCTCTGTCTAATGAAAGAATATGTTTCAAAGACTGCCCAAAAAAGATCTAACAAAACTATATATAGTATTTTTTAAAAAATTACCATACAAAAAATTACTGTACATATGAGAAATATAAGCTAAACCTACAAATAAGTTTAAAGTATATGCTTCGCCTTGATGGATGTTGAAGATTAGCAGTGTTCTCTAGGTTCTGTTTCTTTCTTGAGTTTTTTCTTTCTTTTTCTGCAGGCTATATTTTCAGATGATTCAGATGAAGAAGAAGAAATTATTAATCACTCCACAGTTCAGGAGCCTAAAAAGAAGGTAGATGTTGCTAATACAACTCTAAACCGTTTGATTGCCGGTGACTTCTTAGAATCATTAGGTAAGGAACTAGGTCTTGAAGTCCCCCCAGATGCACCACCACCTTTTCAAGAAACCAAACCTGCCCCTGAAGACGAGAAGGGTGGTCCCACTCGTAATAATAATAATAATAATATTAATAATAATGATAAAAATAAAATCAATAACACAGCAGAAGCCGAAAGAGGCACCCCTCTCCATGAGTATGAAACATCTTCCACTGATAATGCTAGAAATCTAGCATCCACACCTCATACTACAAACAATAATATTCCACAAAAAGGTGAAACCACCAAAGCTGAAGCTGGTCGGCCGCATCATGGCTGGAGTAGTGATGATTCCTCAGAAGGGGACAAGAGGAGTGGGAAACGGAAGCACCGCAGTAGTAGACGAAGGACTAGCTACAGTTCAGATAGTGATTCGTCTGAGGATTATAAGCGCAAAAAGGATAGAAGAGAACATAAGCGGTCATCAAGGGAGTCAAAGCACCATAAGCATCGGAGACGGGGCTCACCCACCAGCAGATCTTCTCACCATGGTTCTCGAAAAGAAGTCAGGGAATCCCGAAGAGAGAAACACAGACATAAAGAATAAGAGTATGTATGACCCGCCGGTTTGATTAAGAATGACGGAAGTTGGGTTTTGGCGAGGAGGGGGGGGGGGGGGGTTGAAGATTTTTTTATATCTCTTCCTCCCAAATGAAACACGCCCTAAGGGGATCACATCTATCTTTTGCCATATTTGAAGTTGCATTGTGTTGCTGGAGATGCGGTGACCATTGTTGTTTTCCTAAAGGTCTTATGATCATCCAGTTTTGACTTTGAACATGCATACGAGTTATTGCTTGCAAAATATTTGGAAAATATGGCAGAGACAAAACATTGGGTGATAATGGATGCATGTAGGGGTTAAAGCAAATGCATATATTATGCAAAACCTTTGCTTTGTTTCTTGCGTTTTCCATTTGAACTGTATGCTTTGCTTTATATATATATATATATATATATAAATATTCTCGCACGAAGAGTCACCAGAAAGATTCATGTGGCTTTGGATCGAGCTGCATGTCTGTGGCTCCTCTAAATGAGTGGTCACATGTTCGAACCCTGGCCACAAATGGTTCTTTCTGCTTCATGAGATACTACATATGAACAAGCACTATATCGCGATATAGTCAAAATAGTATTTTAAAAGATTTCAAAGTGACATTCAAGAAATAGAAAATGGAGTAAATGGTCTTTAATTATTTGAAAGGTTGTTTCACATAGGAAATACCTCTCTATTGACCACTTTTAAATACAGAGGCATTCATTATATTATATTTTCTCAATGTTTGTTTTTTCTAATTTTATATTTCATTTTTTTTTGAACACTAATAATTCTATAACAAATGTAGTATCTGTTTATATATACTTTCTCAGCTTATTATAGCTTTTAAAGTTATCGCAACCATTGGGGATTGAACTGTTGACCCCTTTTTAGTTATTTATATGTTAAACTCTAAATTTTGTTTAAGAGAATTTTTCCCCATTTAATTTTTCTTGGTTAAACTTTGTGAGTTTTGATTGCAATGTGCCGAAAAAATATATTGCATTATGATGTAAATGCAATAACAATAAATATATTTTGGAATGTTTGTAAACTATATCTCTATATAAATATAATTAATTGTCGAAGTGTTTAATTGGAGTTTGTTAAAAGTCAAATAACAAAAAAATTTCTGGACAATGTGAGTATATGAAAAAGGAAAAGGGTTATCTCTTGTATGGTGCGGAGTAATAATCAAATTTACTTGGAAGGTTCACACATATACTCTCAGATTTAGTTGATTATGCAATATCTCCCAAATTACTTTTTATACATCAATATTTTGAAAAAGTACTAAATTCATACCTGTGCTATACACATGTATAATGTTTAACAAAACTAGTATCACACCCGCGCGTTGCACGGGTCGCAATTACGTTGTAAATTTACATTGGTATCATTATAAAAGGAAAGAAATACAACATATAATGAAATATACTCCCTCCGTCTAAAATTAAAGTTCTCACTTTCCTTTTCAGGACGTCCACAATTAATGTTCCCGTTTCTAATTTAGGAAACTTTTCCTTATTAAAATTACTAAAATACCCTCCACTCCTTATTCCTCTTTATCTTTTTCTTTCTCTTTCTCCTGTGCAGAATCGCAGCCACCCTCCCCCCAATTTCTTTTTCTTCTTTTCTTCTTCCTTACATTCTTTTTCTCTCCAACACCTTCTCTTCATCTCTCCTTTTTTTTCTCTCTAGCCGAATCTTTCTTTTCTTCTTCTTCTCTATTTTTTTTATTGTTCTCTACTTTTCTTCCTCTTTATTTTCTTCTCCCCTCCCCCTTTTACTCTGCTCGACCGACGGAGTTTTCTTTCTTTTTTACTTCTCTTGTTCTTCTTTCGTTTCCTCCTCCCCCCTTCAGATTCATAAGATCATTCAAATCTCTGTTAGATCTAAGCAATTCGCTTCAGATCTGGGTTCGATTCAGATCTGTGAAGCAACTTAGCATCAATGAAAGTTCTTCTTCCTCTTCAAGTCATCTTCGGTTTTTCTTCTTCCTCTTAAAGGTCGCCTGCGAGAATTCTGAAATTTTGAGATTGGGGGAAATTTCTGGAAGTTTGATCAATTCTACAGGAAAAGGTCTGCAGTCTGCGGACCACTACTGTAGACATCTGCAGGAGAAGTGGTGGATCGAAGGTCTGCGGTCTGCAAGAAGAAGACTGTTTGTTTTTTAATGTCTGTAGACTGCTATATAAATTAATGGTGGTAGTGTACGGTGGTGGTGTATGGACGATTGTGGTGGTGGTGGAGGGTGGTGATGGAGGGTGGTGGTGGACGTTGACGGCGGTGGTGGTGGCAGTGGATGGTGGCGGTGGTGGTGGACGATGATGGTGATGGACGGTGACAGTGATGGTGGACGGTGGCGGTGGTGGTGGACGACGGTGGTGATGGACGGTGACGGTGATGGTGGACGGTGGTAGTGGTGGACGGTGGCGGTGGTGGTGGACGACGGTGGCGGTGATGGTGGATGGTGGTGATGGTGGTGGACGGTGGTGGTAGTGAAGAGAAGTAGAAGAAAAAAATGGAGAAGATGTTAGAAGACATAAGTTAATGTCTTTTCCAAGAAGATGTCAGGAAGACGTTTTTGAGTGAAATGTCTTCCAAAAAACAAACAATCTGCAGAGCTCAACATCTGCGCGCGTCTGTGCGGCGCAGACAAAAGAGGCCAGAAGCTCTTCTGGACAAAAAACAACCCCCTAAGTTTTGCTCTTGCCGATTCTGGTCTTCTGGAATAATGGGAGAGGGGGTGTGGTTGGACGGCAGTATGGGTGGCCAGGGGTTGGTAAGTGGGGTAAGGTGGAGGGTATTTTGGGAAAGTCAAAGCAGATTTTAAGTTTTATTAAACTCCGTGTCAAGTCAAAATGAGAACTTTAATTTTGGACGGAGGGAGTACGATTTTTTAGTATTGTAAAGCACGAATATCTATAAATTACAAATTTTGAAAAACCTCTTTATAAACTACATTAGTGGTACATTTTGTTGAGACATCCTCTGCGTTGCAAATAAGAATCTTCAGGCCATTGCGATTTGTTACCTTGAAACCGCAACATATAATTGTCCATTACTAAATACGGGTTTCCGTAACAATAATCCCACGTGTTTTAACGATTGGCCTTTACTCTTATTAATCGTCATTGTATAAGAAGTAACAAGAGAGAATTGTCTTCTTTGAAACTTGAATGGTGTTCTTGCATGAGATGGTGTCAGTGATAGTATTGGAATAACAATTAACTTCTTGACCCATGTGTCTTCCAGATAAAATCTTTCCTTGGATCGAGTGATTAGCCAACCGAGTTACTATCAATCGAGTATCATTACACAAACTCATCGAATGATCAATGTTTCTTAGTAACATAATCGGGGTGCCTACCTTCAAAATGAGCTCATGATTTGGTACTCCGAAAGCACGAATCTTATTCAAGAACTCGGGACTATGCAAGTCGTTAAAGAAATTCAAATTAGAGTCCGAGTTCTCAACCTTGTCGGAACTAAGATAAGTGCGTGATTCCTCATTGGGATTCATCGATGTCAGATATTCATTTATAGAATCGACGACATCCAACGTTGGAGCCAAAATTGCACGGTCGTGCAAATAGGTTGGATCATTTGCTATTTTATGAAAATCTGGATATGTGGAATTCACTATAGTAGCTATAGGATTTCCCGAAGATGGAAGGAACATATCATTAGGTATTGTTACTTCTGCATAGCCATCATGTTCATCTCCTGCAACTCCATCGCCAATACTTGCAATCCATTTAGCGAATCCAACTAAATGGTCGTAACTACTATCTCCAATCATTGATTGCAGACGTATGTTTTTTTGTTAAACGCAACACAGTGCAATCTTTCTAGATGTACGAAGAATTAATCATCAAATTAACAATGTCTTGTCTGGTTCCTTTTGGAATTACTGACAATATTTGCCGGAAATCTCCGCCAAAGACTATTGTTTTTCCTCCAAACATTTGGTTTTCACTCAATGCATTGGAAAATCGTAGAATGTCGCGCAAGCTTCTGTCTAGGGCTTCGAAGCAATACTTATGTGTCATTGGTGCTTCATCCCAAATAATTAATTTTTCCTTCACTAAGAGTTGTGCTAGTGGTGTTCCTTGCTTTATGTTCCAAGTAGAGTTCTCATCCAGGCACAACGGGATTTTAAAACGTGAATGCGTTGTTCTACCACCTGACAAAAGTAAAGATGTTATTCTACTTGATGGGACATTCAAAACAATTTCACATCTTGATCGTAATGCGGCTGATAAAGTTCTCCAGACATATGTCTTCCCTGTTCCACCGTATACATAGAGGAAGAAAACTTTCCCCGAATCTGTATTAACGGATTGCATTATAGCATCATACGCTGCGCGTTGTTTGTCATTTAATGATGCTAAAAGGGAAATGTGCTCACTCGCCAAGGTTACACGATCATATTGCATCTCATAAAAAATCATTCGATTGGCTGGAGCCCAAATTCCGTGCTGGTTTGCTTGTGGCATATTTGTTTAATCGCGAAGGCTCTTCCCATGACTTTGAAGCAAATCGTCTATATCACATAAAACATAATTTTGAATCTCTTCTTCTTTAAGTGTAAGACCTACAATGGTTAATAAAAATATATTTTTAAAATGGGAATTTTTTTTTTCTTTTAAGGTAAATTTTTCGAAGTACGGAAAATGTAACTGATACCTTCATGCTGTAAGATACGGCGTTGTCAGTATAATACATCGTCTGCCATATATTGCCAGCATTGATCCCAAACGTGCCATGGCCTAGACATTGAATCACTTGTCAGTAGCGTCAGGAATAAATTCCTTAGGTGTGCAACAGAAGCCCACTCGCTTCTACGAATGCATCTAGGTATTCCCTATCATCATCAAGTAATCCCAAAGCGTAACATGCATCACAATATGATTCATGAATGATGCCATTAATAGTTCTGATATCTTCGTAACTTGTACGACCACGTACAATGTCCAGAAGACATCTCAAGTAATAAGCTTAACCTGTTCATGGTGGAACGTAGCTCAAACGTCCTACAGCAAAGCCTCTCTTTCGAGGCTCATATTTTTTTTATCTGACTTCCATACAAATTTGTGTGGAAATTCTGCATATGTCAGAGATCTTGCATCATCATACATTTTATTTGCCCTCATCCACGCTAAAAATTTACTTTTTGATGCTTTTGCATTGCACAACTTCGACAGTATCATCATCATCTTCGTAAAAAATCATTTGCTCACCCTGCATATGAAAGCTCAAGCGTTCTACACTTGGATTTTTATAATGTATCTCATATCCAAAAATTCTCCATGTAGCTTCATTTGGACATATATATCTACAATCATAATAGAGCTTGATTTCATTTGTCTCGTCCATAGCTGGATCAGTGGAATTTAAAGAGTTTGCATAATAAATAGCAGTCACTCGATCATGCCCTTTGTTGACGTACTTAAACAAATACTTTATTGAACGTGATTGATTACACCATTTGACGTTCAAATGAGCTTCGTATTTCAGTAGCAAGTACCTATTATGCAGCACAACAGAACGATTGTCTAAAATGATACCATTTTTTTCAATAATTCGTCCATCGTTACACCTTCTGTATCTTGGATATCCATATACATCAATGGCAGTATCACTAATAAAGTGTTTAGGAAAATTTCTCGTGCATCTACCATTGTCCATGCAAGAGGAGTAAGGTGCAGACAGTCCGCAAGGTCCATGAACCATAAAGTTGCACATTGCTTAGAAATATTTTGGATCCAAATCTTTATCTGGAAGCCCAGTAGTAATAATTTTGTCAATATCTGCAGGCGTAGGAAATTTGTTTTGTTGGGCCAGAAATAATAATAATATATGCGCATGTGGCAATCCTCGTTTCTGGAACTCAACTGTATATATAATTGCATTCGATAATAAAATTAAATAGTTAATCGAAGTCTATGCATGCAAGTATTCAAATAAAGTTGAAAGAGACAACAATATAATATTGTACATGCTCGAACTGTACCAAATAGCTTTTTTCTATGTAGTTCTTTTATGAGTTCATTTAATTTCATATGAAACACTCGGCAACATATATCTGGACGGTGTTCTGGCCTTAGGGTTCTTTTCTCTAGAAATCGTGTTTGCAACATAGCCGTAAATCTTGTTTGCGAAATTATTCTTAAAAGTATTTCTTTTTAAGAATAGAGTGATTAAGTAAATAATTACCTATTTAATTAGGCGTAAATAATTACGTACTTTTTTGATAAAATAATTAGGCGTAAATTATTCCAAGTAATTAGCCATAAATAATTACCTATTTAAAAAGGAAACAAAAAAGAAAAAAATCTCCTGCACCGTCCCTTCCTTTTTTATCACAATCAAGAAATTAGGCAAAATTGGTTAGGAAACAAATTAGTCCCTTCCTTTTTTATCAGAATTAAGTAATTATGCATGCAAAATTTCCTTTAATTTATCATTTTAAATAGGTAATATTACACAACCAATCATAGCCGTAGATCTTGTTTGTTCCTTGATATCGACGGTGCAGAAGATGAGTGCATTGGGCGGGAAAATAATTCCCCTGCTTTTAAGAATAGAGTGATTTATATTATGATCAATTTCTTCCAAGAAAATAATTTTATAAAAAAGAAATATATTTAAGTAAAGAGAGAAGATAAATATAAATAATACTCACTCCGTCCCAATTTATAGTGTCTGTTTCGATTTACGATGTTTGATTGAAATTATTTTCAAATCATTTTATATGACAAATGGTATAAAGTTAAAAAATAAAAATTATATATTAAAATACTACATCAAAAGATCTACAAAACTAGTATTGACAGTATTACTTTATTTTATAAAATTACTAACGAAAATAGAGAAAGAAAATGAATGAAACTTGACCCTGTGAATAGTGAACAAACATTATAATTTGGGACGGAGGGAGTACGTTGTACATTAGAGAAGCATATCATTTCATAGAATTTGGGACGGAGGGAGTATTTAATTTGATTTGATATAAGGTTTGCATGGAGCCACACTCCAACTTTTACACTTTTCTCAACTTTTAGGGACAAAAAGAAGTAATATTCATTTATATTAACCTCTAAAAAATGTTCATTTATATTTTTCAATTCAACGACATACAATAAACAAATGTCTCTCTTAAGAATCGAACTTGGATTAATTTCCCATAAGATTCTGGTGGAGAAGTTAGGTCAAATTGAGTTGAGCAAACTCAAAACAATGAAAAAGTAAAATACTCGTTTTGTCCTTTATCTCTTTTCTCATTTGAGTTCCTATACCTCTAAGAGCACTTCAACTCCTTATTTTATAATTCATCTCTCCAATCATTCTTTCTCATCCATATCATCTCCACATCATCCATCTTTAAATACCTTATTTTTTAAATAAATAGTCACAATCATTTCATCCACATCTATCGATCTATTTAATTATTTATGGATCCCACTAGTAATTTACTTCATTTGTAATTTTAAATATTTTATATTTTGTATTATATTAAAAATAATATTAATTATTTATCGTAGCATAATGGATGAATAAAAAGTACAAAAATATCATTTATTTAAAAATTATATGAATTTATATTTAGAAGAATCAAATTAGAGAAAAAAAATTCAAAATTCAAAATTTTAATATAAGTATAAATTCAATAATATTAAAGTTACTAAATAAAAAAATTTTCGAAGATAGAAAAAATACAGTTTAATAATTAAAAATAATTGATAAATAAACATAATTTATAGAGTAGTTAAAATATTAATTAATTATTTATTATAATATAATTGAAAAAATTATTTTGTGGGTGGGGCCATATATCAACATGGATGGGGCCTATTGGTGTAACATCGTTACAACAATTCAATTGGAATACTTACGTTGTTCCGATCGTAAAACTGATTGTTCTTACTCTCTAAAACCCCTGGTAAACCTTCCTACCCCGCTCCGTTCCCCCCTGGAAATTTCATTGCACCAAATTTTGTTGACTTTCGGGTCAAATTTTAAACCAAATTTTGGAGCAGTGAAATTGGCGGGCCTACTAGAGTGTGTTGGGGACAAGGCAGGCTAGGGGGGTTTACCAGAAGGGTTAGGGGGACAGGAAGAATCAATTTTACGATCGGAGCATCATGGGTATGCAATTGAATTGGTGTAACGATGTTTCCACCAATTGGGTTGGTGTAACATTAACTTTCCTCTTAAACAAATTATCCTCTCTCACCATCCATTTGTTCATTGACAATGGTTTAAATATGTCAATGCATCCATTCATATTATAATATACTACCTCCGTCCCATTGTTTTTGTCCAGTTTTGACTTTTGGAACTGTTCATCTAAGCACTTTGACTCATCAAATTCTCTCAATGTGTAAGCTTAAAAATAGTCATGTGTGATCTTGTTTGATTCGTATTAACATATAGATTATTAATATATAATTTTTCTAATTTTTTAATATACAAATTACAAAATAAAATGGATTAAAGAAGTGCACTGGATGATGTGCCAAAAGGTAAGTGGACAAAGACAGTGGGACGGAAGGAGTATTGATTAAATGACACTAATAGAGATTCTCTAATCTAATACTTTGATCATTAATATTAATGTATAAATAAAAATAATATTTTAAAAGTACATTTTAAAGTCAACCTATTGATATTAAATTCATATCACATTTCAATTTATTACTCCTGTCCTAAAAATTTCTTCTAAGATATTATTTATGTGGTCAAACTTTGATCACTTTCTTTATTTATATTCGTTAGTTAATTGATAAAATGACATAGTTATGTCATCTCTTCTTTTGTAAATTTTTTTTTTATGTAGTTTTTAAATATATAAATTTTATCTGTTAATTTTAAAACTACAATCAAATAAATTGAATAGAAAATAATTTTACACTGGGTTTGGTTCAAGGAATTTGAGAGGAAAAGGAAAAGAAAATGAGTAGGAAAACATTTTTCTTGTTTGGTTAGAGAGGAAAAGAAAAGAAAAGTGGAAGGAAAAGAAAATGAGAAGACAAAATATACTAAGAGGATTGTCAAGGAACCGATTCAACCAAAAGCTCAAGCTTGTGGTTGTGGCCCAAGAACAGTTATTTATATTCTAACACGCCCCCTCACGTGCAGACGTACTCTTTTTCGATCCCTGCACGTGAAACCTTAATTTTTTTAAAACTGGGTGGCGCTGAGTTTCGAACCCGTGACCTCTTAGTCAACGAGGCTCTGATACCATGTGAAGGAAAATTCCTCCCATTTTGGTGAGGAAAAACCATTTTCTTTTTTTTTTCCTTCCAAATTCCTTGAACCTAGGGTTAGTGAAACTTCATAAATTGAACTGGTAAGAAAGTTTCAAAATGAAGAGAGTATTTTTTCTTTATTTTGTAATCAAATTTTGAAACACATAAGGATAGTGCTTATGCAAAACTGGATCAAGATTGTACTAGAAAAGTAAGAAAACGGCGAACAAATTCTCTCTTCTAAGGCCCCGTTTGGTACATGGAATTCGAACTATGGAATTGGAATTGAGGATTTCAATTTCAATTCTAATGTTTGGTAGCACAAAAATTATATAGATTTGAAATTGATAGTGCAAAAAATGAATTAGAATTGACAGAATTCAATTCTATAGAATTGAATCCCATGGAATTACAATTTCAATTCAATTCCAATTCCACCAATTTCTTATACCAAACGGATCTTAAGTAAATTTCCCCGAAGCTCCGTCGGCATTGCGTCGTAGCCCACAGACGGTTTGGTAAGTTTGGGTGGGAGACAAAAACAAGAAGAAAATCTAACCGAATATTTAGTCTACCCTCTTTATTTGTTTTTGTTTCCAATCATACCAAGATAGACAACTACATTTCTAAAAGATGCACTGATATCTTAACGATTCAAGAAAATATTAATTCAATAAAAAAATTATAATAACATTTTAGATTATTGTATACCATCACACTAGCACAATATTAGTGTATGCCTTCGGGATTCAAAATGAGTTATAGTTTTGACAAATTTTATGATGAATCTAAGGTCCATCATTAATTTACATATAAACAAAATAAATATTTTTTTAGTACTTAGGTAAACATTTATGGGATAATTTACCTAAATAAGATTAAAACATAATGACTTTCTCAATATAGGACCATATGTTTTTATGTCCCAATGTAGAACCATTGATCATTATCTATTTGTCATTATTTAACTAAATGTCTGGTATCACTTGAAGATTATTTTTCTCACTAGTCATTATTAAGTCTAGAATAAAAAAACTTAAGTCCTACATTGGGAAATAACTTATATTTTAATCCTATTCAATGCAAATTTCACAACTTTTATTTTTTTTAAAATAAAAAAAATACTTATGTTTTATGTGAGAATATTCCAAAAAATGGTGCACCTAGACACTTTTGTTTTTGTTTTGGATAGGGACGACACGTCTTCTTCCCTTCCCCCCTTCTTTGAATCGTTCCTGCACAGCTTTTGCTGACGCTAAATTTTGTCGTCATTTCTATATCCAAATCTCTCAAACTTCCCTTAATTACCCTCTTCTTCCACACCTTTCTCTCCATAGATTCCATCCCATCTTTTCTTTATCATTCAAAAAAGATTCCACCGTCGACAAGCGTTGTATTTATTTCAATTTGAGTTCCTTTTCAGAGAATCTATGGATGCTTCCATGATCAGATGCTCCCAGGTGCTTCCCGGCAGGTCCGATTTGGGATCCGTTCACGCCGTTAGGGTTTGTGCTTTTAACAAAGCCTCCCAACAAGCTAAGGCCTCTTCTTCTTCCACGATGAATTCCAACTTGCGTTTACTCCAGACTCTTGCGCGGCCTTCAAGTCGTTCAGCTCGCTTAACCATTAAAGCCGCCTCTGCCGAGCCGCGCGTTGCTGATAGAGTTTGTGGAACGAGAAGATCTTCTCATGTATGTCTTCTCTATCTATGATGAATTCATTGCTTTAATTTAGAGATTCCCTAATTTTTAGAAACGATGATGTGTTAAAACATTTCTTCAAATCTTTGGACATGTTAATCCATTAGTAGATTCAATGTGGTTTGGCTCAAGCAAGCCCTATGATTGTGTGGTTATATTTCTACCTAATATAAAAGGATCGATCTAAACTGCTTCCGTTTAAGATAAAGGTCGAAAATTAAGGTTTTCAGTTCTTAATTACTTTGATTGAGTAACACAATTGAATCACCTCTTTCCTTAAAAGCTGAGGTGATTTGGTAAGCGGACAACAAAATCCGAATGGAGGGAGTGTGTATTAACTTATGATGATCAATTGAAAGCTCCACAGCATACGCCTTCTTGTGTTGACTTTGATTTGCTGCAAAAATCCTTTTCTTTTGTAGATTGATACTTTGAAACTATATGTTGGGATGCCAATGGATGCAGTCTCTGACTCTGGGACCGTAAACCACGCACGAGCTATTGCAGCTGGACTAAAAGCTCTGAAGTTACTGGGTGTAGACGGCATAGAACTGCCGATCTGGTGGGGTTTTGCAGAAAAGGAAGCCATGGGAAAGTATGACTGGACCGGCTACCTCGCTGTCGCTGAAATGATCCACAAGCTTGGCATGAAGCTTCACGTCTCGTTCTGTTTCCATGCATCATCCTCCACGGAACACAAAATTTCACTCCCCGATTGGGTTTGCAGAATTGGGGAGTCCGATCCTAGCAGCATTTTCTATACGGACCGGTCAGGACGCCAGTATAAAGATTGCTTGTCCTTAGCTGTTGATGACCTTCCCGTTCTTGATGGAAAAACTCCTTTGCAAGTGTACCAAGCTTTCTGTGAGAGCTTCAAGGCAGCATTTTCCAAGTTCATGGGTTCCACAATAACTGTGAGGAATATTTGACTCCACTCTCTTTTCATCTTCTATTAACTGCACGTCAGGAAAATCCCCGTGATACGGAGTAATAATAATAATAGATAGTTACGGTGCGCTTTTTTTTGGACAACAGGGCATATCAATAGGTTTAGGGCCAGATGGCGAGCTTCGATATCCTTCCCATCACCACCAAGCATCCAAGAGCAGGAAGAAGCTTGTTGGAGTCGGGGAGTTCCAGTGTTACGACAAGAACATGCTCAGCCATCTGAAGCACCACGCGGAAGTGATTGGCAACCCATTGTGGGGACTTGGTGGTCCCCACGATGCTCCGAGCTATGATGAGCTGCCGAGCTCGTCCAGCTTCTTTAAAGATCATGGAGGATCATGGGAGACGGCTTACGGCAATTTTTTCCTTTCGTGGTACTCCAAACAGCTCATTGCACACGGGGACCGGCTCCTCTCTGCTGCTGCCTCTACTTTCAGGGACTCCCCAATTACAGTTTCCGGAAAACTTCCCCTGATCCATTACTGGTTTAAAACCCGTTCCCACCCAGCCGAACTCACAGCCGGGATCTACAACACGGTCATCAGAGATGGCTATGAAGAGATGATTGAGATGTTTTCCAGGAACGGCTGCAGCATTGTCTTGCCAGGAATGGACCTGTGTGACGAGCAGCAGCCAAGCGAGTCACTCTCAAGTCCGGAATCATTACTAGCACATATCATGTCATCTTGCACGAAACACCGAGTTGAGATCATGGGGCAGAACTCGGTGGCCTCCAATGCCACCGGCAGCAGTTTCCAACAGATGAAGAAGAACTTGCTGCATGAGGAAGAAGGCGCGGCGGCGGCGATCAGCTTGCTAACCTACCAGCGCATGGGGGCGCATTTCTTTTCACCTGAGCACTTTCCTTTGTTCACGAATTTCATTCAAAACCTTAGGGAAATGGGACTCGACGCAGACGATCAGCCTGCAGCAGGGAAGGAGGAAGAGCAAGCGGCAGCTGGCGCCGGCCGGTTTCTTTCTGGCAGGGAGCTACAGGAACTAGCTGCTTAAACATGTCTGCTGGTGTATGTACTGTAATATAGTATGAATCTAGTTAATTTTACTTGGGCAGCTGCAATACTATGACAAATATACTGGGAGCTGTAACTCTGCAAGACGTATTCTAGCCTGGGTATTTATTTATTTGCCAGGTATTACTCTTGTAAAATATCTATACATATATAACAGGCTTCTGTTTTACTACACATGTTCACCATCTTTATGCGATGACATGTAGCCAAGTATTGAATGCACATACTGGCATACATATGAATTTTCAAACTTTTTCACGCATCCACATATGCATTTAGAGTTTAATCTGAATGAATTTGATGAGATTTTATTTAGGTTTAATATGATTTTAGTTGAACTTAAAATTGTGTATGTTCTGGTCTAATTTGATGTGATTTGAATAATGATAAGTAGCAAGTAATAAGAAAGTTAATGATAAATGAGCGCTAGTCTTATAGAATCTGGCACAAGCAGCCATGCATACATTTTTAGGAGTAATGCTATTACCTCTGGCATTTTTGTTTTTTGAAAGTGTACTCTCAATACTCTAGATTAAAGTGGAAAGAAAGTCAAAGAGGATACCAACCCATCCCTATGTTTTGTAAGAAGAATATTGTTAGGAGTATATTTATAGTGTATCTTATTCGTACACCATCACTTTTTTTACCGTATATTTTTTCTCTATTCTTTGATCTTCTTATCCACACCCCAAATTATATCGTGGAGAAAGTGTGTTGTACATTTTGTTGACGTTGTGTCCTAGTGGCCAATTATTATGGTTGTGTTATTATGAACAAAGGCAAGTGTAATATGTTTACACACATCTCATGCTAATGTAAATGATTATTACATCCCTAGAATTATATTAATAAGATGTTTATTAGATGGAGTCTTTTGATATTGAGACTGACATCTTCTAATGAGTATAATCCTAAATGATCCATAGTCAAAGTATTAACGACATTGGGATATCGCAAATACGCTGAGACTAACGAGTGTTAGATATTTCACCTAGTCTCTTGGTCGATGACGGAGTATTCACATCTATTCTCGGGCAATTATTATCGTTAATAGTAAGATGCCAGACATGATCCACCTTACGGGTATTGCATAGACTTTTAGTATACGCTTTAAGTGTCCTTAGTGTGACTGCGGCTGTCACGATCCTTAGATGCATTCTTAAGATACGTGAACCCATACACTTTGATTCATTGGCCTAAGCTGCATGAAATAAGGAGTGTTGGCTGGCCCCACAAACGAACACAAGTCTTTCTCGTGCACTTTGTCTTCACTCGTGTGAACTCATGGAACTTCCCGGGGAGGGGGGGGGTCACCAATCTTAAAGTTGCTCCAAATCAAGTCCGCTTAACTTCAAAGTTTTTTAGAGATAATCTCTCGAAAAGAAGATGCACATTGTTTGTATGAATAGTACTATTAATCCTTTTGAATTCTTTCCATTTCATGTTAACCGAGGTATTACATTCCCCTCACTTAGAAATGAAACATTCTCATTGTACCCTCTTTAATCTCCTAGATCTTTGTTACTAGGTGAACTAAGCTTGTTGGCCTGTCACAATCGCAGGGTTATAGTTGCTCTAATCTGATACCATTTGTAACACCCTAACCTCCACATTGGCTGAAAGTGTCTGCTCATAAGACTATTGACTAGACACACAAATCAAAGCAAGTCTTTTCCGCACACTTTGTGCTCGCTCGTTCGTGCATAAGGAACTTCCCAGAGGTCACACACCCTAAAATTGTTACAAGTTAAGCACGCTACACTTTGAAGTTTTTAAGAAATGAGTTTTTGAAAAGAAAATGCATCTTCTTGCTATGAGTAGAACTATCAGTTCTTTATTCTTTCCATTTCAAGTTAACACGGGGTTTTACTCTTTCCTCTAGATTAACCCGTGCTCTTAGATTTTTAGCCTAATATGGTAGCAAATATTGTAAAAATAAAATAAGAGAACTAAAAAGGTATGGATATAACATAAGGCATTGAGCCAAGATTTCATTTAAAAAAGTTACTAGTGTCACATATTAAATTAATAATTGGATAATAAAATTTATGTCACAAATTTCATTAGACTTAATATGTTTAGGAACATATGGCTTTGATTAAATTTACCTCCTCATAGACAATGCTAAAATTAATTACTAAGATTTAACTAAACAAATCGTGACTATTTAATTTAGAAAAAACCAACTCTAAAATAATTATTCCAACTATTAAAATAAATATCATAGAGCTTTAGCTTAAATTTAGCCGGGATTCACGATCTAGATTCTATCTCACATTGCACTTCTCGGATATTACACCGGGCATAAAAAGTAGATTTGATCTTTTATTAAGAAAAAAATATGCTAGAGAAACGAAAGTAGATTGATATTACAATATGCCAAAGGTTATTTAGTTAGAACCAAGCAGAATGTAAGAACGATTAAGTTAAAAAAGTAGATCTAAGCCACAAATATATACAAAAAAGCGTGAATCTAAGGACGTGAGCTCTAGTTGCCCGAAATCCGAATATAAAGCATGTATTCAATCTTGAGGGGAAATGACTGTATTTATAGGACAAATTGGAGGCCCGAAGATCAGATTTCTTAAGAAAGTAAATGATCGTTTACTTAGGGGAACAAACGGTCATTTACTTATTTTGAGAAAGCTCCAGAACTCATCCCAAGCTGGCAGGAGCACATCAATGATTGCCGCCACTTGGAATGCTTCACTAACTCACATTCCCTCGTAAGTACACTCATTAAAAATGAGGATCAATTCTTTAACTTGATTGACCACGGGTTTGGAATCCACCATTTTAATGTCAAGAACCTTACCGACAACAAATTTTTCACAACGGCATCCTCGATCTGGTATTTGTTGGATAGTGTAGTCCATAACTCCTTTGCGAATGCTACCATGTAATAAACTGCATACAAGGCATCACTCTATCAATTAAGGATAAAGTTAAGGCATAGATAACTATTCACATTCCATGCCCCCGAGCATGAATTGTTGGCTCATTCGCATTCTCCCTGCAACAGGGGATCTTTCCTTAAGTACCTCACAAGGTTGAGGGTGGTGAGCCAAAACATCATCCTCTGCTGTCATATTTGAGGGTGGAGGGTATGTGACCATTGGACATATTTGGAACTATTGAGGGTGCTTTGGTCGATTTTGGGCACTGCTGGCGTGGAGGTCTCAAGGCATAGTATGATCTTAGTATAAGATATTTGCAAAAGTACGTTAAGTACATAAGGTCTAAACTTTTGTGAATTGAAACTATGGACAAGATAGGGCTTTTTATACATATTTGGAAATATTAGAGGTGCTTTGGTTAGTTTTGGATACTATCGATATAGAGGTCTCAAGGCATAGTATAGTCTTAATGCAAGATCTTCACAATAGTACGTTAAACACATATGATCCAAACTTTATTGAAATTACATCATCTTCCCTTAAGTACCTCACACGGTTGAGGGTGGACACCCGTGAACTTTACCAGTTCCTTGACAAAGTTCACAAGCATTGTGATTGTAAGATGTTCGACGGTGCGGGAACGAAGGTACCCGTGTTCGGTCCAAAAGAGGGAACGATCGGTAAGGTAGAAGCCGTGTGCGGTCCAAGGGAGTTGATCGGGATGGCCGTAGCCTTTTTGGTCCAAGTGGGGTGACTATTGTGGCCGTAGCCGCGGTCGGTCTAACAAAAGAAGTGATCGAAGCAGACCCCAAAGTCGTGCTCGGACCACTAAAGGTGATGATTGAAGTGGATCCCATGGTTCGACTCGACCCAAAGAGAACAATGATTAGAATGGTCTGCCCAACAAAGCCACCCAATATAGCCGAAGCGCTCAAAACCTAAGTCTCGGAATTACTGTTGTTTTTGGTGTGAGTGTCAAAATCAAACCTGTTCATACCCGCCATTGTACACGGATATTGCTATTACCTTAAGATTGTTAAAATACTTGTATAGATTAAAAAGACGGGAAGATGAACGGCCCCGGAAAATAATATTAAATAAATTCAGAATTTATAATATATTCTGAAAATTACAAAATAAACAAAACTAAAAATAAGTTTTGGGATCTTCAAAAAGCCTTTTTGTATGAGGACATTATGCACTAGACTGCAAGGACATTATGCACTAGCTGAAGTAGTAAGCTTGGGACGAGGACATTGGAGCAAAAGTTAGTATAATATTGCTAGAATCAGAACACCTAAGAGGACATTACGACCTGGGGCGGAGTGCAATGAGGTAACTATGAACTGATCCTGAAAAATAAAAAAAATACAAACACCATGAAAGGACAACGGAGTCGCTGGAGCTGTCTTTAAGGTAGTAGTACCTGCCTACCGTACTAGAAAACTGGGGGCACTCTCCTCCCAATATAAAACCACTATCGTGTGTGGTGATAGTACGGACCAATCGCACACCAGCGAACAATTAAGAATAACGTCGGAACGTTGGATTTTTAAAACTTGAAGGGGGTCACCGAAAGTTCGACGAGAAAACCAAGAGCTCTCTCTAAGAATAAAGAAGAAATATTTTCTTTCTTTCTTCTTCTCCTCTCTCATGTATGGATCACATCAATCATGAGAGGAGCCCCTTGATTTTTATAACTAAATATTTTAAAAAATATAACATATACACACTTAATGCTTAGTATTAAACCATGGTATTTGTGACACATTAATGGTGTTTTAATGGTGATTAAGTAGCCATTAAGTTTAAAATTTATTTTGAATAACAAGAGATTAATATTCAGTCAACATCGTAAAATATACTAATTTTAAATAATACATAAAAATAATAATAGAAGATTGATTCAATAAAATTACAAAAGTTGCAATCCTTACCGTATTGTTCTATTAACGAGTTAATT
The DNA here is from genome assembly GCA_003260385.1 of Cuscuta australis. Classification (NCBI taxonomy): domain Eukaryota; kingdom Viridiplantae; phylum Streptophyta; class Magnoliopsida; order Solanales; family Convolvulaceae; genus Cuscuta; species Cuscuta australis. Next base: position 2,374,190 of record NQVE01000009.1, read on the forward strand.
TTGAGAACCAATTTTCTCATTCACCCCTACCATTTTTGGCCTGTAAATTATCTAAGTATTTATCTAATTTAAGAGAACACACGTCCATTTATTAATGGTCACAATTGTTATTTAATTATTAATAAATATATCTAAGTTGGTCCATTTAATGTCTATTAAAAATACCAAAAATTCCAATAGATAAAATAATACAGTCATATTGCTACTAATTTTATAGATCTTTTGATGTAGTTTTTAATTATGTAATTTTTATTTTTTAATTCTACACTATTTTTATTTAAAATAATTTTAAAATAACTTCAGTCAAACGTCATAAATTAAAATAGGCAATTAAAATTGATATGGAGGTAGTAGAAAACAAACTACGAAATCCTGTAAAAACCAACTCCATACAAAAATTATTGTTGTCAAGTCGTCGCCTAGTCGTCGAGGCGTTTTCTGAATGGTGACTTGCACGTCGACTAGCGACTAGGGTAGACTAGGTGACTGGGCGAGTTTAGCGACTAGTTTGTGAAGAAAACCTGTCTAGTCTGAACCAACCCAATTTGACCCAACCCGACCCAAAGATTACTCAATAAAACACAACCTTCCTCGATCAGTTCAATCAGCACAATCGAAATCCAGTAAGTCGACATTTAACTATTTTGAAATCGTGACATCTCCTTCATCGACATATTCCAGAGTTCACAGTTCCAGAATCAATTTTTTAGTACTCACACGCTCTCTATTTTAATTATTTATCATTAAAATATACTCTTAATTCGGTTTAATTTTCTTTAATTTGGTTCATTAGACTATTAAAGTATATTATACTCTTAGCTTTTCAATTTTATTAATTTTTTAGTGACTTTATGTTCTACCTTGAAACATAATTTTATTTTGGTAATGATATTTTATCTTGGGTGAATGAAGATATATATAATGTTAAAAATTTTAAAACTAGTTGTGATTTGCCGACTAATATATGACTAGTAGGCCGACTAGTCTCCCGTTCACCGACTCGACTCGGCTTGTCGACTTAACAACAACATAGCATACCGTCGGGCCGGGGGCGACTCCGCCCCCCGGACCCCAGGCAAGGGGGCGTCGCCCCCCTGACTCGCTGACCCCCGTTTACTAATCTGCGTAGCGGCAACACAATATAGATTCAAGGCATATTAACAAATCTCATCCTTGCCGGCAACGATTTGAATTCTATTTTTTTTACACGTTTTTTATTTTTTTATATAATCGTGAACAATTTGTTGTTAATTGTTGCTAAAGATTGATGTAGTAGTTCATGTTGTTGATTATTCTTGTTGATTATTGTTGTTGTAGTTCTGATTTGTTGTTAATTGTTGCTAAAGATTGATGTAGTAGTTCATGTTGTTGATTATTCTTGTTGATTATTGTTGTTGTAGTTCTGATTTGTTGTTAATTGTTGCTAATGATTGTTGTAGTAGTTCATGTTGTTGTTCTTTGTTTGTTAATTAACAGAAATGGGAGAAAAACAACAATGGTCAAATGAGCAAATAAAATGATTATTAGAGACTTGAATTGAAAAGGTAAACACGTTGGGTAGAAAAGGGTTGAGTTTGCACAAAGAGTCGTGGAATAAGTTAGGAAGAGTTCTCAAGGAAAGGTTTGGGCTTGATTTGAGTCAAAAACAGATGAGAAATGCGTATGACAATATGAAAGCCAAATACAGTGGATGGGTGTATTTGAAAAACAAAACTGGCAACATATACAATGCTCAAACAAATACTTTTACCTTAACGAACGAGGAATGGGAAGATTTTAAAAAGGTATGTTCCTATGAATACTTTTTTCACTTCTAACTATAAACAAAACCAATAATTGTTTTTACTTTGGGTTTAGGGGCATCCAAAGGCTGGATCCTTGAAAACAGTTCCATTGCCTTTTCCAGAGCTTTCTGCAGAACTGTTTGATGGTAATGCTGCCACTGGGATGCACAAGTGGACCTCAACCCAGCAAACATCACTGGATGCATCATCTTCTCATTGTCGTCCTAAACCACTTTTGCTACAAGACACTGTTTTGCATAAAATAGAAGATGATGTTACTGACACTGGTCATCAGACCTTTGAGAGTACTCGTGAACCTACTCCTGAGCCTAATCCCGATCGTACTTCTGAGCATAACTTCAAACCTAATCCAAAGAAAAAGGCTAGAATTTCGAAATCATCTATCAATTCGGATGAATTAGCACGTGATATGCAAGAAGCTATACGGTGTTTGATTAAAGGCAAAGAAGGCCCAACAGTTGTTGAGTGTTCGAAATGTTATTGAGCGTGCTTTTGGTGTTTTGAAAGCCCGATTCCCTATATTGAAGAGGATGACACCATTTCCGTTGGTTACACAAATGAACATTGCCATTGTATGTTTCGCGCTACATAATTTTATAAGGAAAGAGGGCTTGAGCGATGACTTCTTTACAAAATATGATCAACTAAACGTGTCATTAGGAAATCGCCGTGGGCACGTTGATGTTGATGAAGAAGAGGTTGAAGTACACGGTACTGCAACGGATCGTGAATATATGATTAAGTTACGAGATGAAATTATCGAGCACTTAATGCAAAGTGCGGAATAAATTATTTGAAATATTGTTATTATTGTTATTTTAAAAAATTCTATTGTTGTTATTTCAATGTTGTAGAACTCTTATTTAAATTTGAATGTTTAAAAATATTGATTGCTTTAAAAATCTGTTTAATTTAAATTTCAATTTATTTAAACATCTGCAGAAGTTAAAAAAAAACAGTCTTCCTTTTGCAGACTGTAGACCTTTGGTCCATCTCTTCTCCTGCAGATGTGGTCTGCAGACCTTTTTATGCAGAAAAAACAAAGACCTGATATATTTCAAGAACCGGAAATGGTCAGTTCGGTTCCATTAGGAGCCTTGGACCGGTATCCTAATGATGATATCCAAAATGATTTGTCTCCTACCTCTCTACAGTCTACTCACAAATCATTCATTCATTCACACACTTCTCCGGCTCGGCGGCTCCACCAGTTCTGCCGTGACAGCTTCATCTCTTCCACACAAAAATACAAATCTAGAGTCTGCTTGCATCTCCTCTAGAAAATGAGCGATACTTCCAAGAGTAAAGATGGCAGCGCTTTTGCGGCGAAGCCGATCGCCGTCTTAGCGGACAGCAAATCTGCTTCATCGCCTCCGGCTCCTATATCCATCGGGAAGAAGCTCACCATCAAAAGTGCCGACATGAAAGAAAATATGCAGAAAGATGCCGTCAGTATTGCTATCGATGTAATTCTCTGTTGCTCCAGCCCAATAATTTTTGTTATACTCTTAAATTAGAGATTATTCTTATAGGTGTAGATGTGTATGTGAGTGAATGTATAGGCGTTCGAACGGCACAACGTGGAGAAAGATGTTGCTGAATACATAAAAAAGAAGTTCGACCAAATGCACGGCCCTACTTGGCATTGCATTGTTGGCAAAAATTTTGGTAATCTACTTGCTCCTCTCATCCTGTTAATTGATTTACCTTTTATAGTGTTTGTATGACCTGCACAGTAATGAATGAATGAATGAATGAATGTATAAAACATATGAGATTGTTTTGCAAATTAGTTATTTTTTCTGCCAATCACCTAATTAATTATATGCTATAGCTATGGAAACAAATAATGAGGTTTCATTGTTTTAAAAAATATTAGGACATGTTGAGGGGTCTAATATTTTATTTTAAAATATGTGAGGTTTCATTTTCCATTGTTAAAGAGGGTTAACTCAGTGACATGTAGCGAGTAGATGTATGAATGATTATAATGATCTTGAGATCTTCATATGCCAATGCATTTCTACATTGTTTAGCCTAGTTTCCATAATGCCAAAATTTACTTCGTATAATTTAATAAGTACCAATGCAGAATTGCTATGTGAAGTTCTGTTTTATTTTAAGGCCCAAGCAAACATGTATTCATAATAGTTTGTCACTCACCTTTGTGATGAATCCAACAAGATCTCATGTGAGGATATATATATCTTCATGTATAAATCAGAAAATATGATCAAATGCCATCGTGTGAATGAAAACCGCAGTGTTGTCTGGTGTCACGTCTGCACCGCATAAAGCTGCTAACTGCACCAGCTTATAACGTTCATGTAATGGCCTCTAGTGAGCTAAAACTAATAAGCCTATCTCGGGCAAGTATCACGCTTCATAGTTTAACAGACGAGGCCCAAATATGGGCCTCAAGAGTAGTATTAGTTATGGACGATGATAGATGGAAAAAATTCTTCCTTATGACACCACCTTAGACCATTTTTTTCACTTCTTTTTTGTAGAGGCTGGCAAAAAATCCGTCATACCATTCTGCACTTTCATTGGCATGACCTCCATTTAACAACAGAAGAACACTGCTCATAAAACAACACTCTTATGATGCTCAAGTCTCAAAATATTCCTTGTGTATGCTGCTTCAACTCCATAATTATCCGATTTTTAAGCCTCTCTGGCTCTCTGCTCTGCAGTGTTGCGCAAGCCTTATGGCATCTTTCTAGCACCTCAAGTTGATGTGAACTTCAGCATCACCATTCTTATAAGATAATACCTCCGTCCCAAAATAGATTTCTTGTTCACTATTCATAGGGTCAAACGTTATCCACTTTCTTTGCATATTTTCATTACTCATTTGATAAAATAATATAGTCTTGTAACCTCGTATTTTGCAAAACTTTTGATGTATTTTTCAAATATATTGTTGCAAGGTCATGGTACCTCAAGGTATATCCATCCATATAGCCTACCAGAGGGGTTTTAGATATTGTTTCTCAAATGCCAGTTGACTTGGCAAATTACATAAACTGTGTTGAGTGTATTGTTGACCTTGCATTGCTGAGAAGTGGAAATATTTATGGATATCTACTTCTTTTCTCTAAGCTGTGATTAGTTATGAAGACTATTGCTCTAATATTCGGTCTATGCAGCTGCCTGACCAAAAGGAAAAACCTACTCGGTCAAAAACAATTGGTCCGACACATGTAGGCAGACAGTCAAGGAAGAAATTTATTCTTTTGCATTATGGGGCAGTCCCTCTATATTTTTAATATTTAAGCACACCTGTATAGATAGCTATTGGATATCTTTAATTCTTTGTTATATGCACTAAATCTATATGTAGGTGAAGGAACATTTAACTTTTTGTCACTGAGGAAAATATGATATCACTTCTCACCAGATTCACAGCATTGATGGTTGCCTTAATTGTTCATGCATGAAGTTTCTATTAGGCACCAAGTGGTCCAAACTTTCATTTTCATATATTGGAAACTAGTCCTTATTTATCGGGAAACAAATTGTCTGAGTGATATGCTGACTTCCAACTAGCTACCTTGAAGGATGATCCGAGCCCCCAGTTTTGTTATTGGCGTGCTTACAATTGGCTTATGGAGCAATCACATGTTAATTCATATCCTGGATCATGTTTTCCCTGTTAAAAGAAGTTGATGTGGGCCTGTGGCACTTGTAGGCACAAATTCCATTTTTGCTGCTCTTATCAATATGACGGTTACTCATTTTCATTTTAAAATAAATGCTCATTTACATATGTGCTGGATTCGGCATTTTCACGGTACATCCAAATGTATTATATTTGTTTCTACATTGGCATCCCATGGTTTCTTGTGCTTCTTTTTTTCTCACAGAGAAGGCCGTGTATCACTCCTTGGTCCTTAAGCTTATTTGTGTGTTCAAGTCAAATGTGTTTTCATTTTGTATGTAAGGTTTATGAAATTTACATTTCAACTTCTTTACGATTGACTGCATTGAATGGTTTACCACTTTGTCTTCCTTTTTTTTGTCCGTGCAGGTTCTTATGTAACACACGAGACAAACCACTTTGTGTACTTCTACCTGGATGCAAAAGCCGTACTTTTATTCAAGTCCGGGTGAGCGTGTCAAAGATACCGAAGGGAAGACGACTAAAGCAACAGAGGGGTGCTATAGGCCCGTGCGTCAAGTGTATTTCGTCGCTCCACTGATGTGCAAATCATGTAGGCTGAAAGGCAGTGTATATTTTGTTTTTTCTTTTTCTTTTTTTGTTTATTTTTTTGTTTTTTCAGTAAAGGACTTGATTTGGACTTGGAGTGTTCCCATCCGAGAGTTTGGCTTCTTTATAAAAGTAAATGAACTTTGCAATGGTGCCCATTGCCACATACGGGCTTCATCGCAGGCAGGTTCTATGAATTAGTTTCATCATCCTCCGATGTGTGTTAAAGAAAACACGAACATCCGGCGAATGCCGCAGCCACGTAATTTTCCCTAGTACTTCCTCCTTCCCAAATTAATGTTCATAGTTTGACTTTGCACGAGGTTTAAGAAAAAGTCAAATTGTGATTGAAAATGACAAAAATTGCTAATGGGTATCTTCGATTTTGTGATAAGAACTTTTAGGTCCCACTGTCTTTAAAAATATATTCCGAGGTACCTTAAACTATTCGAAAATTAACTCCAGAGAGACTTCCCATCCATCCATCCGTCATATTTACTTTTTCCGTTATCTTTTTATCATCTTCTTCCTAAAAATTGCTACAAGGTACCTCCAAATTTCTAAAATTTTTTTAAGGTCCTATCAGTTTTAAAAATATACTCCATGTACCCTAAAATATTCAAAAATTTACTTTCTGGGACTTCTTTTTCCTTCTTTTACTATTATTATTATTAGTATATTACTCTGTATTATTATTACTATTATTATTAGTATTGTTATATTATTATTATTACTATTATAATTTTTTCTATTATTATTATTATTATTATTATTATTAATATCACTCACTTTGCCATTGTCTTCCAAAGTTGTTTATGGCCGCCGCTTTTGCCTATCGAGTCACAATGTATTTTCTCCCCATGTACTCTAATAATAATAATAATAAGCATTTTCATTTCAAAATTGGAGGTACTTAAAGTATTTTTTGGAAGAAGATGATGAAAAGATAACGGAGCAAGTGAATACGGGCGGTGGGATGGACGGAAAGTCCCCCCATAGTTAGTTTTCGGATATTTTAAGGTATTTCGAAGTATATTTTTGAAAACAATGGGACTTGAGAGTTTTTATCACAAAACCGAGGGTAACCAGCAGTAATTTTTTGTTGAAAGTGATGCAGATAAGAGAGAAAAAAGATGAGCCACAAAAAGCTTTCCAATAAAAGAAAGAAAAAATAATTTGGGACAGCTCAAAAAAGAAATAAGGAGGATTAATTTGGAACGAAGAGAATATTAGGTTGGTTCCTCCAAATGATGCACCCGTTTGTTTAGCCCAAAACGTAATACCCATTAAGCTCATTTGGTGAGTTTTGGAAGGTAAATATGATGTGAGTTTTATATGTGAAAGAAATGATATGAGTTCTGAAATTTGAACTAAAGTTGTTTGGAAAACTTTGAAATTATGACTTTGTGATATGTGGGATGGTCGGAAACCGGGGGTGGGCGATGATGGTGGTAGCTGGAGGATGAGGGATGATGGACAGTTGAGGAAGATATCAAATCAAAACTTCCTTATTTAAGAGTTGTGATATTTGAAGACATCGAATTCGGATCTTATTTATACAAACTACTACCTTCGTCCCAAAATTATATTCCGAATTTAAATTAGCAAGATTTTAAATAAAGTGAAATATGGATAGTTGTGGTTTGTGTAGAAGAAAGAGAATTGCTTTGGACCACAGATCTATTTCCTTAAAACGAAATAGGAAGAAAATTTTAGAACAACCTAAATTGGAAAAAAAGATAATTATGAAACGGGAGAGTACTTAACAGATAATTCAAATATTCAGAGTTATCAAAACCTCCCTATCTTATATGCATCATGGTGAAAAGTTCAAAACTAAATTGAACACTCCAAATACTTTAGTCGACTTGTGTTTTTTTATTCTTTCATACACTAGTTTTTCCAACTTGCATCGTGCTAAATTAAGCCTCTTAAATCACATCTCAAGAACTTTAGAGAAGGCAATTTGGACTCTTTCATCCTCCAAGTTCCTACGTAGTATGCATACTTCCAGCACAAGGAATAACCCTTTCCTTCTTTTTTCTCTTCGCCGGAGCTCCGTCGTCTCTTGGGGTTCTACTGGCCAGCATCCACAAGGAAGAGGGAGAGAGAGGGGGTTGGATGGTTGGTGGGTTACAAAATGATGGAGGAATGAAGGGAGATGGTGTGTTTATATTAAAGGGGAAGTAATGGAGGATTAAAGGTGGTGAGTGGGAAATTGAAGAGGTGAGTGAATGTGAAGAGGGGAGAGGAAGTGGCGTGGAGTTTTGATTAGGGAGTTACCTCACTAAATTCCACTCCGTTGTGTAAAGTTTGACGTGTACGGTACGTGGTTTTTCCCCCGAACTTGCCCGAATTGAAAACCGATTACGTTTTCGGAAATAATCAGTCAAAACTAAATTTATGATATCTTCAAAATAATTTTCTAAAAACTTGATTTTCAAACTTTCTAGTCAATCCCAATCATTAATTAATTAATTTAATTAATTATTGTTGAGAGGCCCGTTATTAAAATACATTAACTTTGGAAGTCCATTTAATGATACCGAAATCTCAATATTTATTACTTAAAATATTGAGTCTCAATAAATAAATAATATTTATTTATTTAAAATATTGACTAACTATTAGGCCGGTTTGCAAGGCGTTACAATTATCTCCCCCTTAAAGGAATTTCGTCTCCGAAATTCTCCTCAAGTCACACCTCACGTGTTTAGGGAAATATTGCGTTACCCAAAACTTTATTTTACTGTTACACATTGAATTACTATTTTGCAAAACACCTCCAATATATCTTTAACAAAATGTAGCTAGATAAGTGATTTTTACTAGGTTTCGTTGGCAAGTTGAAGTCAAGGTTCATGTTGATAACAATAATGACTTTTCCTTACTCCTAAGTAGTTGGAAAGAAACATTTATGTCCATAAACCCTTTTTTACAAGCTTTTCCTTACGATGTCATTCATTACGATCAACTCGACTGGTGGGTGATAGTGGAGTTTAATTAGCACTACTCTGCACTTCGATGCATGGTTCTAGTCATCAATGTTGCTTCACCTAGAAGTGTTGAGAGTTGAATGGTGCACCCGCACAAATTTACACCAATATCCTTAACTACGCTATCATGATTTAGGGATCTTAACGAATAGTTCCCTTTGAAGGACAACAACAACAACCCAGTTGAATCCCACTACAGTAGGGTCTGGGGAGGGTGTGTGTACGCAGACCTTGCCCCTACTCGGAAGTAGGGAGGCTAGTTCCCTTTGAAGGAGCATTCATTATACACTTGCCTCGAGCATTTCAATAACTATTGATATTTTGTCTTCTTGGTTCCATAAGCAGTTGTCATCATGGTCATATACGGAGAAGTGTTACCTCTTACGTTGCCGACAAATTGATTCGTCTTTAGAAAGAATTCAAAGAAATTAATCGGGTCATTATTTTGATGTCCCTTCGAATCTTATAAGTTCAACTCGTAGTTCAATTAAGGTGTTCGGCGAAGGGTTTGTTTGCTTCCTTCCCCTTGACGGTGTGATAGGTGACATGGTAGAAAAAGTCAATGTTTAGGTTGAGTCAACTTCTCTTTTGATAATCAAACTCTTACTCTAACCGCAAGGTTCTTCGGCCCATATGTTGTAGGTATGCGCCGCCATGCTCTAGGGAAGAGTACCTCCGAGCCTTGGAGTGTAACGGTCACAACTGTCCTTCACAAGTCATTTTTTGAGTGATTCTACCCTATCAGCCATTGTCTCCATGTGTCCAACATTCCTAGTGGTTCAAGTTTGCTTGAGTTGTCACTCATACGAGGGATTTCTTGAAAGGCTTGGTGGTTTCCCGTTGTTGTAGTTGCTTCCTCGGAAGGTGCCATTTAATTACATAACCCACTAAGGTTACACGCAATCTCCCCGATAGATCATTTCTATTCGTTCGATGTCTGCCCATTGCTTGTGTGGGAGACGGTTAAGCATAACACTTGCTCAACCCTTCCTAGGTAGTTGACGATGTCGCAAGGATTCTCATCTTGGGAACTTTAACCTTCCGGTGAATGTCCTTTGGTGTGTAACTAGTCATCTATTATCAAATATTACATTTGTAGTCTTTCATGGGTAGCTTTTCACAGATAGTTCTTTGTTTTACATTTCCTCATGCTAGTGCTAAATTGAAAGTTAAATATATAATTTCACATGCACCTTATATAATTTCACATGCACCTTATAATTTCCTCATGCTTTGGATAGAACTCGCTACTGCTGTGTCCATTTGTCCGTGAGATCGCTGCCCACTGCAATCATAGTCCATAGTTGTCATTGTCGGTTGGACTCTAAGTTTAGAGCCATTGTGGTTGTGTTGTTCATCCCACATTTGTTGTTTTTAATACATAATCTATATTCTAAAAAATTTACATTTTTCATAAATCATATATATATATATATATATATATATATATATACATATATATAATTCAAATAAAAATTTAAAACTAATAAAATATAAAAATGTTAAGAGTAGTACATATAATTATATTGAGTTTAAAAACTAAAACCTAGGAACATATTATTAAGTTTAATTAAATCTAATTAAGAGTAGTGCATATAATTAATTTATATGTTTAATACTTCATCAATCTTAAAATAGATCACACTCTTTACTCTCCCTATGCAACATTATGATTACTTTTGTATGCTTATATATTTTCATTGAATACTTAGGCCCCGTTTGGTACACGAAATTCAAACTATGGAATTGGAATTGAGGAATTCAATTCCAATTTTGGTGTTTGGTAGCACAAATTATGTGGATTTGGAATTGATAGTGTAAAAAATGAATTGGAATTGGTAGAATTCAATTTTATGGAATTGAATCCCATGAAATTTTAATTCCAATTATGTCAATTCCGTATACCAAATGGACCCTTATGGTTCGTTTGGTACACGGAATTGATGGAATTGGAATTAAAATTCCATTGATTCAATTCCATAGAATTGATTTCATCAATTCCAATATAATTCAGTTTTTGCACTATCAATTCCAAATTCACATAATATTTGTGCTACCAAACACGAGAATTGGAATTCAAGTCCTTAATTCCAATTCCATAGTTTGAATTCCGTGTACCAAACTGGGCCTTAGTAAAATAAAATATTCTTCTCATATATTATTTTGTAGAATAAAGTAGTTTTTAAATATGTGGTATATGAGTTTATCTTTATATCTATATCAAAATTTAAAGAAAATGGTTTTAAAAAACATAAGATTTTACCATGTATCTGCCTCTATATAATTTATTCATTTTGGAAGATAGGAGTAATAAATTTGGAGAACCCCCAAATTTATTTTGGAATTTAATCTTTCAAAACATAAATAGGTCGGAGTCATTCTAAAAAACCTACTAAACTTTCATAAGTCACACTGCCATCTGCAGCCGCTACCTACCACATGTGCTAACACAGGTTGTCGACCTTGACTACCATCACCATTGAGCGATGGTCACAATCGCACTACCACCACTACATTGCCACTCATCATGCTTTGTCACACTCATATTTTGACATTTTAAACTAGGTCATTCTTATTTTGATTACCTTCATCTCAATGTATGTGTCTAATTTTATTATTTCGAGTAAAACTGGTTAAACATAAAACTTCAGGTACTTTCAGTTTATATTAAATATTAGTACAATAAAAACAAAATTTTAAAAGTTTTCAACAAAAATAATCTAATAAAATCAATGTTATGCCAATATACATTACGAGTACAATTTTTATTCAACTAAAGCTCAAAATTTGTTTTGTTTCAAAAATTTAAATTAGAGGAGAAAAACCAAAATAGGATTAAAACATTAAAAATATACCAAAATAGAACTTCAATGTTTTTATCCTTGAAATAGGATTTACATTACAAAACATAGTCATATACATTACCAAAAAAGTATAGTAATGTGCACATGTACAGTGCCACATTACCACAACGCAAAGTCCTATTTCGAGAAAAAAAGCATGAAAGTCCTTTTTGGTACTTTTCTCAATGTTTTAGTCCTATTTAGGGTGATTTCAATAAATTAGACAAATTTACTTGGACAGAGAGAGCATTTTCATTGTATGAAACATCTTTACTCTTACCTAAAGATAATTTTTTTTATCCGCATGTGTAGGTCAACTAGTCTAAAGAGAGGATGCCAAAATCGCTGATCCTAGGGTCAAATCCCAGCAACGGCACTGTGAGAATTCTATTATTTGTAATAACTTAATGTGCATACCAGACAAGGAATATATTTTCTAAGGATAAGATTGAAATTATATCATAATTTACCCCTTACAATTCTATCGGATCGGAGTGTGGAGGGCCAGGTGTTGACGTTCCACCTAAAGATAATTTTTTAATAAATTGGGTGAACAACACGTCAACACCCAAACTATACCAAATTCTACCACTCCTCGGCTCCACCCCCTAATTTTCCCTAATTTGTGGATTATGTCCCAACCTCGCTCGTAAAGAAATGTTAGTCCTTCTTCGTATGGATAAACTAAAGGCAACTGGTGTACGAGTGTCCCTTTGTGCCAAACTCCATTTTGATCATCTTCTTCATTTGTTTATATTTACATTTGGTGCAACAGATGAACAGAAGGACCATTAGTTAATCAATGAGAAAAAGTGCACCGTTTACCCTCGAATTCTTTGAAAATTGTACGGTTTACCCCCGAACATTAAAAAGTGTACCAAATATTCCTGAATTCTTCAAAAATTGCACGCTTTACCCCTGAACAATAAAAATTGCCCCAAATATCCCTAAACTCTTCGAAAATTGTACTGTTTACTCCTGAACGTTTAAATAAAGACGACATTTTTGGGGAAAGGTACTTTGGAAAATTCACAAGGGTCAGATGAATCATATTCGCAATTCTTGTGCGTGGAAGCAACACACTCCCTATCTAATAGTTTAGGACCAACGATGTAACGTTTTAATTTGTTCAAGGGTATTTGGTGCAGAAGGGGTAAATCGTGCAATTTTCGAAAAGTTCGAGGGTAAACGGTGCACTTTTTATAATTTAGGGGTAAAGCATGCAATTTCTAAATAGTACGGGGTAAATAAAATCAATTACAGTAATCTTTATCGGTTGATCTACTCTACTTCTTTCAATAAAACGTTTAGGAAATACATTGAAAAGAAAATTCATTATCTTTTGGACAAGTATATACCTCAATTCGCATATGATGCTTTGCCGGAAAATTTATCGGAAAAACTTGTGGTCCTCCTCCGATCGGCTGTTTCTCTACTCTCTCAGCGGTGTTTCTCCCTCACCGGAAACTTCCCGTATACCGGCGGCATGGAAGACAGTTCAAGCTGCCGAATGTTGCTCGTCAGCTCACTCCAGTAGATGCGCCACGACGTCGTTTAGCTCTTATAGTCCATTTGCGACTGTGAGTTTCTCATTTGGTGTTTCTAAGAGTTATGCCTGCTAGTTAAGTTCATTAGTTTTGTTGAATTGTGAGTGCATTTGCTTAATAGTGTTTCCGATCAGTCTTTTTTTGTATTACTGTTTTGTATTAGTATCAATGGAATAGATATACCTAGTAATTTGTATGTCTGGGTGAAGAACTCAGAAAATTCAAATTGAATTTAAAATGCCATTTTTTTGGGCAATTTACCTCGAAACAGCAGAACCCAGAAATGCCAATTCCGGGGGTGTGAAGAATAGAAATGTTGTTTTACATTGTGATACTAAAATGAGATTGTTGTTATCCAATTTGCTTTTGACAGTTGAAAGCTAAATCTTTTGGCCTGCAAGGCTATTCATTTTCCACTCAAGCACGGGCTTCAAATCCCGAGGGTGGGATAATGGATGTCCCTTTAGCACAAACCGGAGAAGGGATTGCTGAATGTGAACTTATAAGATGGTTTGTTCAGGAGGTAAGTTTTTGCCTCCCCGAGTTCTTGATATGATATTGCTTACATGCTTTTTGTATCTTTTCTGGTTATGATGAAATTGTAAGGGCAAAAGTGATCAATCATCCACCAGATTAGGATTTTCTTATTAGACTCGATTAATATAATTTCAGGGAGATCAAGTTGAAGAGTTTCAACCACTTTGTGAAGTTCAGAGTGACAAGGCCACCATAGAAATAACAAGTCGCTACAAGGGGACTATTTCCCGCATTCTTCATGTTCCTGGGAACATCGTGAAGGTTACACTGGAATGCCTCAAACAACTTCCATGTTTCATACTGTGATCATAATAGGAATCTTGATTATATTTGGTGGAAAATGGGCACATATTTTGCAGGTAGGAGAGACTCTGTTGAAAATTGCCGTGGATAAAATTTCCGGTCCTACCCAGACTGTAATTGTTTATGAAAAAAATGAAGAAAGATACAGCCCGGCAAGTCGCTTAGATGATCATAGTTCTGTGTCTGGGAATTCCAAGACTGATGGAGTGTTATCCACTCCTGCCGTTCGTAACCTTGCGAAGGAATATGGTATAGACCTAAATGTTGTCCCTGGAACTGGCAAGGATGGAAGGGTACTTAAAGAAGATGTCTTAAACTTTGCAGTCATTAGAGGAACCTTAGAGAAAACACCAGCATCCTCAACTCCGGCAGACCAATCACAAAGTGTGGACCCTAAGATATCTACTTCTCATGGGTTGGATTATGAAGACAATACAATTCCCCTAAGGTTTTTTCGCCAATTAAATTTATAAGACTTACATTTTTTTTATATTTCTTGTTTTTACGCCAGCTTACTTTTCTTCGATTGATAATAAAAGCTATTAAAAGATTGATTGTGATGCCTTGCAGGGGATTCCAACGGGCTATGGTTAAATCAATGACCATGGCCGCAAAAATTCCTCATTTTCATTACGTCGAGGAGATAAATTGTGATGCACTGGTAGAGCTCAAGGGATCATTCCAGAAGGGGAACTCTGATCCAGATGTCAAACACACTTTCCTTCCTTTCCTACTAAAGTCACTTTCAATGGCTTTAACAAAATATCCTATGCTAAATAGTTGCTTCAAAGAAGAACTTTATGAAGTTACTGTAAAAGGTTTGTAGTTTTTCTGGATCTGTTTAGTTCGAGAATCTCAAAACCTTGGATCACTTTCAGCACTCATGATAATGTTGTATCTTGTGCACATACACATTTCACTTAAGCTTATGTGAGCCTTTGATGGTTTTAGGGACATTCTTTATTCACTGTTCATGATAAATATGATTTCTTTGTGCTGGATGCACCCTTAAGAATGCTACTGATGGTCATGATCGTTTTGAATGAGAATTCTCATATCGAGAAGCCTCGAGTAACAGCTAAAGTAAATGTAAATATCATCCTGCAATTGATATGTAATTAACTTCAATTATTGCCTTGTGATGTGTACCTTGTAATAAAGCTTCTCTGTAATCACATTATGCTGCAGAACTTAGCATTAAGGACATTAATACGCGTGCCAATTAACTCATTTTGCTTATGTGTCTAGGTTCTCACAACATTGGGATCGCAATGGCTACTCCACATGGGCTAGTTGTTCCAAACATAAAGAAGGTGCAGTCGCTATCAATTTTGGAGGTTAGTTTATCTTAACTGAGTAAACTTAATGTACTATATAAAGAAGTCTTATCCAAGAATAGTTCCATTATACAAAAATTATGAGTAATTACCTTGATAAAAAAGAAAGTCATAGGAAATCACAAATGACCACCACATTTTCTTCTGAGTTGTAATTCCAGTTCTCCATTTGACATAAATTTATAAGCGTAAAATTTGCCAATTCTTTGAGTAATTAAAAAATTGAGAAAGCGGTAGAAAGAAATGGTGTCTGGGTTCACTTCTATCACGACTCATTTTCTCGGCCGATATATTTTGCTCTGATCCGCCACATATACAGTATGATCTGATACAAGTGTTTGTGTTTGAAAGATTACGAAGGAGCTTTCAAGGTTGCAAAAGTTGGCATTGGCCAACAAGCTTGACCGTGATGATGTATCTGGGGGAACTTTTACTCTAAGCAACATCGGAGCAATTGGTGGAAAGTATGGTTCCCCTCTTATCAATGCACCTGAAGTGGCGATCATTGCCATGGGCCGAGTCCAAAAAATCCCCCGTTTCACTGAAAGTGGTAGTGTGTATCCCGCTTCAATATTGACGGTAAGCAAGTGATTGATGATTAACTTGTAACTACACCTTATTAGCTACCTCCTCCATTCCACATTAGTTGTCCATTATGACTTTCTTGATACATTGCAAAATGAATGAATGTAGACATAGGTTATGTCTACATTCATTCATTTGTCAATGTACCAAGAAAGTCATAACAGACCGTTAATATTGAATGGATGGAGCATCACTTAGTTTGCACGCTTCATTTCAGGTTAATGTAGGAGCCGATCATAGAGTCCTCGATGGAGCCACAGTTGCAGGGTTCTGCAATGAGTGGAAACAATTCATTGAGCAACCCGAGCTTCTCATGCTTCATATGAAATGAGTGTTCCATCGTTTATTTGTCTTCAAAGAAAAGACAATCTTTATATTGACTATCTTTTTCATTTTCATCTGTAATGATAAGCAATTGATCGTCGTGGTCTTCCTCCATTTGTGTAGGACCAAGTTCAAGAAAAAACAACATTTGTAGATTTATAGAGCACTATTGTATATTAGAGAACATTTTTTCCGAAGTTAATAAACTTGTAAGATGCGATTCAGCACTTAGCAGATCCTATACTATAATATTTTTCTTACGGAGTATGTACCATATAAAAAATCTTATGTTTGTTTCATACTCTCATGCCCATTGCATGTGTGATGTCGATTGCCTTAACAAAATTTAGGCATAAAAACGAAGTTTGGGAGACTCCAAAACTCTTTTTAGGCATAAAAACAACAATAATGTTAGAGGTACACTGAAATGGGATAGCTCATTTGTACAACAAGAAAAAATAGACAAACATAGACATTTTGTGTCTGTGCACACATAGACATTGAGTGTTTGTGTGTGTTTTTTTTTACTTGGTGTACAAAGGGGTACACTATTTTGATATACCACTACCCAAAAATCTTAATAACGAGAAAACCATAATAATGCGAATTCACGTAGGTTTAGCCATGTAATCTTATGAATATAACGATATGAAATATACTACGGATTCTAAAGCTAGCGGCAACGTACTCACCTCCAGAACGAAGGGGTTAACGGACAGAAACGAGATGAACGAACGAACGAACAAACGGACAGACAAACGGCTTCACGCGCAAGCCTTATTCCCTTCTTCCTTCTTCCTCACCTCCTCGTCGGAATTGCCTCCCTTGGCTACTGCTTGGCCGAACATAAAGAGAAGGGGAGAGGGAGAGTTGAGTGTGTGGAGTATTGGGGGTTACAAATGTGGTGGATGAATGAAGGGAGAGGGTGTTTATATTAAAAAGGGGAGTAAATAGAGAATTAAAGGGAATAAATGGTATGGAGAGAGAGGGAGAGTGGCACGTGGAATTATTTTGGGATTTATCTCCCTAAATCTCACTCTGTTGTATAAATTCTGACCTGAACGATACGCACTTTTTCTCCCGAATCGAGATCCATTTGTGTTTATGGAATCAGACAGTCAAGACGATTATTATGGCGTGATCAAATAATTTTTCTAAAAACTTAATTTTTCCCAACCCTGGTCCGAGTTAGTAATTAATTAATTAAATTAACCAATTCTACTAGACCAGGTTTCAAGGCGTTGCATTGTGTCCAAACCGTAGGCTTTTTTTTGTATAAAGTCTATGGCATATATGCATGAACTCGCAAAAGAGTTTTGAAGTTCATTGTCAATGAAATACAAGGACGTGGATGTCGGTGCGAAGAAATTCGTTATTAGTATGGTCTTGTGTTTTAAGAAGGAAACCTTCAGTGGTTAGTTATGTTCAATATTTGAACTCGTTTTAATGAGTTCAGTACCGAGGGCATGGGGTGTCAGTGATGCCTTCCAAGTTGTGGAAATTATTCACTTACTCCCACTATCTTGAAATGTGTTCCAGAGTAATTTTTAGCTCAAACTGAAAGAGATGAGTCTTGGGCAGTTATCTCTTTGCCTCAATGTCCATTAAGACAGTTTGAATAGTGAGGACAAAGAGCTACTCCTTTGAAGGATAATTCTTCTAATGACCCAAGGCTATAAATGGCAATAAAGTAATAGGTCCTAGAGGAGTGGTCTCTTGATATGGACACCATTGATCACCTAATTTGGGTCTAACGAATTATATGTTAGCAAGTGGGATATACACATAGGTAATGACCATGCGCATTTTGGCCATTATTAAGGCAATGTCCTTATTGATCTTAAGGAACTCATCGATTGCCTATGTGTGTGTCTTCTAATTTGTAGCTTAGTAGACAACGACATGTTAATTACGCATCTCTTCGGAAATTAATTAACATGGAATATATCCCTAAGTTTGACATCAGCATGTCCCACATATGTGAGGTGTTTGTCGAAGCAAAGTCAACACGAAGTTCGTTTCAAACGATTGAACAAACTACTCATCCCCTAGATTTGATTCACAATGACCTGTGTTATTTTAAAGCAACACTTTCAAAAGGTGGTAACAAATATGTTATTACTTTTGTCAATGATAGAACGAAATATTGCTATATTTATTTACTTAAAAGTAAATAAATATATTTACTACATTCACATAAGAAGAAGAGGAGAAAAAACGACAGGTTGTATCTGAGCTCGACAAAGTCTGAGATCCACGATGGGGCACGAAAAGCGATGAAGGATTGCGTCGAGTCGACCATTCCTTTCGATGGGGATGAAGGAGTTGTGATGAAGAAGCAAGACGTCCATCTGACTCGTCAGAAGAGGATATGAACTTGGACTGTGAATATGTTATTTCTATTCTTGTATTATATTATTTTGTGTATGGGCTTGGCCCAATGACATTAGCCCGATGTTACTAGGTCTTTGTTAACTTGTATTTATACTCCATTATTATTGGATCACAAATCAATTTGGTTTGCACAAGATTCCTTCATAGTACCAGAGCAACTCCCTGGGATATTTTTCGAACTCTAGCTTCTCTCGATTTCTCTTCCGCGAGAACATTTCGACGCAATCCTGCTTGGGGATTAATGCAATCCTGCTTCAAAATCGATCGATCTCAAACACAACCTCCCTTAGTTGATCGGGCGGCTGTAGGATTTTCTTGTACAGTCGATTGTACGTAATAACTTGCACATATCTTGAGATTTTAAAATTTGAATTCGGCTTTACGAGCTAAGCCTCTATTCCGAGCGAGGGAGGCTCTTATTCCGCTTCAGAGACTCCTGGGTTTAGTCTATGCCCCGAACTGGGTCTATTGATCATAACCAAATATTTGTATTAAAAAATTGATATCTAATATATGAAATGAATCACATATCTATATTGTTAACCAACAAGACCCTTACTGCTCGGTATCCAGATCTTTGTTAGCTTATTCGAGTATTATACAATCGTACGTCAAATACGCGTGTTATACTCCCGAATATGAATTTTTCAAATGACAAACGTATAATACACGTATTTTTAACCCTAAACGTATTTACGAATTTTTTGCGTATTAAATCATAAAAATCATCTTCTTTCGAATCCAATAATCAAAATTTAGAAGGTCAATTTTTTATCAGATCAATTTACTTGATTGTCTTGTTCCCAAAAATGCAAATCTTCAAAATTTGTTGACACAAAAATTGTAAAAGTATTAGAATCAGAATGCACTTCAAGTCATTCACCAACGTCTTTTGTTAATTAAATATCATCCATGGTCTACTAGTCTCTTCGACTCCATCTGGGAGTCCAACACTCCTACTTTTACAAATAGTAGGCATCAACATTATCTTTATTTTTTTTTAGATTTTTTAAATGTAATCAATTTTTTGTATTTAGTTTTTGTGGTTAAATATTTATCGACGTTTAAAAATATAAATTTGATTTCATTTGTGTGATCTAAATTCTAAAAATATAAGTTTGTAACTGCATTTTTCATTCTACAAATGAAAATTATAAAGTTTACTCAATTTTAGATTGCGTAAAAGCTTATTTAATGAGTTTATATTTATATATTACAAAGACACTTGAATCTTCATTTAATATTTGTGATGAGCATTTATCAATTTCGTAAAACTCAAATTGTCTAATAATATACGGACGTACACTACAAAAAAACCCTGAATTGCATGGAAAAATTCTGCCGCAAAAGAGCTTTTTTCGTAGCAGATTGAAAAACTGCAACAGATTAGCTACGGTAAATATCCGTCGCAGATGTTTTCGTCGATTCTTCAATTTGCGACGGAAAATAGCGGGCGTAGTTAAAACTGCAGCGAAGAGATGACTTTTTTGTCGCATGTTAGAGCAAATTCTCCATTCGTATCTAAATGTTAGTTTCATTTTTAACGTGTTCTTATATTATGTGGAAGTACTTAATTTTATTGAAAGATAATCTTTGGATACACATGAAAAAATGAATAAACAAAAAATCGTAGAATTGATTGATTTTTTAGAATTTTATGGTGTATTTGTATTCAATTTCAATGTTAAAAGTGTCTTTCTTATCAAAAATATTTGTACTAATTATAAGTTGTATTCTTGAAAAATCAAACGTATATAACACGAACATACGTATCCGTATACGTACCCTGAACGTATAAAATGTATAATAAGACATATTTTTAAAATGTGACCCATATTATATATGAACGTATGAAAAAATGTATTATACACGTATCCGAATAGGCTAAAAAAGATCCTAGTAACCAGATGGGTTAATAATAAAAGAGTAAAATAGGCTAAAAAAGATCCTAGTAACCAGATGGGTTAATAATAAAAGAGTACTGCAAATCTTCAATAATAATCGATCGCTTAAGAAGCCTGGAACCGCTTCTAACCGTTTTGCCTTCCTTTCAAACTTTCCCGCTTACTTTACTGCAACTCCAGATCTTCGTTCCCAAATAGATATTTTTTTTAATCTCAACTGGTGTATCTCTACCATGGCCACCGAAAATCTATTTCCCGGCATCATCCTCATCTCAATCTTCACAGCATCTCTCTTCATCCGTACCCTTTCAACCCCAGGTATTATTGATTCAAACATTCAACTAGATGTGGCTTTAATTATAGAAGCTGTTAAACTAAAAATTAAATCTTTCATGGTTTTCCAACTGAAGAAATCTTGAAATTCACTAAATGGGATTTTGTTGTGCAGAAGTATCCACTCTGCCCACCTTCGCATTTGCTTGGTTGAATGAAGACGACACTTTTGTGGCGGGGGAAGTGGCGACTATAAAGGTTATAGTGCTCGGGAATTTTGAGAAGGAGAAATATGAATACCCTTTGAGTCCCAACATCACTGTCAATGATAAGATGGGAAATAGCTCTTTCGTTTCTGGGATTTCTTTCCGATTTGGTGCTGATGTTAACTCCTGGGCCATTTCTTTCATCTCCATCAAGGCCGGATTGTTCAATGTGCTCATCACGGATGACCATTTCAATGTATTTGATTCGTCCATGCATTTCCGAACCATCCCAGGTTTTGGTTTGGCTCTTACTTCTTCTGACATTTAGTAACACTTAAAGTGTGATTGAAGTTTGTAGTTCTTTATTCAATTATTGGATGAATCTTATAGATAAGATAATGCTTTTGACTTTTTGAGTCTTATGAACAATTCCTTTCTGCTGTATTTTACCTATATGAAGGACCATTTTATCCGGCTGCTGGGGTTGTTTCATGGTCGGGAAGAAGGAGAGAATTCGTAGCTGGAACAAAAGCTATGATTTGGATACTGCCTAAGGATGCTTTTGGAAATAATGTCTCATCAGCAGATGACGATAAGTTGATTTCTTATAATTTCAACTTGTCTGCAACATGTGCAAATGGTTCCATTGCAAGTTTGCTCAATGTCACCAACAAAGAATGGAATAAGTTTGGGTATCTGGGCATTGAGTTTATCATCTCTACAGCTGGAAGTCTAGAGCTTCACGTAGAAGGAGAAAATCAGACATTGAACGGCTCCCCATTGTCATTCAATGTGATTCCTGGTGATTTTTTTAAACACTTGGTGACTTCTTAAATTGATCGCCTAAATGAAGTGAAAAGTTCTCTTCTTAAACATCCCACCATCCACAGTTTTATGCACTAACCAAGTAACCTGTACTGCACTGCGCTATATATTCATGATATATGAATATTTCTACTTTTTGTTTCTTTTGAAAGTAACTACCCATCATCTGGTTTTGAGCAGTTGCATTCACACATGGTAACTTTTTCTTACAGGGGCACTGGATGTCTCTAGCTGTGTTGCGCAGTGGAACATTGAAACAAATTTTTTCCAATTGTTTTCTCTGATGGAGGGGTTCATTCACCAATATGATAAAAATGGAAATCATGTTCCAGGCTTGTATGAATTTGACGTTGAAGTTGTTGAGTACGGGACAAATTTGATAATGCCTGTCACGGATTTGCAGTTCACCGAAGTTGGTGTGGGAATTCATTTGTTTTCTTTCAGCCTAGTGGAGCCAGGGAACTTTATGCTTGTGATATCTGATAAAGAGAGGAACATCCGCATATCCAACATGCCATATCAGTTTACAGTCTATATAGGTGTTCTCTTGTGTTCTCTCTCCTATTACATTTTAGCAACTTATGTTTTCTTCTTTTTGATCTAAACCATACTCAATTGGTGCTGCTTTTCCTTTTTCAATTGCACTTAGGAAAACATATTGAATAGATTTTTTTTCCCTTTTGAGTTGTTTATGACTTAGCTTACATTTCCAATGGAAACTAAGAGACATCATTGACAATATTTTAGCTTCGGGTAATAATGGGCTAAATCAAAATGATATAGGGAGTATTAAATTTTCTTTGATTCCTGCTTTGTTTGAAGTTTTGGGTAGTAAAAAAAGCAATTTAGTAAGGACTTCAAGACGAAACATGTTGGGTCTCTCAAGTTTTTCTTGGCTCTATCAACTCTTATTAATTGCTTTTGAACATTAGGAAATAGGAATTGTAGTCACCAGGCTTTAGTTAGCAAATGTGTTATTAATAGTGATGGAATTTGTGCTTAATTGTTCCAAAAATCATACATTTTTTTGAAGGATACTGTGATGGACTGGGGAGCATTGTTAATGGGACGGGTCTCAATCATTCTGTTGCTGGTGAAACTGCACGGTTTTCCGTTTATTTAAGAGATGCTTATGAATACCCATCTCTAGTTGAGTTACAAGTGCTTCATGTGCAAATTCTTCATGAAGTGGATTCCCAGCCTTTGCAGCCAATCATACATCCAAAGAAGATGGTCAATGGTAATTAGAACTGTCCAATTATTCACCCTGTCCAATCTATATATTTCACTAGCATTGATATTTGTATTCATACAGGCAGTGTTTCTACTGGAAACCTCAATCCAGCTGAACTCCATGAAACAGAAAGAGCTCTTGCTCCGACAACCGACACCAATTTAAATGTATGAGATTGCATTATTGGTTTTCTTTTAGCTGCCTATAATGCACAAATTGAATGGTGAACACATTTTTTTTGGATGCAGTCATCTGAGAACATGAGGTTCAGTGCCTTTGATGTAAGTTACACACCTCATAGGAGTGGAATGTATCGAATTCAGGTATTTTGTGGGAATATCCCTTTGAATGGTGGTCACCCCATTGCAAAAGAAGTAAGTCCAGGTATGGTATGGTATGCTATTCCTAAAAGCTAAAGTGCATGCTTATTAATTACTCGCTTGGTCCAGAAAAAGAACTTCCCAAGTTGACTTTTCATGGTTTTTAAGGAGAGTTGCAAAAGGTGAAAGTTTACCGAATTACCCTTAATGAAAGTGGGTGAAGTATTGGGTGAGTTGTAAAAAATAAAAAAAAGTTAGGGTAATTGTGGTATTTCAAAGTTCAAAAAGGTAATTGGAAGATCTTTCCGGACAAAAAAAAGGACATTTGGGAAGATATTTCCCGGACAGAGGGAGTACTTATCAGTGTCCGTCCTAAGTTAAGAGAAGTTGGAATTCTCCAATATGCCTTTGTGTGCATGTTCGTCCTTTATCTCCAGATACGTCATGCACCAAAAATACAATGATCACTTTAATTGGGTGCAGGTGCTGTTAATGCTTCTCTTTCAGGGGTTGTGAAATTTTCTCGCCAAGTGCCAAAGCGGATGAAGAATGATATAGTCGTGCAGCTAACTGATTCATATGCTAACCCAATCCTCTCACAACAGTCCAAGTTAAAGCTAGAGATTGCTTCAATTAATAAATCAGGTTTTTCGACATTGTTGTTTGTTGACAACAAGGATGGTTCGTATACTGGCACCTATGTTGCCAAGGACACTGGTTCCTATGAGATATGTGCCTCATTTGATGGAACCCGTTTCTTGCCGTGCCCCTTTGGTGTGACTGTGTACCCCAGTATGTTTCTATGCGTATACGTCCTATATGCACTTACTTTCTATTCGAGCAGATAACTTTTTCCCCTCTATAGGTGAATACTTTCCTATGGTCCACAATGATTCAGTAAGTTTGTGGGAGGACGAATCTATTGCTTTTGATGCTCTGGAAAATGACTACTTCGCGGGTGACAATGCGACAGTTTTTTACTTCTCAAAGGTTACATTTCATGAACTACAGGCTGCTTCTTGTTTCCCAATTACATGAGTTTACTGATTGCTTTTACTTTTTGATGGAAGCCTGGCCATGGTTCACTTCTGCATTATGGGAAACTTTTCAGATACACTCCCTACAAAGGGTTTACCGGGAATGATTCATTTGCCTACACGATATCTGATATAAATGGAAACCTTGCTTCTGGAAGTGTTAACATATCAGTCCTCAGCATTCCCCCTCAGTTTGTTTCTTATCCTTCTCAGCTCCTAGCAACGGAAGATGTAATTAGTCCCAGATATGGGTATGTAAGAACATACCCTTCTCAGTTCCAACTTGAAATGATATTTGATTTTTCTTTTTTATCTTTTAAAAAAATTCCAGTGGATTTGCTGGGCTTGAGATCATATATTCAGATGTAAATGAGAATATCAGCATATGCCTGAGTGCAAGATTTGGGACGATCCTTCTTTCTCCGATGCAAATGCAATTTTGGCAGCCATCTCAGACACTATCTTCCATGAGCAAAGATGATGGGAAGACTAAATCACTAACTTTATCAGGCAGTTTGGAAGCAATCAATTTTGCGATTCAATCCATTCAGTATTTCGGGTATTCTGAACCATTTTCCAGCATCATGTTAGCATCCGGATACATGTAACCATTTGAAATTAAGCGATAACATACATATGAAATCTTATTTGACATTAGATCTTAAATATACATACTAAGAGAATGATTTTCTTGGGATCTGGTATTCAGTTATAAAGGTACATCAGTTCTGAAAACAGTTAGGATCGGTACGGTTCATGTTCTCAGATACTCTTTCTTTGTTTTTTCTTGGAGTCAGGAACGGAAACTTCTCTGGCAGCGACGTGATTACAGTGTCTTCCCGGAACCGGAATGGGAAGAATGATTTAGACATTCCGATATATGTGGAGCCGATCAACGATCCTCCATTCATAAATGTCCCTTCATATGTTTTCTTGGACCAAAGGGTTGACGAAGAACTCATCTTCGATTCACATACCGAGAACTCTGATGCCTTTGTGGGAGATCCAGATCTACTAAACTTTCCTGGTATGCCCACAACTTAGATGAATTCACACTGTTAGGGCCTTCATTGCTAATGAAGCGAAAAGAGTCATTATTGACAATGTTTTGGTTTTCAGCAAATAAACTAAAAGAAACTGCTGACACCATTCATTCGTATTTTTAGGAAATAAGTCGCGATTTCAGGTGATGTGCAGCATGGAAGTGAGCTCTGGATTACTGTCAACAAACCTGCCTGCTGAGCTGATCAGCACAACAGAACTGAAGCTGAAGATTAGTAGTTATCAGTGGCAGCCTGTCCAGACATTTGTGACCATCTCTAAACACTTTTCAGTTAAAGCAAAAGGCATTAGATTCCGCGGAACACTTGACGACTGCAACAGCATTGTGGAGCAATTGGTTTACCATGTAAATGGATTTGGAACCTGACTAGAAAGTGGGGAATTGTCTTTTTTTTTTCAATTATTATTATTATTATATCTGATGAATAAATTTCTCATCTAATATGGTGCAGGGAGAAGAACATAGTGCAGTTTTGACTATGACTGTGAATGATATGGGAAACTATGGGTGCTATCCAGACTGTGCTGAGATGATGTCAATGCCTCTTTATGCAGAGGCCACTGTAAATCTGGTAAGACGAAGACCGATGAATGCAGTTCTGGCTAAAGGTAAAAATGTCCAAATTGCCCTCAAACCCTTATGGATGATGCTGCAAAGCCGATGTATTTATTTTAAAATTTGCTTCTATTGATAAAAAAAATCCCAATGGTCCACAGCTCTAGGGATAACAATTATTGTGGAATTCG
This sequence comes from Cuscuta australis, assembly GCA_003260385.1. Taxonomy (NCBI): domain Eukaryota; kingdom Viridiplantae; phylum Streptophyta; class Magnoliopsida; order Solanales; family Convolvulaceae; genus Cuscuta; species Cuscuta australis. The sequence continues at coordinate 2,400,682 of NQVE01000009.1, forward strand.
TTTTTGTGGTTTCTCTTGGAGTATTGCTTCTGTACTTCATCTGCAAGTGTGCAATGGCGCTCATTAACGAAAGAAGAAAGAAGGCATCAAATGATGCACTTTATGGGATTCAAACTTCCCATGAATGTACAGTAAGTCCTTGTTTGGCTTCCTGTTTTCCACCTTTCGATATTGTTAAGAAAAACCCTACCACGAATCAACGACATATTAAGATATAAAACTTACATACTACCTATGGATTAAACTCAAATCTTTGTAGACAACCCCATTAACATTTTCATCACAGAGCAGCAAAGAGCTGAGAGATAATAATGCCAAAAAGTTCACAGGGTGGTGCTGTTCTAGTTCCTTTTTGTTGAGAGCTCTGCCTTCCTCCCACTTCCGACAAAGGTTCGTCCATATCATTCATAATCCAAACTGTTAGGATCTGCATCACAACACAAGAGAGAAACAAGACGATCTCTCTCAAGAACGAAATGCAAAACTGAGAATTATCATCATATCATAAAATATATGTTCAGGTCCAGGAAAAAGCTGGAAATGGGAAAATCTTCCCAAGGCATAGAAATGGTCTCTCCTGAATTGTCAAGTGCAGCGTGAGACAAGCTCATCTCATGCTCTAGTACTGCCTTGCTTCTGAACAAAGATGGAAAATATGAAGTTGCCTCTTACCAAGTACATACTAAGGATCTGTTTAGTGAGAAAAAAAATAGATATGTGTATTTTGATATCTGGGATAAAGATCATGTATAGTTTTACTTGTTACTTGTTACTTATTCTTATTAGAATCAGATCAGAAATAGTTTTAAATATAACTACATTCAAATCAGATCAGACTAGATTAGATCAGAACTTATTGCAATTAGATCAAAACCAATCAGATTATGTGAAGAAAACATGGCCTGGAAAACCTAAATCGGGTAAAGGGTATGACCAGGATCGGGACCTGAAAATTTCCGTTTTCGAATTGGTTTTTTTCTAGTTCAGTTGGTTTAGACCGGAAAACTCAATATTCTTTTCCTCATATTATTTCAACTTGTTTTTTGACAACCTAGCTTGATTCAACCTTTTTCGTAATCGTTGATTGTGTTTCAAGAAATAATATCAACACACAAATATTTCATCAATAATATATGAGATGCTTCAAATAAAATTTATACTTTCGTTGGTTTCTCACGTTTCAAAAATATTGATAAAGTTATATTTTAATGCATTTCTCTATTATCAAGAATAAGTTGCGTATAAAAATATTTAAAAATCTAAAGTCAAATATTATACCGAGTACTTAAAGTTTTTTATATAAATCAAAATTGGTTTATAATCAAATATAACTAGTACTAAAAGAGAAAATAATAAATACATTCTGGTCTTACCGGTCCAACCAAGAAACCATCTAGTTGTAGACTGGAATTGATCGGAATTATGTCGGTCCTCAATTCTTAGACTAGAGACGGGTCCAGACTTTTACATATCTAGCCCGATCTAGATATTCCAGTCCATTTTTTGGCCTGACCTTAATTTTGTACATCTTAGTCACAATCGTGCAAGTGGTAACAGCTGAAATTGGATAGACAAAAGTTAGCATTTATGAGATTCTACTCTTGAAATGTCAAAAAGACTCTTCAAGCCAAATAACAAAATCGGTTCTGAGAAACAACGCTTGAGGCTAGTTTTTTTAAAATTTTAAATGGAAATATCAGAACGACATCGTGTTTCGTTAAAAAGGTGGAAAATGTCTTCCGCCGAAGAAAATGTAAATTATTTTCCGTTTAGTTCAGAGAAAACATCCGCCAACATATAACTAAAACATGAAAATTATACCAAAATAGAATATCTTGTATTTTTATTTTATTCCATAAATATGAGTGTTGGAACAGTGGAACATCACAAATTTGACATTGTGTTTTTGCATTTCATAATATTTATTTTGGGCATTATATTTTAATATTATTTAAGATTATACGTCCTATTTTGATATACAAAATCATTGAAAGTTCTATTTTAGTATATGTTTCAGTTTAAGTTAGCTATTTCTCACTTTAGAAATGATTTGCCATCCTATTTTTAGGAATTCATTTCCTCTTACCAATACTTGTTAGTATAGCAATGAATTAGATGTGAGCAAGTGTCCAACAGGCCTCGAAATTTGTCCAAAATTTTGAGAAAGGTGAACTAATAAAATACTGCAAAAACCGATCCGTACAAAACCGAACGGTCGATTCGGTATATAGGAATATTATGAGGTAACTTCTCATATCAAAAGTTCTGAAACGAACGTATATATTCATACTTCGTATATTATAAATTTAATCATCTTTTAATATTTCTCTATTAAGTAATAAGTTTATTTTGAAAATTTTGTTCCAATTTTATTATGTGTACATAAAGATTGAACTTTTATTCAAGTTTTAATTTTTTCCTAAATGAATTTTAAAATATAAACAAGCATCGGAAATATAATTTTGTTATCATTCATTTTCTTTAATTTGTGAAATACTTTGCATAAACTTAGTTTCATAAGAGTTTATTGAATTTGAATATTCATTTTATAGTGTTTTATGTTTCTTTGTTTAAATATATTTTCAATTTTCAAAATATAAAAGGTTTGTTACATGTTAAAGTGTAAATTTGTTACGTATATACTAATTCCGATTTGTACCGAATCATCCTAAGCTATACCGAACCAAAAATTTTGGATCGAAATTGATACACCTTAAAATCTCATATCAAATCAAAATATTTGATATGAGTAGACGTATCAAAGTGTGGGCCGAGTCGGGCGGGTTTCAAGTCGGGCCAAGATGCTACATTACAAAATTTTTCTAGGTCCGAGCTTGGCACGGCCTGTATAGCTGGCCAAACAATTGAAGCCCGAGCCCTGCCCACATGGGTACCTGCAGGCTTCGGGTCAGCCCAGTCTACATGACAACTTCTAAATAATAAGAAAATGAATCCGTTAATATATTAGGTGTTTGATATAATAATTATAATAAGTATATTAAAGAACCACTAATATATAAAATGTGTTTTGTTTAATATTGTTACCATGGTGTGCGGAGTACTCTGCATTACTTATTTAAATATTATTATGAGTGTGTGATACAATGTAAATAATAGGGAGTAATAAAGATGTATTCATTTTATTAAATATACTTATAATTCCTTTTTTTGTTCATAGAAGTATGTATGTATGTTTATAATAATTTGAAATAATATTGTTGTTTTTACTATTATTAATATTGTTGTTATTACTATTTTATTACTCCCTACGTCCTAAAATGTTCTTCTTAGTTACTATTCACATGGTCAAACTTTAATCACTTTTTTCACCTATTTTTGTTATTTATTTGATAAAATAATATAATCTTGCCACCTTTTATTTTGTAGAACTTTTGATGTAGTTTTTAAATATGTAAATTTTATTTTTTTAATTTTACACCTACAATCAAATGAATTGAATTGAAAATAAAATTGGTCAAACCTCATAAACAGAAATGAGAAGAACGTTTTAGGACAAAGGAAGCACAATTATACTAATAATAAATATTATTAATTGTTCGGGACGGCTGAGTGTGTGAGCTTGAGCATAGAATCTGAGCCCGTCATAAAAATATACGGGCCATCATGTATAAAGTCTGAATAGAGCTGGTAACTCAAAATTCAAGCCCAAGCCCAAGCCCGCTACTTTGTGAGCGGCTTTTTGCGGTACGGGTAGATCGGATACTCGGATTCGTGATCGGGTATGGATAGAGTATTTGAAACGATCAACCCTACAAAAAATAGGATCCAGAGTCCCAGCAATTACTATTTGGGCTTTATCCCTGGAGAACAAGAAAAGAAAACTACTCCGTATTTAGACACCATCTGGTTGATGTCACCGACCAAAACCCTCTATCTCTCCATCTAACGATCCTCTGATCTGAGATTTTCCTACAGCTATGGCGTCGATGGTGTCTTCCGCTGGAGGACTTCTGGCGATGTTGAACGAAACCCACCAGGCGCTCAAAGTCTACGCGCTTACAAATCTAATTCGATTCGTTGATTCATTCTGGCCGGAGATCTCTACATCCATTCCCGCAATGTAATCTTCTGCTTATTTTCTCGTGATCTGCAATTGACTTGGGGTTCTTTAGTCTTTCATATTTAATTCCTAATCTGGAAAAAGGTTGAGTTTTTCTTCATAGCCTCTTCGAAGAGCAAAGTTCTACTGTTAAGCTACGAAAATTACGGTCTAGGTTTGTAGGGTATGGTGGCTTTTTTAAGTTTGGAAGAAAGTACATAACAATTAGAAAACTTAAAATTTTGTCCAAATAATGGCTTGAATTTTTAAAAAGTTGAAGAATTTTGTTTGGGTACTTCCAATGATATATGTGCTATGGGCAGAATTCTTGAAAATCTGTTTTGTTTTGTTTTATTAATGTGAATTTTGATACCATAAATGTAAATTTGAAAAGGAATTGGTCCGAAATTTGGTACCATGCCATGTTGTGGCTTATCAGTAATGGTTGCTTGAATTCATTAGTATAATGTATATAGTTTTTAATGCATCATTAATCGAGGAGCCATATCTTGTAAAAAAATACTCTAGCTTTTAATGAATCTACTGTTATACATGAAAAATTTGACTGCACTTTTAACATTATTATCTGAAATATGGGAAGGTCTATTCTCAATTGTGAGGGTTGATTATCTTTTGACACATTTCTATGCAGAGAAAGTTTGTATGAGGATGAGGAATTTGGTCAAAGACAACTTGCTGCTTTGCTAGCATCAATGGTCTGTCATTTGCAATTACTTCTTTATATCTTCATCTATTTCTATTTTTATACTGGTATCTAGTCCATGAAGTTCAATCATTTGACTAAGACAACAACAACAACAACACAGTTAAATCCCACAAGAGTAGGGTCTGGGGAGGGTGTGTGTACGCAGACCTTACCCCTACTCGAAAGTAGAGAGGCTGTTTCCAAAGAGACCCCCGGCTCAATGTCGAAAGTTGCATTGCTTGACTAACTGCTACTTCATTAATTAAAGAAGCGCAGACAGTTTAGAGATCCATTTTGATTTATTCCATCACACCTCAAAGCCAAAAAATGGTGAAATTTTGGCTCCATCGGAGATGATGGAAAAGAATCATTTGACTAAGAAATATGTTAAATGTTCGAAGAACTTCTCAATATCACAATAACAGTGTTTGTTATTATAATTGAGGCTGCCCGAAATTAGTAGGGATCTTTTGGATAATAGGCCTTGACTCAATTTATATGGAGTATATAATTATAAGTTTAGTGATATTTAATTTCGTAAAAAACAAAAACAGGAAGACATACATTGAGGATCAAAATTGCTATTGTGCATCATCATTGTTGTTGTCATCCCAGTCAAAACTCAAAGTAGTCATTATAACTCTCTTGCTGATCATTTAAATTATTTTAATCTCTCCAGGTCTTCTATTATTTGGGGGATCTTAATGATTCTTTATCTTATGCGCTTGGTGCGGGTCCTTTGTTTGATGTTTCTGAGGAGTCAGACTATGTTCATACTCTCCTTGGTAAAATTCACTTGAATTTCTGTTCCTAGCAAGAGTATTTTACTATGCCTCACTTCAATCATTTTAGGTATTAGTATTTTTAGTTTATCTTATATGGATCATTCACCTCCCCTATTTGCCCTCCACAGCTAAAGCATTAGATGAATATGCTAATCGCAAGGCCAAAGCTGCTGAGGCAAATGATGAGGTAGCTGTTGTGGATCCTAGGTTGGAGGCCATTGTGGAAAGGATGCTTGACAAGTATGTGGAACTCTATTTGCATTTTTGTTCTAGAGTATTCATTTCTAACTTTGCTTTGACATTCTCCTCCCTTTTCAGGTGTGTAGTGGATGGCAAATATCAACATGCGATTGGAATGGCTATTGAGTGCCGAAGGTTAGATAAAGTTGCTGAAGCGATTGTAAGGAGTGATAATATTGATGCAGCTTTGGCTTACTGCAGTAATGTATCCCACAACTTTGTCAACCGTAGGGAATTTAGACGTGAGGTATAGTATTGAAATACTTCTAATATGTAATAACTCCTCCCCTGCTAAACCAAGGTGAAGGCTTTGTTTTGTTTCTAATTTTTTGAGTGAGGTGGGGGTCAAAGCAATACTTTAAAGAATTTGGATTTGCTATTTGAGTTAGAGGAGAAGTCAACTCATTGTTTTAATATTTGATGAGCAATCATAACTACAATTCCTTCGACTTTTCTTGTGCACTGCTTTCCAGTAGAGTGGTTTAACTTCTTATCTCACATCACATTTCTTCTCATCTCTTCAGCAATATTCCTTACACCCCAAGATCTTTTTTTATCACCTTAGGTCTTAGCCTATTTATGCATATGCCAGCAATGATCTGTTTGTTCTATGTCGAATAGTTTTACAAGTGCTTCAATAAACTAACTAACTAAGTTTGTTTGTTCACAAAATGAAAAAACATGACGTACATTGATTGATTGGTATATTCATTGCTGTATGAATCTTGTTTGTGCTAGGTACTTCGTTTGCTTGTTGTGGTGTATCAGAAGTCTCCATCTCCAAATTATTTGATCATCTGTCAGTGGCTTATGTTTCTTGATAAGCCAAACGATGCTGCTGGCATATTAGAAAAGCTTCTACGCTCAGAAAATAGGGATGATGCTCTAATGGCATTTCAAATAGCCTTTGAGCTTTTAGAGACTGAGAACCAAGCTTTTCTACTCAGCGTGAGAGATCAACTTCCTATGCCAAAGCTTCAACTTTCCGATTCAGTAGCTATTGAGCATAGCACTGTGCAAACTGTAAGCAGCAATGCCCCCGTAACAAATGATTCCCACGTGTCAAGCGGGGATTCATCAGCTGTTGATCCAAATGAAGCAATCTACGCAGAGAGGTTGGAAAAAATCAAAGGCATTTTATCTGGAGAAACCGCAATAAAGTTGACCTTACAGCTCTTGTATAGCCATAATAAGTAGGGCATCTTTCTTCTAAATTTAGTATGCTAAATTTTGCTTGTTTGTTTTCACTTTTCAAATAATAATTACTCTAATTGTTGTTATAGGTCGGATCTCATCACTCTGAAGACAATTAAGCAGTCTGTTGAGATGAGAAACAGTGTTTGTCATAGTGCAACAATTTATGCCAATGCAATAATGCATGCTGGAACAACGGTTGACACATTTCTTAGGGAAAATCTGGTAAATATTGTTACAGATTTTACTTAATAGTCTTGTGCATGTGTGATATCCCTTCTAACTTGCATGTGTGATATCCCTTCTAACTTAAACTTTCACATTTATCAGGACTGGCTCAGCAGGGCAACCAATTGGGCCAAATTTAGTGCAACAGCTGGACTAGGTGTTATCCACAGAGGTCACTTGCAGCAGGGCAGATCCCTGATGGCCCCTTACCTGCCACAGAGTGGGGCTGGAGGTGGCAGTCCGTATTCAGAGGGTGGTGCTTTATATGCTCTAGGGTTAATCCATGCTAATCATGGTGAGGGGATCAAGCAGTTTCTTCGGGATAGCCTGCGGAGCACAAACGTTGAGGTGATCTTATCTCGTTTAGTTACACGCTGCTTGTTTATTTAATTTAATGACAGCAATATTTTTTATATGTGATATCATATGATGCAGGTTATTCAGCATGGTGCTTGTTTAGGCCTTGGGCTGGCTGCTTTGGGCACAGCTGATGAAGACATTTATGATGACATCAAGAATGTTCTTTACACTGACAGCGCCGTTGCTGGTGAAGCTGCTGGAATTGGCATGGGTTTACTAATGGTTGGAACTGCAAGTGAGAAGGCAGGCGAGATGCTTGCTTATGCTCATGAGACACAACATGAGAAAATTATAAGGTATTGACATCTTAATATGCTGTCATTGTTTTGACTCTATATTTCTATAGTGATTGTTCTCTATTTACCATTTTGTACATTCCTAGGGGCTTAGCATTGGGGATAGCCCTCACTGTTTATGGAAGGGAAGAAGAAGCTGATACATTGATTGAGCAAATGACTCGGGATCAAGACCCCATATTGCGCTGTGGTGGCATGCACGCATTGGGGTTGGCATACAGAGGAACTGCAAACAATAAGGCTATCCGCCAGTTGCTACATTTTGCTGTGTCAGATGTCAGTGATGATGTCAGGCGAACAGCTGTTTTGGCTCTTGGATTTGTTCTATATTCTGAACCAGAGCAGGTTGGTCCCCCTTTTTTCGGTTGCACTCAAATTCTGATTGTGACAAATTGGGATCTATTCCTCTCTATCATGCAATATTAATTCTCAACCTGATTTCTTTAAATCTTAAACTGTTCTTGCATTTAATTTGCAGACGCCTCGCATTGTTTCGCTGCTATCTGAATCTTACAACCCTCACGTGCGATATGGTGCTGCATTGGCTGTTGGCATTTCTTGTGCTGGTACAGGCTTGAGTGAAGCCATCTCACTGTTAGAGCCTTTGACATCCGATGTTGTTGATTTTGTTCGACAGGGTGCTCTTATAGCAATGGCTATGGTAATGGTTCAAATTAGTGAGGCAAGCGATTCACGAGTTGGTACATTCAGGTACTAGAATCTTGCCATATTTTCAACTCTTATGTTTGAAGTGGGTTAGTTTTATGCTGCCCCCTTTGTCAGTTTTGTAATATAACTTTTATATTTTTCTTAGGCGGCAATTGGAAAAGATTATACTGGATAAGCACGAAGATACCATGAGCAAAATGGGTGCAATATTGGCCACTGGAATACTTGATGCTGGGGGAAGAAATGTGACTATAAAATTGCTTTCAAAGTCAAAACACGATAAGATCACTGCAGTGGTTGGGCTTGCAATTTTCAGCCAGTTTTGGTACTGGTACCCGCTCATATATTTCATCAGCTTGTCTTTCTCGCCTACTGCTTTCGTTGGGCTGAATTATGACCTTAAGGTCCCAAGATTTGAGTTCATGTCTCATGCCAAGCCTTCACTCTTTGAGTATCCCAAGCCAACCACAGTTTCGGCAACGGCATCTGCAGTAAAACTCCCAACAGCAGTTTTGTCTACCTCTGTAAGAGCAAAGGCTAGGGCCAGCAAGAAGGAAGCAGAGAAGGCAAATGCAGATAGAACTTCCGGTGCTGCCGAATCATCCTCTGCTTCTTCTTCAAAGGGGAAGTCTCCTTCTGACAAGGACAGTGAATCTATGCAGGTTTGTCTTGTGCGCACTACATCTTTATTTCCTCAAATAAACGCCAGGGTAACACCATGGATGACACCGTTTGTGAATTTGTACACGCTCGGATGATAATCGTCTCTGATTGTCTGTGAAATTACAGAGTTCACCGATGATTATTGTCTGTGTACTTACAAATTCAATAAACGGTGGTGTCAACCGTGGTGGGTTTCAAGCATAACTCTTATTCAATTGAATTGTGAATTGTTTCTGCTCTTGTCGCTCGCCTGTTTAGTGTTGCTTAGTCTTGGTTTGCAGGTGGACACTCATGTAGAAAAGAAGCCAGAACCGGAGCCATCATTTGAAATTTTGACAAATCCGGCCAGGGTGACCCCGGTGCAGGAGAAGTACATTAAGTTTTTGGAAGACTGCAGATATGTGCCGATAAAGCCATCTCCTTCAGGATTTGTGCTAGTGAAGGACCTTAGGCCCGATGAACCCGAAGTCCTCTCTCTTACAGATGCTCCATCTCAGGCATCAAATGTTGCTGCTGCCGATGCACCTGCTGCTGCAACTGCACAGCAAGGCTCAGCTTCTGCAATGAATGTGGATGACGACGAGCCTCAGCCGCCACCAGCCTTTGAATACGCATCATGATCTGGCCACAACTGATGCTTTCTGGGCAGACTGATATTCCTGGGGAGGAATGGGGAGCTGACACACACATCAGAAGCTCTATAACTGCCCTCCATTTGTATCTGCTTGTGTCTTTAAAGCCTGGTTGGTAGTTGTCATTTTGTGTGAATCACATGATTATGTACTCTGTAACTTCTCATGATCTTCAAGGGTAGATTTGTGTTTGGCATTTGATTTATAATTTTTTTTTTTAGGAATTCATTTTCTACCCATCATTTGGCATCATATTTTAATGTTTTGTTTTTTGTAACATGCCCCATAACCTGAGAATTGGTTGTGTAAGACCTTGTTATGAAGGAATGTTGGTTTCCCTCTTAATCGCAGACACTTTCATGTTTATGTTTATGTAGCGACCCTGTTTTCGGTATACTACATTTTCGTTTAGACCATGCTGGCTTTTTTTAAATAAAAGGACTTAACGGTATTAATGACCGTTATAAATGTGATTATGTATTCATGAATTATTTTTTAAAATCTGTGTTGTGGTACCACTTAGCGGTTTTGCTAGCTGTGTAGTTTTCTTTCGTTGTGTGGCTATGCACTGGTAATGAGAACTATGGTGTCAAATCCAGAGGATGTTGGGACGGAAGAGTTAGTAGAAAGATGCGAGACTGTTTTTAATATTTTAAAATACTTTAGGAATTGAACCCATACTTGTAATTATATTGATCTTATTTAGCTTCTGCACATTTAAATTAAATTATTCCAAAAATTATTTTATCATGTTAGAGAAAATCATGTTTTAAATGTTTTTAAATTACTACCTAGTTTACCTTTTTAAATTATGAGATGTTATTTTATCAAATTGCTAGAGCTTTGGTCCGTTAACCCGCGTGAACCGGGTTATGCGAGTCGGGGTGTTAGCCGTGTTACAACATCAATGTGAGAGCGTATTCCAATATTCTCATGATATAAAGTTTAAAAACTTTTTTCTATATTTTAATGAGTATTTATTTTGAAAATAGTCTAACTTAACACTTAATTAGAGAAGGTCATTTTGAGGAATTAGTGCAAGTTTTAACATCATTTTAATGATCGTTAGACGAGAAACTAATCTGAGTATTATTCTTAATTAACAAGTACAATCTCGATGTTTAATTCATCTTGGGAACTAATTTGAGAAACACATAGCTATTGAGTATCATTTTAGAGAATCTACTCTCACTTTTTTACTATATATAGCTTATTGACTAGTCAATTAACCAAAACACACATTTAATAAATGGCTATTTAAATTGGGTGCTAGCTCAAAAAATAAAAATATGAGTCATGAATTTAATCTTGTGTAAAGTGTCCTATATGTGCTCTGGTATTGTTATTTTTAGTTAGTGAATAGTATGTTATATCATACTCTCTTCGTCTCAAAAAATTTTTCATGTTTCGAATAACATGTAAGATCTTAACTATTTTAAAATCATTTAATTTATAAATTGGTATAAAAATAAAAATATAATTTAGACCATTTCCATCCCAAGTGTTTCTGAAATAATTAGATAATACTCCCTCCGTCCTATAATGATCTTCCCAGAGCACTATTCCAACTTCACGGGAATTTATATTTATTTGTGTTTTTTCATGGCTATATGATAAAATAAAATATTCTTGTCACCACTTGTTTTGTTGAACTTTTGATGTAGTTTTTAAATATGTATGTTTTATTTTTTATTTCTATACCAATATTTAAATAAAATAGATTGAAAAAACTTGGGATTTTTCTTCGTTTTGCGAACCGGGAAGATCATTATAGGACGGAGGGAGTAATTGGTGTTATTGAATAACCAAGGATACATCCTATGTATAGGGAATACAAGAGAGAATTTTAAGCATATTAGAATAAGGATTATGGTAAGAATAGAATTTAAAAAGTAAATAATAATTCTATTTCCTATTATTTCTAAAATCTTCTCGCATGCGGATCATCGATAAAGAGAAACAGGTTGGAGCACATGTACTCAGATGGAGTTGACGGAACTGGTTTTGTGAGGATGGCCGTGACTAGTAGTGTAGAAATTTAGAACGTAATGACTTGTTTATTCCGTTGATACTTCGGCCCTATATATACAATACAAGAGATACTAAAACTATCTCTAGAAATACACTTTACAAGGAAACTAACTATATATATACGATTCACAATAAATACAAATTATTTTCAAATATACTATAATACTTCCCTCAAGTTGGAGCATGAAGATAAAAATGCCCAACTTGCATAACAAATATTGAAACAGAGGACCAGAGAGAGCTTTGGTGAAGATATCACCAATCTGAAAATGTGTAGGAACCTATGCAGTGACTATATGATTAGGCTGGATGTTTCCCCTAACAATATGATAGTCAATGTAAATGTGTTTAGAGCGCTCATGAAAGACATGGTTAGCACCAACAAACAATGCAGATTTATTATCACAACATAATTTTGGAGTGGCCACACAGGAAACAGCCAGGGCAGCAAGAACACCTTGGATCCAGCGTAGCTCAAGACAAGCATTTGCCATGGCGCGGTACTCAGCTTCTGCGGAAGAACGTGACATGGTGGTCTGCTTTTTGGTACGCCAAGATATAGGAGAACCACCAAGCATAATAAAATAACTAGTTACCAAATGACGAGTGAGTGGACAACTCTCCCAATATGAGTCAGAAAATGTTGTTAATGCGAAATTGCTATCACTGCGGAGAACAAGGCCCTGACTGGGATGGCTCTTTATATACTATATCACTCTGAAAGTAGCATTGAGGCGATCCAACCTTGGATCCTACATAAAATGAGATAAAACATGAACTATATAACAAATATCCGGACGAGTTATTGTTAAGTATAACAAAGAACCAACTATCCAATGATACTTTGTCGGATCTTGGATTTCAGCACTCGTGGTTCGTGCTAGATCGTGACCGAATGGAAGGGGTGTGGCGACATGTTTAGATCCCAAGAGATTGCGCTCTTGAATAATATCAAGAACAAACTTTTGCTGATTAATGACCATCCCTTCCCTGGATCGAGCACATTCAATCCCCAAAAAATAAAAAATAGGACCAAGATCTTTAAGATGAAAACACTCATTTAAATACTTTTTGAAAGAAGCACAAAGAGTGGGATTGTTGTTTGCAACAAGAATGTCATCCACACAAACAAGCACAACCAAGATATCTGAGCCACATTGACAAACAAACAAAGTACGATCATTATGAGCTTGACGAAAACCGTATTTTCGTAAAGCCACACGTAACTTTGCAAACAAGTTTCGTGGGGATTGGCATAAACCATACAATGACTTATGCAAATAAAACACCTTTCCGGGATATGTGCGACTGTACCCAAGTGGGAGTTTCATGTAAAGTTCTTCCTTTAGTTCACCATGTAAAAATGTATTATTCACATTTAGTTGATGAATCTCCCAGCCCCTAGCAACAACAATATATGGTAGAATACAGGCAAGAGCTAATTTAGCTACAGGGGCAAAAGTATTTGAGTAATCAATGCCCAGCTCTTGACGTTTACCCAAGATGACTAACCTGGCTTTGTCACGTTTCTTGGTGCCATCAGATTTATATTTATTTCGGTATACCCATTGACAACCCAAGGCTTTATGATGAAGAGGAAGGTCAACGATATCCCATGTATGGTTTTTGTCCAATGCTAAAAATTCTAGTGCCTTAGCCTCACGCCATGTAGCATACTTCACTACCTCGTGGAATGTTTAGGAATACAAGTGGAATCCACAGCACCAAGAAACCCCTTGTACCTGTTACATAACTTACCATAACGAACATAGTTAGCAATAGGGAACCGACCACATACCTAAAGATGAAGAGAAGATAGATGATGGTAAAATGGGAGTATTTGTTTAAACAAGATTAAAGTCATAATTGTATAAATAACTTGGGAGCGTCTGGAAAGAGGAGGAAGGGAAGACGCAATGGGGGCGGAAGAAAGATCCTCTGCTGACGTCAATGGACTGGTTAGAGGGGACGGGTCTACCACTGGTGACTGTCCCGCGATACAGACAAGTGGTGAATGAGGTGACTAGGTGGGGTTTCAGGTGGTTGGATGGAGGACAGCTGTGCGGGTGAAATTCCCGACGAGATGACTACCAAGAAATCGCAGGACGACAGTTAAGAGATGGGCTGAGGGATGGTGGAAGTTGACTGTATGGCAAAGGGGAATTGAGACTCATCGAACGATATATCTCGTTTATGGAAAAATTGGCGAGTTTGAAGATTATAAACACGCCATATTTTCGTACCAATGGGATATCTAACGAACATACACTTGAAACATTCGGGTGCAAATCTGTTGTGGGGTTTTGGCATGACACGTAAAGAGCATAAACAATCGAATACGCAAAGGTATTTTAGATCTTGAGGTTTAGATGTAAGAATTTCAAGGGGGATTTACCACCAAGAGTTTTAGTGGGTGTATGATTAATGTGGTAGACTGTAGTTTTGATACACTCACCCCAGAATTCAACAGGTAAAGATGCTTGAAACATGAGTGAACGGGCGAGATTAAGGATGTGTCGATGTTTTTCGTTCGACCCGCCCATTCTGCTGTGAGGTACCTACATAGGGAGTTTGAATTCACACACCCATTTCAGAATAGTTTTTTTTGAAGAGAAGAGTTTAAAAATTCAGTTCCATTATCAGAACGAAACGACCTTTATGATTTTGGTGTACTGGTGTAAATCATGGTAAAGAAATGTTTGAAACAAGATGCTTCCTCACTTGTATGTGTGATAAGATAATATGCCCACACAGCACGTGAATGATCATCAACAGTAGTGAGAAAATAATGTGCACAAGAAGAAATACATGCAGAATAAGGTCCCAACAAATCACAATAAATCAAATAAAAAACAACATTTGCTTTATTAGAACTAGTTGGAAAAGAAGAACGAGTTTGTTTAGCCACAAAACCAATTTCACAGGTTTGCAATCTCTAAATAACAGGAATACTTTTATTTAAACTAAGAAACGAAAAAATAAAAGACAAAGGATGTCACAATATTTGATGCAGGATAACAGGGTCGATTGAAGTGGTGAGAGCGGAAGCAACTGGACGAAAGACATACACTCCGTTGCATAAATTACTTCATCCAATCTCCATCTTCAACGTAGGGTCATGTATTACACAACAATGATCATTAAAAATTACATAACAAGTATTGTCACGAACAAGACAACCAACATAAATTAAGTGACAATGAAGTGTAAGACGAAACAACACATGAGTGAGAACTAATTGGGGAGATTACCGAACACTCCCTCGTTTTGTGGTCTGGATGCACGAGCCATCGCGAATGTGTACCGAGTAAGGAACATCATCTTCAACATCATACATACGAGTTAACACGCCTTTCATGTGTTGTGAAGCGCCACTATCTAGCAACCAATCACAAGATGTAAAAACCATACCCACATAAGACTGAGGGATAGATGATTCAAGCATATATATCAAATGAGCCATCTGATCACTAAGACCCCCTGTAGAAGCCTTTTTGGACATGGCACTCACTGTGGCAGCTATACCATTGCCTTAAGACTGTTGTCCACCACTGGTATAATTACCCGGACGGGTGCATGTGCCTTTGCCGCTAGTTTTCTGACCTCAGCCTCTACAACCTGGCTGACCGCGACCACCACCTCTTCGCTCGTAGTGAGCCGCAAACCCAGTAAGCTCAAAGCATTTATCAAAATTGTGACTTGTGCGACCAGAATGCAAACAAAACAACTTGTTGGAAGACGGAGTATGACCGGTAGGAAAAGTAACTTCTTCGGTGCAATCATCACGACCTCGAATGATAGTGAGATGACATTCTTCTTGGGACACTAAATAGAAGTTTCTATCCAAGTTAGGCACCAGTTCACTTCCAAGAATTTGATAGCTAAGGTGTTCAAATTGCTCATCTTCAAGATCGAGTAAAAAATCAATAGTTTCTCTCATTCAATGCGCTCACAAATAACCATGGCTGCTTCACACTTACATTCGCCATTAAGATCATTGGAACCATTTAATTGATTCCATGGAGTGAAAAACGAATTATAGTAGGCCACAACACTTTGACCTTTCTGCCAGAGAGTATTTAATTCAGATTTAAATCTATATATGCGTGGGCCATTAGAGCAACTGTACCTTTTCTTGAGATCACTCTAGAGTTTAGAGGCAATTGTATGAGAGAGAATACTTGGTTGAGTAAACTCATCAACACTGTTAAAAATCCAAATGTAGATAATTTGATTATTTTCATACCACGCAGACAATTCATATTCATCAGTGGGTTTGGGAACCCCCACGGGTGACAAAAACTAGCCTTACCACAACCACCTAGGGCATTACGATCGCCTTTTCCCATATATAAAAATTGTCACTAAAAAGAACATATTTAGTCAATGAAATACCAGGACCTTCGAAAGAGCGGAGATCGTAAATTATGGATGGATCGTGGATCACACGAGTTTATTTTGGGTTTTTTTTTGTTGCTTCACCTATGACGATGTTGGAGTGTAGGATCAGAGAGACTTGGCGCTGGAACTTTAACTAGAAGATGATGGCAGACCGAGAAACGTGCGACAGCGAGATTTACACACTAACAAAAAGCGATCAAGGGTTTGTGTACTAGCCTAGGAAACAATTCGATACCATGTAGAAATTTAGAATGTAATGACTTGTTTATTACCTTGATACTTAGCAGACCGAGAAACGTGCGACAGCGAGATTTACACACTAACAAAAAGTGATCAAGGGTTTGTGTACTAGCCTAGGAAACAATTTGATACCATGTAGAAATTTAGAATGTAATGACTTGTTTATTACCTTGATACTTAGGCCCTTTATATACAATATAAGAGATCCAAAACCTTGTTGGTGTTGTTTGTGATTGAGCCATGGTAGATGATCAACCAAAGCACGTTGGAATAGGTTCCCCCTTTCTTTTACAATCTCGGGACCCAAGTTCTTCCTTCAAAAACTCTTGGAACTTCTCGAGCAAGTTATAAGAATGATTATGGTCATCGCTATCGGAGTCACTTACCTCTACCCTTTTTGAGGATGAGGCTTTGAGAGCGAGACCGGGACTCTTGTCAAGAGAAGGTTTAAGAATAGTGGATTCATAAGTTTTTAGATTACCTCGAAGACCATCGATGGTGACATTGGTGTTACCAATCGACTCATATATGACATCGGCTTTTGAACGCCATTCCGGTGTTAGGCTCCGAAGGATTTTTCGAACAAGATCTTTGTTCGAGTATGTTTTACCAAGGACATGGAGATCGTTGATGATCTTTAAAAATCGGTCGAACATTTGATCAACGCTTTCAATTTCCTTCATTTTAAACAACTCATATTCATGGGTTAGAAAATCAATTTTAGCTTCACGGACTTGAGGCGTACCTTCGTATGTCACTTCAAGCTTATCCCACATTTCTTTTGCGGTGGAGCAAGAAGAAATTTTCCGGTAGTCATCCGGATTAATTGCACAAAAAATCATGTGTTTAGCTTTTTCAAAAGCTTATACCTTCTTGATGTCTTCAGCATCATATTCTTCCTCCTTCTTTGGGATGGTGGTTTCACCAACCTTTTTCATTGGCATCGTCTCACCGTTTTTGATGATTAACCATAGTTGGAAGTTGATTGACCGAATGTAAATCCTCATTCGTTCCTTCCAATAGGTGTAGTTTGTTCCATCGAAGAGTGGAGGTCTAACGGTGGAGTGTCCTTCACTTAATCCTGCATACGACATTCTCAACAAGAAAATATAGATCGTTCTCTCAACCGGTTAAGGCTTGTAGAGAGTTAGGCTCCGATACCAATTGTTAGAATAAGTTCCCTTCACTAGAGGGGGAGTGAATACTGAGGCACGAGAATGTTTATAAATTTTCGCGGAATAAAAATCGCAGGGATAAAGTAAAGAGCGGAATAAAAAGGAGTAAAGGGAGTACACCAAGATTTACCCTGGTTCACCACAACTTGTGGCTAATCCAGCCTCCCGAGAGACTCTCTCGAGCTACACTACTTCCGTTAAGCTTACGGGTGCTTAACAAACCGTTACAACCTGAGAACTCGAGTCCCACGAGCCTCAATACACTTGCTCGGAGATACCGCACTCCAAGACTTCAAGCCGAAGGAAAATACCTTTCCTTCGTACAACCAAGGGAAACAAGCTTCCCTAAACGTGTTTACAACACTAAGAACACTCAAGAACAAGACTCTCTTTAAGAGTAGATGTTGAGTAAACTATATACGCTCAAGAACAACTCAAACTTCACAAATTGGCTCTAGAAAGCTATGGAAAATAATGTTGTTTGGATGCAATGATAATATGAATAAAGTGAAGTGAATTGAAGAGAAAAGCAGACCCAAACACCCCTTTTTATAGTGCCAAAGTAGGCTCCAACGGACCAATACATTAAAGGGGTGATTGGCTTGATTTATGGGATTGAATAAATTTGGGATCTACAGGATATTGGCTTCCCATCGATGTTTGGACTCACCCATCGCTGGTAAGCCAATTTCCCTTTAGTTTTGAAGCCAACGATCACCTACCCATCGATGGGTACAAGCTTCCCATCGCTGGGTGGGAAGTTGACTTCCAAACAAGGAAAGAATCAGCCTTAAATGACTTCCAACGGTCATGCCTTCCCATCGATGGTTAAGCCTTCCCATCGTTGGGTTCCCATCGATGGGTAAAGCTTCCCATCGCTGGGTAAGGGCATTCTGCCTTGTGGTAATGTTGCACCAAGGCTTTAACAGCGATGGGTAGAACTTCCCATCGCTGTTTGGCATGGTTCTGGAAAACAGTTTCGTTGAGGGACTGCTTACCCATCGATGGAAAGATCTTCCCATCGCTGGGTGGCATGATTCTGGAATCCCGGGATCACTTACCCATGCATGGGTGAAATCTACCATCGCTGGGTAAATGGCTAGCCCAGAACCATGGCCTAGCTGACCGGGGCTGAAACCCGACCGAAAAATGCAAAGTTCTCCAAAGTAAAAACTAAGTATATAAAACACTTATTTAATGTATTTTGATGTCAAAACAAGATTTTTAAGTTGAAAACCACGTCGTTAAGGTAAAAACCACGGTTGACCAAGTCAACACCGTACACAGGTGGTTTTCACCAAAAGACAAAACCGAAAGGTGGTTTTCATGATGTTTTGATTGGAGAACCATTTAAATTCATTCAAAAACAATTCCCACACAAAAAGACTCGAAAACCACTTCATTTAAGTAAAAACCACGGCTAGCTAAGTTAATGCCGTTTCACATGGTTTTTATCAAACGACAAAAAACGAAAGGTGGTTTTTGAAGTGTTTTTGATGAAAAACTATTTAAATATGCCCATAAGTAAAAACCATTCATAAAAAGTTGAAAACCATTTGGTTAGTTCGGACCCCAAAAACCAACGCCGAAAACCGAATGCCGAATGCCGGTTTCTGAAACCCGAACGCCGGATGGCTTGGTTTTTGGTTTGGGCGAACACCAAGTGTTTTTAATGTTTTATACATCTTTGAAAAACATTTTTATGATGTGTGAAATGCATTGAAAAGAATTTTAGCCTAAAGAGCCAAGGTGTAAAGATTGGGTCGGTCTTGATCACAATAAAGACCGACTCAACGATGCTAAGACTAAGGTCTTCGTTCTTGGTCTTCGTTTGGCTCTTGTTCTCTTTCTTATCATCTTTGGTTCTCGCCTTTTATATTCAATGACTTGTCTCGTTCACGGCGGTTTGGCATTATCAAAACCTGTCATAACAACGAACGCGGCTTTAGTACGAAAACGTGATAAACCCGTGTTTCAACAATTTCCCCCTTTTTGATAATGGCAAACAAGACGGGGTTATGCATAGGAGGATTGATTTGAGACTTAAAAAATGTTCCCCCTTAATAAATGCAATTTAGAAATAGTTCCCCCTCAATCTATGCATAACCTTTATATCTTCCCCCTTTTGACATTAGCAAAAAGCACTTCAAAAAATTGTAAAAAAAAAGAACTCCTTGAACATTGATGTTTGATACTGAACATCGATGTTTGAAAATGTGCTTGAGCATCAATTGTCAACAATATAGTAAAACGAGCTTCCCCCTTGATGCGGTTCATTGGGTTCCGTGCTTGGAGCATCCACTACAGGTTTGTAGTCTTCAAGCACACCCTTTTGTGTATCTAGTAGTACCATTGAGGTACCCAATAGCTTTTGGGTCCTTGGGGGTTAGGCAAATAAAAATCATAATCATAATTATAAAAAGTGTCCCTATGTTTAGCAAAACACACGGGAGCTATGTGTCCTATCTTAGAACAATAATGACATACTACGTTTGGATTATGCATATGCCTAGGTTGAGCCAAAAACTTTCTAGGTGATCTAAAATCATTATTCATAGAATTATTAACTAAATTCCTAGACTCATTTCTAGGTTGTCTCAAAATATTTCTACCATTTGTAAAAATCCTAGAGTCAATTCTAGGTTGTCTCACCTTGTTACTTTTATTCTTTCTAAAATTAATTTTGTTATACCTAGGATTATTAGTTCTTCTAGGTGGTTTATCATTCTTAACTTCTACCTTAATTATTTCAATGGTGCTCTTAAGTTCTACATTCTCTACTTTTAAAGACTCACAAGAGGAACAAGTAGAACTTTGGTCAAAGAAAGAATCTTCATTCATTGCCTTAATTTTATTTTTGAGGTCAAAATTATCATTTTCCAAAAATTTATTTTCCTCTTCCAAAGCATGAATTTTTGCCTTAGCCTCTTTGGCAATTTTTGAAGATTTCTTTAATTCACCAAATAATTCTTGAAAGGCTTCTTGTAATTCTTCAAATGAGAAAGATTTAGAAGCACTTACCTCTCCATTTCGTTCATGAGCCATAAGACATAAGGTGGCAGTTTCGCGTTTTTAGAAAACATGAATTTATCCCAAATTATTTTAGAAAACATTCCCAAAAAGGTTAGAGTAGAAATAGAAGTTTGACAAAAAATTTTAAAAAACTCCAATTTTTACGGGTGATAACTAAAGATTAATTAATCAAACAATTAAAATTGAGGACTATTTTAAAAAATCTTTTCCTAACAATATATAGACAAAACAATTCCTAAAAAGATCATTTCAACCACGAACTCTTACCTCCTCACACTTAGACGGAACCACGCCCTCGTGTTTAAAAGTATTTGGGCATTGGAGTTAATAGTTGAAATGCTCACATGCAATTACTAAGTTATCTCAATACTCATAAAATTCAAAGATGAAGATTGAAATAATAGATAACCATAACTTGAAAATATGAAATAATGCATAAAATTTTCTCAAAATGGTTTTAAGAGTCATGTTGTGAAATTCCAAAATAAAAATCATCAAGCATCCAAATGATGTTCAAAATGGTAGAGAAAAAGAGACTTCACTGATAAAGTCAATATTCTCTCAATAGCCAATATCAACCAGGAATGCTGGATCAAGTATAATCAAAGGCTATAGAACCTTTGTGTTTACCCCACGTGCATAACCTCTTCTTCGCTTCCTCTATAAGGTATGCCCTACAATTCTCTCATCTGCAAAAACAAAGACAACAAACAAAATAACTCTTGCCCCCAAAACTGGTGCGGCAAGCAAATAACAAATAAAATTATTAAATTTAAATATTCAAGTTATTTGAATGACGGGTTGCCTCCCGTTAAGCGCTTCTTTAACGTCCGTAGCTTGACACTCACCCACTTTTTCCGTGACTTTCCGATCCGAGAGTCATAAAGTTTGGCCCTTCTGACTCTCTTCTGATGCCACCTTGTTTGAATCTTTGCTCGGTCAAGGTCCAGGATCCTTGACTCATCCCTGTGGCTTGGTGGCAACAGGATAAAAAGAGGAGACTCTAGATAAGGGGGTGGTGGCGGAAGTCTCCTCAATAGATCCACATCATTAGCCTTGATTGCGAAATTGATTTCTTCCTTATCTTCAACGGGATGACTATCTGTTTGTGGCTTGATGATTACGACCGTGCTTTCCCCCATGGATGAGTCTTCAGTGTCACTTACCAGAAGTTCATCCCAACTCTTTTGGCTCCAACTATCCTTCGGGCAGACAAAGTCACACCCGTCAAGTAGGGAGTCAAAGAAAGTTTGGTCTAAGTCTTCTGATGAAGCATGATTATCTATAGACGTTATTGGTTCCTCTGTGCTAGGTATTTCTTCGTCTATAGATTCCTCCTTAGACTCTTGAACATTGGAATCTTGGGGGTAGGTAGTGGGCTCTATCTCCTCCAAAACAGGTTCCTCTGGAGGTGTGTCTTCAACACAATTAAGGATATGGTCGTTTATTACCATAGGCAAAACTTCCTCCTCCTTCTGTTCTTGAATAAGCATAGGTGGTTCTGAGTCAGGTTCCTCAGTTGGTTCCACCTCATGTACGACTGTGCCGGTTGAGACTTGGCTTGGAGGGTATTCGGGTAACATCACCACAGTAGCCCCAGCAAGAGTTGTTATGCTCTCGGGTTTCTGTGATGGTGTAGAACTTGGTGAATCTTCTAGAACTGGCACCTGATGGTTGATGGGTTCAGGGTTGGTCTTAGGTTCTAGAGCCTCTTTTTTAACATTAATCTCCCTCATTTGATCTTGAGATTGGAGGGAGCGTTTAAGTTCAATAGCCTTACAGAGATCATTGACTAATTTGTCAGCTTTATCCTCAGCTTCTAGTCTCTCTCTTTGAAAGTCGTCCAACATTTCCTGCATCATTTCTGATCCTTCGCATAATCTCCTCTCGAACTCCTTTTCCTTCCGGACTGATTCAAGAAGTTTTGCTCTTTCTCGAATTGCCACCTTGTTTGCTTCAATTTGTTCTTCAGCAAACAAAGTGTAGTCACGGGAGTAGGGTGGTTCGTACCAGGAGCCTTCAGTGAATAAAAGTTCGTCGAAATAGAAGATTTTCTGTTCTAATCTTATGATCTCTTCGCCGAGTGGATCAGGTTGATCGTCGTACATAGGCCCAAATTGGTCATAGTCATCTTGGTCACCATGTGGTTCATAATAATTATCCCCGTTAGTGTCTTGGTATGGAGAATACCCAAAGTTTCTAGATGGGGTATCATATGGTGGTTCCTCATAGTAGGGAAAGTAGTTAGACCTATTGTTGACTTGGTAGGCATTATCGTAGGGGTACTGATGTGGGTGGTAAGGTGGATGGGTTTGAAACGGAGGGCGGTTAGGTGATTCGTAGTAAGAAGGCGGGCCGTAATAACCACTGGAGTTATCCATAATATGTATTACGGGTGGCTGGTGAAAAAGAAGTGAGAAGATCGTTCTAACCAATCTTCACCCAAGCTAATTAAAAGTAATTAAACTAATGCCGTGCCACTCCCCGGCAACGGCGCCATTTGACAGTCGTAGTTTTTCGGGTAGTAAATCTTCCCAATAAAGGGTTAGTTTTCTCTCCGAGTGTTGTGTCTCTCGAGGAGTGGACGAAGGGAATTAGTTTAATTACTCTAACTAGGTGAAGATTAGGATTGGTTTATGAAAGTCTTCTCGGAACGATTATAAAAGGAGGAGAGTAAAAATAATAAATCAAGTCTACATAGTATAAGTGTAGATCTGGACCTAGGGCCAGGACATCATCTGGATCTATTTTATCATATTAAATTAACAATTGGAATAATAATATTTCTATTACTACTCATCCATTTCTAGATTTGTACTTAATCTGTTGTTCTTGAATATCATAGCATTTTGGCATACAACATTTTCTCAATAAATAGTTAATTAAATCTTCCGATATTAATTAACTAAATAAGGCAAGAACAATTGACTAATCATTCCAACATTAATTTAACATAAAAAATAAAAAACCAAACTAGTCCGGACCCAGAGATTCGGACCTTAACTCATACTATGCAAACATAAATTAAAACAGCATTTTATTAAATAAGAAAACTTACGGCTTCCGTACAAGCGGAACAGAACAGATCGGGAGTCAAATCCTCTAGAAATACTCTAAAACTACTACTAAAACTAATATACAAAGTATTTTAAGCAATTGAGAGAGGGGAACCCGAAATTGGGTTGAGAATGGATGGTAAAAATGAGAAGAATCGTCCTGTATTTATAGGAACGAATCCAAGGCGTCCAAGTCAAAGCGTCCAAGTCCAAGCGTCCAGATCTGGACGCCATAGCTGTCCCGGCCATCCAGATTTTGCCACGTGTCATTCTTGGGCTGCAATTAAGCAAAAGCGTCCAACTTGGCCAAGCGTCCAAGTTGGATGCCTTGAGGCCTTGGTCCATTGGGCTTCGCGGCTGTTTCGTGATTTCGGCCCAATTTCGCTCCGTTTTGGCCCCGAACATTGTTTTTGACCTCCCGGAAGCTCGTTCAAGCCCGAATCTTGATCCCTTGATGAGTTATTCCCTTTTTCTCAAGTATTTGAACATAAAATGGATGATTTATGATAATTTCATGTGGAATCCCTTTTTATGACTCTTAGAACGAAAATGAGAGTTTTATCCATTAAAAACACATTTTATGAGATGATTAAATACTATTTACGTGCAATAACGTTTAGAATATGATGTAAATGATAAGAACGAAATGGACTTATCAGTTAACGAGATAGTAGTGTAGCTCGAGAGATTGTGTCAGGAGGCTGGATTAGCCACAAGTTGTGGTGAACCAGGGTAAATTCGGTGTGCCTCTTACTCTTCTCTTTACTTGTCCTTTACATTTTTAATTCCTGCGATTTCTACGATCAAACGTTATTCAGCCCCCTCTAGCGTTGGTCTTTTATTCTAACAGGAGCCTCACAGTACTGGAGTAGGGAGTTCTCTTACCAGTATAAAATCCTTGTGTTGGACCTTTTTTCTTCTTATTATTTTCCTCGCTCTTTTTCCATTCTTACTTCCGCTTAAGTTTTTGTTTTTGAAAAACTTTCAAACAACCTAATTCACCTCCCTCCTATGGTGTAACCAAATATCAACACTATTTATGTGAATACACTTTACTAGGAAATTAACTATAAATACATGATTCATAATGTATACAAATTATTTTCAAATATACTACTCCCTATGTCCCATATCTTTCTTCTCACTTTCCTTTTCGGGCCGTCCCATTTGATTCTTCTCATTTCCAAAAATGGAATTAAAAAACACTTACACTTACCATTTTACCCTTTCTTTTTCTCTCTCCCCACCCCCTTCTTTTTCTTCCCTTCGTTAGACCCCATCCCCCACTCTCTTCTTTTTTTCTTCTTCTTCACCAACCCCCACCCTTCTTTCTCTCTCCCCTCATTTTCTTCTTCTCCGTTCGACCTCCCCCCCACCCTGTCTTCTTTTTTTTCTTCCTTCGACCACCACCCACTCTTCTCCTTTTTTTCTATCATCAGATCTCCCCTGTCTTCCTTTTTCCTCCTCTTTCTTCTTTTTTTCTTCTTCTTTAATTTCATAGATTTGATTTTTAATTTCTTCAATTTCTTAGATTTGATTTAAAATTTCTTAATTTCTTAGATTGATTTTTAATTTCTTCAATTTTGTAGATTTGAAATCTAGATTTGTCTTTTAATTTGTAAGATTAAATTATGGTTGAAGGAGGGGAGGGGACGAAGAAGAACAATGGTACGGTGGAGGTGATGCACTAATGCACAGACACTTTGGAGAGGAGGGTGGTGGGTTTTGAAAAAAAAAGAGTATAAAGGAGAGGGTAGTTGAAGGGAAAAAGAGGAAAGTCAATACCTTTTTTACTTTACATTAAAACCCGTGCCAAGTCAAAACGGGAAGTTTCAACTGGGACGGAGGGAGTATAATAAATAGAGAGGAAGACCTACATTGCCTGAAAAATGAGCTTGATCGTACGCTCGTAATGTTTTATCTGGGGAGAGCGTTGGTGATTGGAGCGAGGACATGGAGTTTCTTTTTTATCCGTGTGAGCTATTCTCTGCTTCTCTATCGCATTCTATGCTCTTGAACTCTAGAAGAAACACAATCAAATGCAGCTTTTTGATTCTTCAATCATGCACACGATGGTTGTTAGGCATGCTAAGAAAATTTTGGAGAGAAAGAGAATGGCAAAAGATAGTGACTGTTAGGCATGCTCGTCGGGGTCGGTGGCGGCTGTTAAGAACGCACACTATTTTTGGAGAAAGAAACCCTTTCTCCGATATCATGATACAATTTGATAATAATTGTACAAGAGAGAAGGTCCATGCTTGACCTCTCACACTAAGCTCGACCTCATTACCCTCTGTAGTCTAGCTCATTGACATCATACAGCCTTAAAGAAGAAGGTTCGAGCTAGGCAATGAGTATGCCATGGGTCGAGCTGGGCCATAAGCATACCTAGGACGCGAATTTGGCATGGTCGGCTATTAGCACACCATGGAGAGAGTTTGTTATGGTCGGCCAAGTGACGAGCTCATCACCCATCCACTCATATTCTTGGATTACATCAAAGGCCATCATAGGCCCCACCTCGTGGTCAACCCCTCAAGAACAACGAACCTACGCCTACCATGGGAACAGTCCCCGACTCTGATGAGAAAGGGATGTGTCATAGCTTAGAACAAATATAATTAATGAACCCATGTGTTGTGATCTAGTTTTTTGGGCTTCGGTGTATTACCTGTATTTTATAAATAGACCTTCTCATTCAACATGGAGGGGGATTGGAATAGATTTTGAGTATTCAAACATAATATATTGAGCTTTCTCTCTGTACTCTTTATACTACCTTCATCCTTACAACCCATCAAGTGGCGCTCTCATTGAGAGGGTTGAACACAAACAAGAAAACCCCTCCCATAAACAAATAAAAGTTTCCATTGAATTCACATTTTTGGAATAAAACAAAAATATGTACAAACTCCTAAATACTATATGCCTATTTTACTATATATTGGAAGGAGAAGTCCGTGGGAGTAAAAAAGATTTGACCAACGGAGGAAACCCCTTGCTATATTAGGCAACAACACCCACGCCCACACCTACCGAAAATGATGCTAATCATAACATGTCTAGAACAATTTCAAGAGCTATTCGTAGTCGCTTCCTAGTACACATGCAGGTGGTTATTGTCTATCATTGTCCCTGAAAGATAGGGGCTAACTAGAGTACCTTCATCGGAGCTAGCCTATCTCCCTTGCCGTCACCGAGCTTGACTATGACTTTTTCTGGTAGTAAACTCATAAGCTTAGCCCCTAAATGGAGTCCATGTATTAGAATGGATCTCGGTTGACAGGACAAAAACCAGACTTGATGTTAATGAGGACTTAAGGTAGGAGTTGAATATTTCTCTAAGGTTTATGGTCGAATGCTTCTCTACAAGCTTAAGGTCGGCTACTTCTCCACAAGCTTAGGGTTAGCTACTCCTATTCAAAACTAAACACACAATATGCACAAATATCTATGAGAAACGAGAGTGAACGGAACACAAACGACACACAAGAATTTAACGTGGTTCAGTTTCTCTAATCCACGGCTCCAAGAGGAGGAATTTTATTCCCTTGTGATGTCTCCCAAGTTACAAGTACAAGAGCTCAATATATAAGGAGAAGCCTAGGGATATGAAGCTTATTCCCAAAAAAAGAGGAGCTAATAATAATAATAATAATAATAATAATAATAATAATAATAATAATAATAATAATAATAATAATAATAATAATAATAGTAATAATAATAATAAGGGTCGACCCAAGTTAGGCCCAAATGTATCTAGCCCCCACAAACCTAACATTCTCCCACTTGGAGGGTTGATAATCATCAACTGCCATTTGCCACAATACCTTTTATATCTAACAATCTTCCTCAGCTCTCCTGCTGCAGCGGCCCTCTCATCAGAAAACTGAAGGCCTCGTTGAAGCTCTCTCGAGCTCCAACACATCAGTCACGGATGAATCTGCTCCTGACTCATCCTCAGTCCCTACCATCTCCCACTGCAAACGCACGCTGCCAGATCTGAGAACATCCTGAAAACAAACACTCTCCACACTTAGAAAGAAATTATATGGAGATGTTCCAATTACTAGAATACTGGTTCTCCTGACCCATTGTCTTTTAGAAACCTTGGCTAAAGCATCACATGAGCTCCCACTGCCACAAATACCTCTAACTGGCCTCCTTGAACCTTTCCTCTTTTGTTCATCCTGAGTCTTACCTGTGGCTCTGGGTTTCTTTGTTGCATAGACAACCTTCTTCTGCCCACGAGACTCTATGAACTGTACTTTGTTTATCTTCTGAACCGGGACGATCACTCCCTCAGACGGTAATCTAACCATGTACAACGAACCACTCTTCTTTCCGCGGGCCATGACAAGATTTCCCTTCACGACCTTCTACTGCCCGTCTCCGAACTTCATCTCATGTCCTTCTTCGTCTAACTTCCTGAAAAAAATCAAAGTTATCTTCAAGGCTGAAACCACTCTGACATCCTTCAAAGTCCTGAAACCGACTGGGGTCTTCAGCACTATGTCACCCATGCTCGTAACATCAAGAGCTCTGTCGTTCACTAGTTGTACCTTTCCAAATTCCCCAATAACCATATTCTCTAATGCTCCACTGCTGTGGGTAGCATTAAATGAAGCACTAGAATCCGTGACCCAGGAATCCTTATTGTGGAGCATTTAGCAATGTTCACTTTCTTATCATTCAGGCATTGATTCCTAAAATTCCCCACCTCCTTGCACTTCCTGGACGTTACACTTGAGCAGTCACGAGTCTTCGACGGACTCCTTTGTCTGTTCCTACACCCACTACCTCTGCCAGCATTTAACAATTCACCAAATGACTCCCACAACTCTTTCTTCTGACGTCTTTTCCAAGAACGAGATCAGAAATCTAATTGAAAGTGAATCACTCGGGTCACACCGAACCAGTAAGCACTGTAACCGTTCCGGACCAACTATCCGGTAAAGATGATAGTAGTAGCAAAGCTTGAAGTTCTTCATCAAACTTAATCTTCACTAATGCAAGTCTGGGTAAGATTGAATTCAACTTATTGGTATGCTCGGTAACTGAAGTGCCTTCTTTCATTCTTGTGTTCACCAGCTCTCTAATCAAAAAAACCTTGTTTGCTGCAAATGGCTTCTCGTACATGTTAAACAATGCTTCCATAATTCCCTTCACTGTCTTCTCCTTCAAAATCTTAAACACAACATTTTGGTCAATGAGAGACGGATCACGAACATAGCTTTTCGATCCAAACTTGCCCAATCTGCATTCGATGCCTCTCTGGCTTGTTACCTAAAACCACATCCAAATCTTCAACTTGCATCTTCCACCAACTAAAATCTGTACCATCAAATTTCTCAATTCGAAACTTCCCATCTTCAGCCATCTTGAAAGACTTGACGAGATACCTGATACAACTGATTTCAGATCTTGGTAATTTCTTATGAAAATTAGGCCAACCACACCAACTAAATCAATCCAAACCAAATCCATATCCAATTAATCTAGCTAAACCCAAAACCAAGCCTAAAAGAAAAAAAAGATGAGCTAGCAATCTGAACAAATGGCCCACTGCCCCCTTCCTCTTTTTTTAATTTTCTTTCACACTGCCAAAAAAATCAGCCCCCATTTTTTTCTTTTTATTTTCCGCTCCTCTGCCAAAAATTGGTGATTTCACAATTGGAAACAAGTGGCGATGACCCTACTGTTCTTCACACAAGTAGAGGTTCTCCCTCAAACTAGGGGTGGCAAGTCGTCGAATATTAACACCCTAGCTTACTGTCATGCACCAAACAAGGTTCTTGAGTTTATCAAAACACAATATTTAATTTGGAAATCATTTTTGTATTGATTAATAGTTGAATGGTATAAAAATAGGATTTTATAACTTCAAAATCTAAATTTTGTTGCTGGAAAATATTCGGGACGGTCGTCCGTTACCGTCAAATCGTTTACCGTACCGTTTAACATATTCGAGGTTTCGGACGGTCGACCGTTGCCTACTCACGGTCGACCGTTTCGGTATCAGTTACAGCCGTGAGTATTTCGTTTGGATGGTCGATCGTCTGTAACTCGACATCATCTTAAAACCTCGAGCCATATTTTAAAAACTCCATTTTAAGCCACCAAACTTCAATTAAACTACTCACTGTTTTTCTATAAACATTAAATTGTGCAGCGAGGTTGTTGATCTGCCCTCTCTGAGCTGAGTATGAACCGTCTGATTTTTGCTTAGAATGTGTTAGTAGCGCATCACTGATACGCTGTCAGGTTGCGTTATCCAATTTTTTCGTATTTATATGAACATTATTCATTCTTTGTACAGGGGTCCAGGAAGTGTGGACAAGAAAAGGAAAAAGAAGAAAGAAAGGAACCTGAAGAAGAAGAAAGGTGAATGAAGGAGAAGCATGCCAAAAAGGGAAAGTCCAGGGAGCTTTAAATGCTGCTGGAATTTATTTGAATGAAATTTTCTCTTTTTTTGGGCGGGTAGCTAAAAAAGGAGGAGGGAAATGTAAAATTTTTGTTCAATGATTACTTTTGTAAAACTTGATGTGATGTATGGAATCCATATCCCCTCCCCCATGATGTAAACAGTGATTTTCATTATTGAAGCTTTCCATTCGGTCATCACACTCTTTCCTTTATCAGTTTTTTTAGTAAGGGCATTTTTGCCATTTCACCTCATAAGTCAACCATCTAAAAAATGAGAAAAAGTCCAAATGGGAAGGTTTTTCCCGAACGGAGGGAGTATATAGAAATGTTCTCCAACGTTTATAAATCATTTTGGTATCATTAATTTGAAATTTAACAATAATTACAAGGTTTATGATTCTTAGTTCATCAAGCATGTCAAACATGAAACTCAACTGAATGATCATTTATGAACATATGAACGATCTATATGAACCTTCTAATCACTATATATATCTAAGGGCTTACCTTGGTCGAAAATTGAGGTTTTGGGAAAATTTGGTGAAACTTCCGGCAAGGATTGTGGCTCACTCTGGAGACCTCACTCCTCACACTCTCAAGAACACAATGGAAGAAAAAATTTAATGATTTAGTGAGAAATGGAGAGAGTTGTGGCATCCTTATATATGAGAATAAAAGGAGAAGAAGCCAAGGCTAACTAATTCACATTGGCAATTTCGGCTAGTGGAGTAGGAGGTGCTGTTTGTATATGTCTTCCCTGATTAAAACTAATGTGGTCCCAATCGGGTACACTTTTTGGTCCAAATTTCTCCGAAATAAAATCTGATTGTACCGTTGTAATCAGACACTCAAACCCTATGTAAATATATGTTTTTCATATTTATTTGAAATACTTTTTCTGACATCATATTTTTGGATATTTGACTTTAGAAGAGTCAAAATTCATTTAATTAATCTTTTATTCAAAAGATTCTCATATTCAATTTATATAATTTAATCTAATGATTTATTTCAGTAAACCATTTAAGAATTCACATCAATCATACAAATCTTAGTTTAGGTCTGTACTCTAGTCTGTAATCAAGAACAAAAACATTGAATCTACATATTGGATTTATCTCTATCAGATTTATCCAGAAATAAATTATTTTATTCAGCAAAAAATTTGTCGAATTGAATAAATATTTAATAATACTCTTAGGGTGTGTTTTGGGGCGCTACATTTCTTTCCTCCTTAAAAGAATTTCATCCTCACAATTCTTCTAGGACTCAATGGTCAAAATCTTTTTTGTATTCACGTTAGTCATGACACATGACAGTGTCCCATTCATCAAGTTAAATCAAAGTTAAATTTTAGTCCCCACGGTTATGTATTCTCAAGTTGTCTGTGTCAAACTCGTTTTATCTTCGAGAGATTAACAGTATTTATGAAGTAAAGTATCCAATCATCATCTTGCAGGTTTAATTTAGAGTTAGTGTCAACAACTATGGTTCCTTTGCAGTGTATAACATCGTGTTTTAGAGCATACTTGACATGGTTGCACATAACTTCGTTCATCTACAAACCTCAATTGCACGATATTGGTTAACGATATTCTTTCTTTGATTGAAACTTCTTCAATGGAATTTTTGTTTTTGAGTTATCAAGTTTACGAGAGGTATAGTTTGGAGATTTGGAGGTTGCTCCAATTCACACGTCATAGTGTAACCTTCCAAATTACTCAAGAAATCTTCACATCATTCATACAGTTCAGTAATGACTCATAAGTAGCATCAAATGTCTTTTAGTGGTTCAGGATTTTCAGAATGTGGGACTTGTCACCATTTTTTAAGGAAATCTCGTCGATTGGTTGTACATTAGTCTGTCATTATTGATCTTACGTCAAACCATTTTCTTTGCTCATCCTCGTGAAAGTTTTGATTATTGTCAATGGGTCTCTGTATCAATTTATATTCATAGGTGATGACGTTTAAGTGGCGTCTCGTATTCGTTTCCTCGTATTCGAATTTCTTTCATCGATTGGTATACCAATGTATGTTAATGAAAATTTAAGGTTCAATTGTAATGCTATTGTTGATCTCGTCTTGATGGAGAAGAGAATATCTTTAGTACGTGATTCAATTCAAGACTTCTTGATGTGACATAGGGCAAGAAATTTTTATCCATCATTGTCGTCCTTTTGAGTTCATCAAAATTCTTTTGAAGATTTCAGCAAATAGGTTTAGTTTAGAATGTTTGGCTCGAATGGTTCAATTTCGTTTAGATGGTCTTTATGACATTATTTCTTCTTTTGATTTTTGCGAAAATCTTTCCTCGCTAAGGTCAGAACAGAGTTTGTCGGTCATCAATAATTATATTCAAAGATAAAATAATCGCGTAGATCGTTTCCTGGTTTACAGAGAGAGGTAAAATATTGTTCAAGTCAAGGTTTTTTATCATTGTGATCTAGTCACGAGGTTCACAGAGTGTGGTTTTTGAAGGTCGGTATCATCATGCATTTCTTGGGTTTTATAGTGATTTATTGTCATGTGGTTTATGACAAGGATTTCAATAGTTTAGTATTTTTTAACCAAGGCCTCGGTATTGTGCCATCCATTCAAAAAATGAGATTGAAGGTGATAATGGAGTAAGGAAAGTATGTAGTATACAATAGAAAAATTAACATGTAAGATCTCTCCCATTCAAAAGAGTTTTACCACTACATAAAAGAAACAACACTGCCATATATCATTCGTCAAACGGTCTGCAGGTATGCACTTTATCTTTGTGATTGCTACTTCTCAGGGTGAAAGCTGCTCTTCACTCGCTTCATCTCCTTTGTCGTGTCGCTAAATGTCTGCACATACCTCTCACCAACTCTCAGACTTGCAACCTCTGCACCACCCTATTCCTTGAGAGCTTCACAAACTAAAGAAATTCTTGCTGATATAGCTCGGGCATGGGCAATAACAGCCTCAGCTTCACCTGCAACTCTGTTAACCCGATCCCTTATTGTAGCTTCTAATTCAATGATCACAGCACTTTTCCTTGCATTAACAAGATTAATGATCGCTAGCCCTCAGGCTTCTGATTCCAGAAAAAAGTAAGAAAAATAAGAACAAAGCTTGAAGAACACTCCAGAATATAGAAATAGGCTTTGGATTGAGCAGGGATGTTGTTCTTTGAAAAATGAGACTTAGAGGGAGTTTATATAGGAGTTGGAAGGATTAAAATTGAGTTCGTACATTTAGGACCATTGGGGAGTGATTTAGGGTAATTTAAATTTGAATTGAAAATCAGCTACAGGAACTGTAACGGTCACAGTACCCTTCACGGTAGGGGGGTACCGTGAACACAGTACGGCCTACCGCCAGGGGTACCGTGTGTACCTTTAACATCTTCAGTGGCTCTGGTGGAACCTAGGTTCAAACGGTAGCTCCTTTTGGTCCGCTAGCTACCGACGGTACGTGGGTACCGTGTGAACAATATCTAGGTATCGTGAGACCTGAGATATTTTTCCAAAACCTTATTTTTGTGTACCTTTTTCAAAATAGCCCCAACAAAAAATATGTTTGACATTTTAGAAATAATATTTTTAGTGGAAAGGCATAAGTACATCATCAATTATATCTCTACCTTTACACGAATGTTTCTAAGCCCCTAGGAGTACATCTCGGTGATGCTAATCAAGTTAGAAGAGGTTTGGCGTTTGGTTTCTTCCTGCAAAAAACGTTAGTACAAATGGAAGACTTATTTAGCACATCAAATTGGTTATGGGGTATGGAATTCAAGGCCAAC
Source organism: Cuscuta australis (assembly GCA_003260385.1). Taxonomy (NCBI): domain Eukaryota; kingdom Viridiplantae; phylum Streptophyta; class Magnoliopsida; order Solanales; family Convolvulaceae; genus Cuscuta; species Cuscuta australis. The sequence goes on from NQVE01000009.1 coordinate 2,434,658, forward strand.
AAACAAGTTCAATAAAATATACTTAAATTAAATCCATCAACTTTGGGTCATCCACCAGCGTCACACCTCATTGTCCTCCAAGGTGCTCCTCATCCAACCCTTGAGTCCTACTTGTAAAAACAATTAAGTGTGGAAGTATCTAACATTAGAACTAACTCATAGACTAACACCCATTAACATATAATCATACAATATCAGAAGAATCAGCAATTACAATTACCAAATAGTATAATCAGTCGTTCGTTCGTTCGTTCGTATGTCCATTCGTTTTAGATCCTTGTGTATTGTTACGATGTTCAACATATTCTCCTAAAGTCTAACTAAACACACTAGTCATGGACACTCCTGAAGGTGTCAAGAAGTCAAGCTTGTAAACCCAATGGAAGGTGTCCAATTGAGTGGGTTGGAGCCCCTACCATGGAGGTGCCAATGCAGGTCACCAACTCCTATACGTACACTTTAAGCCTGGAGACCATCAAGTGTACGCTGACACGTGCATGACCTTAAGTTCCAAATCTTCAGTTATATCAGTTATTCAGATTTTCGAGTTCAATTCATATTTGTCTAGTACTATTAGGTGGCCTACTTCGCAATTTCAGCTCAACACACAAGTATCAACACTAAATTCTATAATGAGATAACTGTGGTGATCAGCACGTTCATTATTCTCGATCACCTCATTAAACATAGATAGTCAAATTTGGTTTATGAATCCCGTACATACGTTTTAACCCGAGCCATCGGACATCATACCCTCAAGGCCTAACTAGATTGGTCATATGAGGTCTATCTTAGAGTTCTTCTAGATATCCTTAATCATTCATCATCATCATATAAATCAAGATATTATTTTTAATTTAAGGTTCCATCATCATAAACAATAATCAATAACAATCATCATAATATTTAATAACAAATAGCAGCCTAGCGTCGAGTGTTAACACACTAGCTTACCATCATGCATCAAATAAGGTACTTGAGTTTATCAAAACACCATATTTAATTTGGAAATCATATTCGTATTGATTAATAGTTGAATGGTATAAAAAAAATAAGATTTTATAGCTTCAAAATCAGATTTTCTGTTGCGACGGTCGACTGTTACCGTTTAACATATTCTGGGTTTCAGACGATCGACCGTTGCCTACTCACAGTCAACCGTTCCGGTAGCAGTTACGGTCGCGAGTCTGCCATTCGGACGGTCGACTGTCCAAGACGGTGTTTGACTGACTACAACTCGACATCATCTTCAACCTCGAGCCATAATATCGAAACACCATTTTAAGCCACCAAACTTCAATTAAACTATATAGAATTGTTCTTCAACATTCATAGATCATTTTGGTATCATTAATTCGATGTTTTAACAACAATTTCAAGGTTATTGATTTTTAGTTCATCAAGCATGTTAAACATGAAACTCAATCAAACAACTATTTATGAAAGTAAAAATGATTTATATGAGCATTCTAATCACTAGATATATCTAAGGGCTTACCTCGCGCGAACATTGAGGTTTTGGGAAAATTTCGGTGAAGCTTCCAACAAGAATTGTGGCTCAATCTGGGGACCTCACACTCTCTAGACAGCACCACAACACTCCACACACTCTCAAGAACATAATGGAAGAAAGAAATGCTAATGTTTATTCTGTGTAGTTTTTGATATTGACAAACCACCATGAACATGGAACAAATGAAAAGAGATAAAGGCAATTGCAAGAGTTCTTTGAAGAAAAAAAGCACAAGGAAAGATGTTGGCGTTTTAAAGCCGAGACAAGAGACTTAGGAATTTATTGTAACATGTCCACATTTAATTTTTCTAAGTCTTGGCTCAAATAAAATATTTATTTCTTGCATTAAAAATAATTTTAAAACTATTTTTAAAAACTCAAAAAATGGTTTTAGGAAGATTTTTGCACTTTGTTTTCAAAATCTTGCCAACCAGCCCAAATAATGATGTTTCCAACTAAACATCCATGTTTTAGTCTCAAACATCGATGTTTAAAACTAAACATCCATGTTTTGGTTTCAAACAGCAATGTTTCAAACGAAACATCCATGTCTTGGTTTTAAACAGTGATGTTACTAACTGAATGTAACGCCCTGAAAACTGGTCTACAAGTTCATCGATAATTAAATAAATAAGATAAATTTATTTACTACAATCTATTCTCTTAAAGAATAAAAGGATATATTGGAGATTCAGAGCGTCTCAATATGACAAGAATAATTTGATTATATCCGTAAAGAGTTAAAATAAAAGACTGATCAGTATTAATTAATCAAGATAATTAATACGAACCCGGTGGAGCCTGAAAATCCTTATTGAATGATAATAAAGGTTATATAATTGGGTTGGGATCGACAAATCGAATCCAACAATGCGATCGGATCTCAATTCAGAGCAAGTTGGCCCGAAAACTATGTTTTTACTCACACACATTATTTTAAATTAAGGAGTACAAAACACTAGGTATATAAGAGGAATTTTCTTCGTTTTTCTTTCCTTTGGAATCGAGACACAGCCCTCTTCCCTGTTCTCCTTCCTCGATTCAGCAAACTCCCTCCTCCTTATTCTGGTGAAGCAGCAGCGAGACCCAATAGCTTCCCGCTGATGTGCACAGAGCTCCATTACCGGTGATGCGGAGGACCAGCGCGATCGAGCGATGGCTGTGAACCCAAACCGACGACGACAGCAGCCCTACCCCATGATTCCGATGACCTTCAGCAGCGACAAGGGCGATTGGGCGCCGACCAGCAACGGCAACTCGGGGCAGAGCTTCTGGCGGCAGGCTCTGCAGTTCCGTCAACCTTTTTCTGGTGACGGTGGTATCCAAGAGCAGCAAGGTGGTCCTAATGTCGGAAATTAACGATGGTGACGGTGACGGTCCTCGAATTCTATTTATCCCGGTGACCCTCGGCAGCTAGGACAGCTAGGCAGCGGCTGCCTAGGCGTCATCATCATCGGCCAATGGCGATTAGACATGGTCAGCAATGTGGTACTCGATTGGTCATGTCGACAAGAACCTTGGACAGCGGAGACATGCCCGATGGTGAGTATGTGGACATCTAACATCTAGGTTTGAAATTCTGTTCATAATTATTATCGTGGTTGATCTATGTGACTTATCTGTGTGATTGTTGACTATGGATTCGGGGATTGTTGTTGTTGAATCGAAAAAGGGTAGTATGAATGACTTAGGCAATGATTGACGAGTTAATGTGCTTAATAATGTTTAGAACGTTAGTATGAATCTATTGGTGTTTGTTGTTATGTGATTGTTGTTGATCTGATGTTGAAAAACGAAACAGGTGTCAATGTAGAAATTATTGCGTCAGATTGTAGGCGGTACCGCCGAGACGGTACCGTGATACCTTCACACTCTTTTGGTTTCTTTTGCCTCTACCGGTAGCTATGACCGTACGGTACCTAGGTCCCAGACAGACGGTAGGCCCTACCACATGGTCAGTAGTCGGCTATCGTGGAAGTCCTACTGAAAGGGTTCATTTGATTCGGACGGTACCACAGTACCGTAGGACCGGTACCCATGTATCGTGAGGATGGTACCCCGTACCGTGACAAGTACCGTCTGGTACCTAATGCCGGGTTTGCCTATTTGTGTTTTGTCAAGGATTGATTCCGAGACTTTGGGTGTTGCATGACGGTAAACATGGGTGTTTACACCCAGTGTTAGGCCACTGGTTGATTATGTTGGATATCTTGTTAAATGCATTGTGAAGTTATGAATGTTACATCATGCATTGATTAATGAATGTTGGTTATATCGCCTAGAAGAACTCTAGGAAATGACTTGAATAGATTAGTGGCAAGGTATACCATAAGTATAGTAAGTAGAGCCAGGTGGTACCTGCTGGGTCCAATGGCTGTTCGGGTAAAAACATGTACACAAGGATCTAAAAACTGTCATTCTTAAGGGGACAAAGATCTCACCCACCTAACGACGGACTCTCGAGTGTGTTCAAAATGGGAGTTTTTGTAACATCGATATTTACCCATGAACATTGATGTTTCCATATGACCGTTATGGTACATTCAAGACCAAATCTTTCCTTTTTTAAAATTCAACCTCCAGAACAGTGATGTTCAATTTTAGAACATCGATGTTTAGCCTATTTTTCAGTAGACCAACTTTGATTTTATTTCTACAAATCAAGCCAATATATGTTGCATCTTGCTTTTGGATATAAAAAGAGGTCGCTTAAGTCTATTTCAACACTCATTCCACACACATTTCAATATTTTTTTTTTGCTTCATCCACAAACATTTTACATAGCTTTTAGGAGCCTTTTTTGAGGAATTGAGTGTGATCTTGATCTAGATTAGTTTATTCATATTCTACCCTTTGAGGAAGTTTTTTTTTCTTGAGTAATTAAGTGTTGTAAACACTTGAAGGTAGGTTTGTTCCCTTGATAGTACAAAGGAAGGGTACATTCCTTCAGGTTATAGTCTTAGAGTGCAGTATCACCGAGCAAGTGTGTTGAGGCTCGTGTGACTCGAGTTCTCATGTTTGTACCGGTTTGTTAAGCACATATAAACTTAACGGAAGTACTGTAATTCAAGAGAGTCTCTCGGGAGAAAAGATTAGCCACAAGTTTTGATGAACCAGTATACATCGATATGCACTTTCCTTACACTTTTAAATTTTGCACTTTACTGTATTCCTACATTTTTTTATTTTGAGAAAATTATCAACATTTTCATATCCCACTATTCACCCCCCTAGTGAAGGGACGCATTCTAACAGATAATATAATAAAAAAGACTATAAATATAACTAAAAATTGGTCTAGAATTCTTGTAATGCCCTGGAATATCCCCTATAATTAAAAAAGAATCTTGAATAAACATTAACTCTAATTTTGATTTAAATAAAAAAAAGTGATTTTTAAATATATTTTGTTATAATCAAATTTATACTAAAATTGAAGGTCTTGATGATTCGAGTTTAATGGTATATTCCGTATGTGAATCCGAGTTACGAAAGTTAGCGGTTTACCGTTTCAAGACCGAAAAGATTATAAAGTAAATGAATAAAATATCAACATGACGTACATATAATATTATGTAACAAATTTTAGGTTTTTAGATAGGTCTCATGAAAAGATGACTAGCCGTATATTGTTTGTGAACTTTGGAATTTTGTGTAAAAGGTTATGAGCAAAATAGATGTTATAGTTTTGTAAATAATAAAAGGATTTAAAAATTTAATATGATAATATTAAATAGTACGAAAAATGAAACAAATTTCTACAATCCTAATTCTAATTGAAATCCAGAGTACTTCTATGGTACACCTTGGGTGCATACTATTTTTGTGGATCTTCTGACATAAAAAAAAAAATTTAGATTTTTTTATTTAAAAAATATATGCTTATTTTATTAGTAAGAAAATACTTATTTTGCTTATCTAATCTGAAAAAAACCGCATATTTATTTATATGACTAAATATACGCCAGCCACTTCAATCTTCTCATTTCTTCGCCGATCGAGTCAAGAGAGAGGGTGGAAGTTCTTTCTTCTCTTTCAATTTTCAGTCTTCATTCACCATTGAAATTCCTGTAACACCTTATTCCATCCAAGTCTGCAGTCCCTTTCGAACTAAAGTATTAACTTCATAATCATAAAAATTTAAAACTTTTCAAACACTTTTATTTATCACAGTAATATTTTTTTCATAAAAGTATAGAGTTTTCAATGTTGCAGAAGCTTCACAAATCATAATCACAAACATAATTCAAAATCATCACATTCATTCCGACAATCTTGCTTCCGTCTGCCTCCAAGATCACGTGTAACACCCTACCCTAGATGACCCAAGTCATCTAGACCAGAGTGCTAGTAAAACCTGGTTGCTTAGTAAAACATTTCTTACTTAAAATAAATTCTCATTTCGATAATCAAGAGTTTAAAGATTTTTGCGAGTAAGTAAAAGAGTAGTAACGTTCATAAGTAAATACAACTTAGGGTTCAAGCCCAAACCTAAATATGTTCAATAATTTATTTAATTTATTTAATTATTTTTTAAAAATATAATTTCCTTTCTTAGCACGGCCTCCACGTCCAAGCTTTTCTCCTCAGCAGTTGTTCCCCTTGCTAGTACCTGCGTGTAGTTAAATAGTACACGCTCAACATAAGCTGAGTGGCAAATAACCAATAGACATATATAGCATGCAAATATATTTTAGGGCATTTTAAGTTATTTAATTCCAATGTTTGTCACATACTTAAATCATGGAGAAAATAATCTCACTTTAGTAATTACTTGGGGATGTTTAGAAAATACTAGACTTTTTCCTTTTAGGTTAACCTTATATAATTAGATATTAAGACGTGACTAGACTGGAATACCGCACTAGTCGATTCGTAGTTTTACTTCGGATACCTCCCCGTGACCTCGGGTTCAGTAATCAGAACTGAACCCTAGACTAACAGGGTCATCATTGGGTTCTCGTGCGCACGTTGTGGTATGATTATTTGTAGGCTCATTCACTTGGACACCTACGATACGGCCTTATAACATGTGGTTTGATCCACTTGGTAAAACGTGATAATACCTGGTCAGGGTATGTCGTTAAATAAATTTTGAAGTTTTTACTTTTTCGATTAAGTGTTTAGTTAATCCTAGTATGGTCATTCACATAAACCCCTTTCATTGTCTTTAAAAGATAAGTCATTATTAAACCATTTTATCATATCCCCGGCCCTTTCGTATAAACACTACCTATTACTGTACAAACAAGTAAATCATAGGAAGGGAAGACCTAGGAAGAATGCTTCGCCGGCTGATCAATCGCAGGCCAAACAAGGATCTAGAAACGGAAGCTCCTTCAATACACCAGTAAACAAAATGCCTAGAAGCGATGATGGAAGGAAGGAACAGATCTATGAACCGATAACGAAAGAGAATCTCCAATCTGAGGAGAAGGATGTTGCTCCAGATGAGGAGAAACAGAAGCAGACTGAGGTTCTTAATGATGTTATTCAACAGAAATCATATGCAGATTTTCTTAAGCTGAACCAACCTTATCAGGTAGATCTTAAATTCATACAATCAGATGTGATAGGGGGACAGAAGGTAGCAAAATTCACAAAGGAGGACATAATAGAAGACTATGGGATCTGGGATAGAGCTGTTATTTGTTGTGTTCTAGGGGCTAATCCTCCTCTGGAGGTATTTAAAGGATTTGTTAACCGGATTTGGAAGGAATATAATATTGCTGATGTCTCATTTGTGAAAGAAGGTCAGTTCAGTGTTTGCTTTAAAACTATGGAGGAAAAAAATGAGGTCAGTAAACGTAAGTACCATTTCTTTGACAATAAACCAATGCTGGTTCAGGAGTGGGTCTCTGGAAAGGCAATTGATACTACAAAATTGATTGATATACCTATCTGGATTCAATTCCCTAACCTCCAAATGAAGTACTGGAGCTTATCTGGGCTGAGTAAATTGGGCAGTCTAATAGGTAAACCCATTAAAAGAGACAAAGCTACTGCAACGAAAGCTAAATGGAACTTTTCCAGAATCCAGGTTGAAGTTCAAGTCCATCTATCATTCCCTGAAAAAATACAATTTGTGGATGAGGATGAAAGGGTGATTACCCAAGAAGTTACATATGAGTGGAAACCTACTTTATGTGAGCAATGCAAGAAATTGGGGCATGAATCACTACAATGTAGAAGGAAAGAGAAGGAGCAGAAGGCACAAGGAGGGGGTCAGAGGAAAATTTGGGTCCCAAAACAGAAACAAGAAGAGAGAGAAGTAGCTGAAAGTGGAGAACAGAAAGACTCAACTGAAGAAAACCTCATACCCAAACAATCCAATGAGAAGGATCATGATGGATTTCAAACTGTAAGTGGAAGGAAAGCAGCAAGGAAGGTGATATTGGAGGATATAGGGGTGAAAGAAAATACCCCAATTGATGGTCATTACCTATTTTTTACATGATCTTGAGCTGGAATATAAGAGGGTTAAATGATCCTACTAAACAATGGGAAGTTATTAATATTATTAATAAATATAAAATCTGTATTATGGGTATTCTAGAAACTAAGATTAAGAAGAATAAAGAGGAAGAGATCCTAAATAAGATGTTTGGTGGTTGGGGATCCTTCACAAACTGTGATCTTCATCCTCTAGGAAGAATATGGGTGGTGTGGAATAAGAATAAGGTGACTGCTCAGATGATTGATTCAACTGATCAAGCTGTCCACTGCAAATTTAGACATCTAGACTCCAAAGATTATGCTTTCATTACCTTTGTCTATGGGTCCAATGATATTACCATCAGAAGGCAGCTTTGGACCAAAATAAGAGAATACTCTTCTACTATTAATGGCCTATGGTGCATCCTAGGGGATTTCAATGATGTGTTGAATGTGGAAGATAGAAAGGGAGGTAACCCAATCACTTCTGATGAAATCCAGGATTTTAAAGAATGTATAGAGGATTGTGGCTTGGATGAAATCCCATCAGATGGTCCTTACCATACCTGGTCCAACAAGCAAAAAGGTGACAGAAGAATCAGTTCTAAATTGGACAGAGCCCTGGCTAATTTGAACTGGATGGATTACTTTGATACCAAGACAGTGATAATGGAGGAGGGAGTTTCAGATCATTCTCCCCTTTTACTGAAGAATATTTACTGGAAACCTAGAACCAAGAGTTTTAAATTCTGTAATATGTGGATGCAAGATCAGAAATTCCCCAGCATCTTAAGCACTAACTGTAAGGAGGAAGGGGATGATAGGAGTATGTACAAGCTAGTGCATAACCTAAAAAGACTAAAAGCTCCTTTATCTGATCTTCACAAAAACAATTACCATAAAATCCACAAGCAGGTGGAGGATATAAAGGAGGAACTGTTGAGGGTCCAATCTGAGCTCAAGACTAATCAGAGTGATTCTCTTGTGGAGGAAGAGCAAAAACTCAAGGATGAGCTCTATAAGAAAAGTAGAGCATCACAAGCTTTAAAGAATCAGCAAGCTAAAGAGAGATGGATTACTGAATGAGATGGGAACTCTAAATTATTCTTTGCTTGGGTTAAAAAGAGGAAAATTTAGAACTACATTATCAGTATCCAAGATGAGAATAATAAGGCTGTGGAAGGGACAGATCAAATTGCAGATATTTTTATCTCATATTACAGAAAGATCCTGGGCTCCTATAACCCCTGTCAAGAAGTGGATGAAACTGCCCTAACAAAAGGACCTAGGCTGTCTGTCAACCATCAGATTGAATTAATCAAGGAATTTACCCCTTTACAGGTGAAGGAGGCTATATTTTCCATTCCTAATTCCAAAAGTCCAGGCCCTGATGGGTTTAATAGTGGTTTCTTCAAAAAACAGTGGGGCAGAGTGGGCAGACTGGTTACAGAAGCAGTACTGGAATTCTTTAAGAGTGGAAAAACCCTGAAGCAAATCAATGCAACTAACATCTCCCTTATCCCCAAAACTGAAAACCTTATGTCTCCAGCAGATTATAGACCAATTGCTTGTTGCAATGTGGTATACAAAACCATTGCAAAGCTGATTAATAGCAGACTGAAAGAGGTTCTCCCCCATATTGTGAGCCCAAATCAAGAAGCATTTGTTAAAGGAAGGGAGCTACTCCATAATGTTCTCCTTTGTCAAGAACTTGCCCAGGGCTATAATAGAAAAAATATATCCCCCAAGTGCATGATGAAACTAGATATCAAGAAAGCATATGATTCAGTCAATTGGGATGCAATTCTGAAAATTCTACATGGTCTGATGTTTCCAGCTGAATTTATAGACTGGATTCGTTTCTGTATTTCTACCCCCTCTTATTCTCTATGTATTAATGGTGAGACTCGTGGCCATTTCAAAGGGGAAAAAGGGATTAGACAGGCATATCTCCTCTAATATTTGTTCTAGTTATGGAATATCTTACTAGACTGTTGCAAGAAATGGCAAGCCAAGGAAGATTCAAATACCACCCAATGTGTGCAGAAATGAAGATCATTAGCCTGATGTTTGCAGATGACCTAATAGTGGTATGTAAGGGGGATGAAGGTTCTATCCAGTGTATTATGAAAAGCACTAGAGAAATTCAAGGAGACTACTGGACTGCAGATCAACCCAAACAAATCCCAAGTGGTGTTTGGTGGAGTCAAACCACAGCAACAAGACAGTCTACTCAAGTTAACTGGAATGGGCAGAGGCAAATTACCTTTCACTTATCTTGGTAGCCCAGTCACTGCTTCTCGCCTTAAATCCTTAGATTGTGACAGATTAGTAGCTAAGCTAACTGCCAAGATCAATGCCTGGAACTCTAAGCATTTATCCTACAGTGCAAAGGTTAGACTTATTAATGCCATGCTTATGGGGGTCATCACTTTCTGGACCAGAATCTTTATTCTGCCCAAAATGGTGCTTAAGAAGATTATGAGCATATGCAGAAACTTTTTATGGGGTGGGGCAGCAGATTACTCCAAATCTCCCCTTGTTAGTTGGGATATCATATGCCAACCTAAGAGCAAAGGTGGTCTTGGGCTGAGAAACATCATTAACTGGAACAAAGCAACCATTATGAAATTAAATTGGGACATTGCTAACAAGAAGGATGTGCTTTGGGTCAAATGGATACACTCCAGGTATATTCAATCTACTAGTTACTGGGATTATATCCCTAAGCCCAGCTCTTGCCATTATTGGAGACAAATGGTAAGGGTGAGGGATAAATTTAGGGAAATGCAGCTAGTTGGGGAGTTTGAGGTGAAAAAAGGCTATGAGTGGCTTCAGGGTGAACTCCAGAGGGTTGGATGGGCTAACTGGGTGTGAAACAAAGCAACCCCTCCCAAAGTGCAGTTTATATTATGGCTATTAATGCGAGACAGACTTTTAATCAAGGTTAGAATGGCTAAATGGTGCTCTACTAACACTGACTGTGTACTATGTGGGGGTGATTTGGAGGACAGCAATCATCTGTTTGTTGACTGTGAGTATGCTAGAAGGGTGTTAAATTTTGTATTGCAACCTTACAACCTACGGTATGATCAACACAGCATTATGGAATTTGGTGAGATGATTAACACGAGGGTGAGATGTACACTTCGCGGGGAGGTTATCGCAGCTTGGGCGATAGGATGTTATGGCATATGGAGGGCGCGGAATGGGATTATTCATCAGAAGAACATCACGGAGTAGAACACCATTGAATTCATTAAATTTACCCTTCATAGTTATATAGACTAGAAAAAGAAAATGTAACTAGTTTGATGATAGTATTGGTCTTGTACTGAATATTTTCTTGGGAGTGGAATATATTAGTACGTTTGTTCAAAAAAAAGTAAATCATAACTTGTAAAAAAATTGTATAGATTATAACTTAAGAATCAAATTGGAGAAAGTAAAATCGTAAACATTATTTTTTTAAATTTACATGCTCGCTCATTTATACATATTCGCACGTACATATGTAATTAAAAAGGGAGAAAGACCAAAGTAGGACTTAAACATTGAGATTATACCAAAATAGGACTCCTATGTTTTTATTTTCAAAATAGGACTTACGTTACCAAACATGGTCATATACATTACCAAAAAAGTATAGTAATGTGCACATGTACACTGTTACATTACCACAGTGCAAAGTCACATTACCACAGTGCAAAGTCCTATTTCGGGGAAGAAAACATGAAAATCCTATTTTGGTACTTTTCTCTATGTTTTTACAGGTAGGGATCAAGGATTGGATGAGAAGCATACTGAAGAATAGTGTGGCGTGATGCTGGTAGATGACCTGAAGCTATTTGATCTAAATTAAAAACATTTTGTTGAATTTTTTTTATTTAAATGACAAGGATGTTAGATAATGTTGTTATATAAGGCTTCTGCAACGTTTGTTTTGTTTACTCGGATTAAACTATGATTTAATTTTAAATAAATACGAATGTTGGTTTTATTTTCTAAATGTTTTTAAATATTGTACGTGTGAATACCAAATTATAGCAAACCAGTTTGCTAAGTCGTTGGTTCGTGTTACGCGGGTTTGGGCGTTACAATTCTAGAATTGTACAGTTTGACTGAATTTTTTTTCAAAAAAATATAATTAAAAATTTGTTTAGATTTTCTTAGTTAACATGAGTTTTATTTTGGGACAAAATGAGTATTTTTATTACATAAGATCTACTTTCAAGAATAATAAATTTCATGAAATAAAGGATTTTATATTTTAATAAAATTGAGTTTTGTAAATTTGGAATTACCGTGACTAAATAATACTCCATTCATGCTAAAAAGATTCATGTTTATTATTCAGAAAGTCAAACTAATTAAATCTTTTTTCAGTACATTTTTGTTGATCATTTTAAAAAATAGTCTTGCCATCACTTGTATCGTAGAATTTCTTGCGTCCATCTTTAATATATTTTCTTACAACTCTAGACCAATTTTTAGCTTTAGTTACTCCATACATTGTAAAGCAAAAAAGAGCTTTATTTCAAATTGGGGAGCATATAAATAAGATTTATTAATTATTTTATTTAAATGATCTAAAAGAACTTCTAGACATGATTAATTTGAGACACCCAATTAAAAAGGACAATTTTAGAAAAGTAGTATAAGTTTAACATCATTTTGACACCATTTTGACGGTCGTTAATTAGAAAACAGGGCATCATTCTTAACTAGCGGATACTATTTTAAAGTATTTCATCTTAAAAATACTCCATCCGTCACATAATTTTCTTCTTCTTTTCTATATAATTTTATATTATAAAAATATGATATTTTAAAATTTTATTTTAAAATGAATCAATGAATATCAAATTTATATCATAACTTAATATATTTTTCCATAAATTATTATTAGAGTTAAAATGCTTTTAAACAAGAAGAAACATCCTAATCAGCAACTCTAATGTCTGTAAGAATGCGGTTAAGAGGTGAGTTTAAATATTGAGGTTAAAATAGTATTTTCCAATTTTGAAAAAGGATTATATTTGATTGATCTCAATATTTCAAGATCACCTTTTAATCTCAGTCTTACAAGCATTACAAACAAGGAATTATGTCGAATGTCTTCCATCTCGAGATGTGTAAGATATGGTTAAAGGATAAAATTCTAATATAGAAATCATCCTGAATAGGACTAAAACATAGAAAAAAGTACCAAAATAGGACTTTCATGTTTTTTTTCCCGGAATAGGACTTTGCACTGTGGTAATGTGACTTTGCATTGTGGTAATGTGGTAGTGTACATGTGCAAATTACTATACTTTTTTGGTAATGTATATATGACCATGTTTGTTAATGTAGTCCTATTTTGGGAATAAAAACATGGAAGTCCTATTTTTATATATTTTCAATGTTTTGGTTCTACTTTGGTCTTTCTCACATTCTAATATTGTGTTTGAAATATCATTTTCTTTTAAGGAAAAATTACCCAAAATAATCCCAACTTTACCCGGTCTTTCAAAAATAATCCCATCTTTCACTGTGACGCATAATAATCCCAACTTTAATGAAATTTGCCAGTTTTGGGTTGCCGTTACGTTTCTAACGGAGGATTAACGGAAATGCCCGTTTTAGGCAACAAAATGAAAGTTGGGATTATTTTTGATGAATTTTTGTTTTTTAATTTTTTTTTGAAATTTTCATTTAAATTTTTTAAATTACTTTCTCTCTCCATCATCATTTCTTTTTCCTTTTTTAAAGATTAGTCTTAGTTTAAAAAATAAAAACAATAGATATAAAAAATAAAAAAATGAGAAATATAACTAAAATGATACAAAGATAATAAAATAAATACGGTAATCAATGGAAACTAACTTGAAATTGGAAAAAATAAAATAAAAATATACGGGTGGGTTTTAATATTTTAGGCATTATACAAAGTATTAACATATCACTTCTTATTTTTTAGAAAAAATTATCTACAATAATTCCAACTTTACCGGACGGCTTGTTCTTTTAAAAAATAAGTAGTACATTAAGACTCTGTATAGTGTGTAAAATGTTAAACCCACGACTCCATATATATTTATTTTATTTTTTACCAGTTTTTGTTTAATTTCTATTGATTACATTATTTATTTGATTAATTTTGTATGGTTTTAGTTATTTTTCTCATTTTTATTATTTTTTATATCTATTTTTTTCTAAGGTAAGAATAATCTTTAAAAAAGAAAAAGAAATATAGAGGTTGAAAGTAATTCAAAAAATTTAAATAAAAATTTAAAAACAAAAATTCATCAAAAATAATCCCAACTTTCATTTTGTTGCCTAAAACGGGTATTTCCGTTATCCCTCCGTTAGAAACTTAACGGCGACCCAAAACTGGCAAATTTCAGTAAAGTTGGGATTATTATGCATCACAGTGAAAGGTGGGATTATTTTTTAAAGACCGAGTAAAGTTGGGATTATTTTGGGTAATTTTTCCTTCTTTTAAAAAAGGTCATGTACTATTTTGGGGATCAGTCAAACGGTCATGTTGGCCAGCAAAGAAGCTTATATCACAGCTCCGACGTACTGGAACTGGAACAAGAGAGAAAAAATAAAGTAAAAGCAGGCAGCACAATAAGACACGGCCCCACAACGGCTCAGCACCCAATACAAACAAACAAACAAAGACCCCTACCCTACCTCCCCCCTTTTATTCTCTCATCTTCTCAATCTCTCGATCTCCCTCCACACTCCCAATTCCACCACTCTCAATCAGCCGCGCGGGGTGCAGGGCAAGGCCGCACATATGGCGCCGGAACCGCCGTCGACGGTGGCGTGGATGGTCCTGTACTGCTGCTGCTGGTGGGCGGCGATGAGCGGATCGGGCGAGGCGACGTGGTGCGTGGCGAGGAGCGAGGCGAGCGACGCGGCCCTCCAGCGAGCCCTGGACTACGCCTGTGGGGCCGGCGCCGACTGCATCCCGTTGCAATCGGACGGCCTGTGCTTCCTCCCCAACACCCTCCTCGCCCACGCTTCCTACGCCTTCAACAGCTACTATCAGCGCCGGGCCATGGCTCCCGGCTCCTGCGATTTCTCCGGCACCGCCAACGTCGCTAAAACTGACCCCAGTAAGTTTACATACCCACTCCCTATCTTAGCTTCCGGATTGCGGGTTAAACCTTTGAATGAAACTATTTTTAAATAAAATGCTGTCTAGTTATAAAAAAAAATTAAATACTTAAAAATTACATTCTACTCCTTGATTCTTTCAAGTTTGGCTTGCACGCTTTTCAATACAATGCTTTGATTATTAATATTTTTAATTATATATAAGATCACTCCGTATTATAAAAATATGATATTTCAAAATAAATCTATTAGTATTAAATTTATATTTCAATTCAATGTATTTTTCCCTTATTTTGGGATTAAAGTTTTAAAAAGTTGACCGTACAAAATCACATAAATATATTATTTTATTAAATGTACAAGGAAAATAAACAAACAAAATCAATTAAATTTGAGCACTTAGTAATTATGCCGCTTGAAGAAGAAGTTTTTGGATTCATTGATTGCAATAGTGACAATATATTCTTTTAGAATGTCTCAATAAAAAGATGTGTGGAGAAATAGATTCGGATGAAGAGAATCAATTTATGACAAAAGTGCATCATTTATTCCAAATTCTTTAAGAATTATATGGTTCAATCCTGAACATTAAAAACACACCATTTACCTTCGCCTTTTTCAAAAATTGCATGATTTACCTTTGAATATTAAAAAATGCACCAAATAGCCTTGAACAATTTAAAGCGTTGCACCGCGGGTACTAAAATGCTAGATAGGGAGTGCATTGCTCCCACTCACAGAAATCGCGAGTATGATTCATCTGGCCTTTGTGAATTCTCCAAAGTACCCTTCCCTCAAATTATCGTCTTTATTTAAATGTTCGGGGGTAAACCGTGCAATTTTCAAAGAGTTTAGGGCTATTTGGTATACTTTTTAATGTTCAGGGGTAAACCGTGCATTTCTAAAGAGTTCGGGGTATTTGGTGCACTTTTTAATGTTCAAGAGTAATCGTGTAATTTCCGAAGAATTCGGGGGTAAACGGTGTACTTTTCTCATAATTTTATTATGAGAAATGCTATATTCACAAACAAAATATTCACAAATTTCACAAACTTACTATTTGTGTTAAAAATTTTAAATAGTCTAGAATAATTTTAAAATGAAAATTTAAATCATGAATGGTAAGTTTGTGATCATTCTGTTTGTGAACGTAGCATTGCTCTTTTATTATATTTTAAAATTATGTTTGCAGATGAACTTTGTTATTTATTTTTTTAATGAAATGGGAAAGTTTAAATAGGGAGTATTTTGAACAAAAAAGTAAAAAAAAAACTCAGTTTTGGTAGGAGGGCTAAAAATAAAATTTTACGAGTATTTAATGAGTGCGAGTAATTTTCTAATTTTATCTTCTTTTTTTTATATTTGGTGTTTGGGGTAAATAGGCTACGGCTCTTGCGTGTACCCATCATCTTTAAGGTATGTTGCCTCCCTTTTTTTTGCTTTAAATTCAGTAACTACTTGTTTGGGTAACTGTATTAAGTATTAACTTCACATATCTCTTTTTTGTTCATATATTTAATGTTTTTTAAATATAAAATAAGTACCCCAAACAAAGTCAATATGTTAAGTTAATTAACGCAGCAATCTTAAAACAAGTTTGAGTTTTTAATTGGATTGGTTTCCTGACATCGTATCAGAATCTTATTACTAAGAGGTCACTAGTTAAAACTTAAAATCTCATTACCACCCAGTTTTAAAAAATTAATATTCACGTGCAAGATTCGAGCAAAAACAAATCTTGCCCCAACGTGAGGGGTGTGTTTGAGTATAAAAACCCTTCTTGGGATAGTCTAACATTTTCTCTCAAATGGACAATCAGGTCATTCTAAATCTTACCGGTTGACCACTAGCAAATAGATTTCCTTCCACTTGAAATGAATATTTGAGAATGTAACGGGAACACCTAAAGGACCATGAATCGCTATTAGTCTTTGGCCAGTTGTCTGTAGAGTATATACCCAACCATCTATGGTCCATTTAACCTAATTGTTCTTCTGGAAGTCTATACAAAGATAATAGAGAGGTTGTTGTTTGAAGGAGACCCCCGAGAAACGTGGAGATTGCATAACATCAAAAACAATCAAAGAGCAAGCTTCAAGTTTGAAAAATACAAAAGAAAAAAAAAACAAAATACACCAAACCTATAAAACACCACAACAAGAACAAAAACAACCACCCGGCCCAAAGAAATAATTAATTTTGAAGAATTAAGTACTTGATTACTTCAGACAATAATCCTAGAACATACTAACCATATTTCTTGAGAATATAACTTAATAAAATTTGGGAATTGTGAATGTAATTCGATGAAGACACAACTTAAGGCATGAAAATTGTGTCTGAGGTAATTAGAAATACGTACAAGATTATGATGCTAAGCACAAAATAAAATGTATTATATCAACAAATTAGAAGTTTTGATTATGTTTAAGAACCATTTTTAAAGGCAAATTCTTGCGTGAACATAAGGTCCATACTTATTTTATGGATCTTAGTGCATTTGTAGCATAAATAAGTGGACCTTTTGTAAAAAAAAGAAAATATTCACATGCAAGCCCATGAAAAATGTGAGAAGGTCCACATTTTAAATATGAATCTTGGAACCATCTAAGCATCCTTATTAATTCCTTAATTATACCAAATAAAGGATTTGAAATTGAATTCTAATTCAATATCATCCAATTCTATTATATCGAATTTCAATTCTTATTCAATTCCAATTCCGTGTACCAAACAAAGCCTTAATACTTTCTTAAATAATTGATTCTAGCTGATTCTAAGAACCAAAATTGGCCAAAAAAGAAAATCTAAGTCAAATGAGCGCACAACAATATTTGTTGATTTCCATTAAGGCTCCCTTTGGTATACAGAATTCAAGCCATAGAATTAGACACTGCAATTCCAATTTTGTTGTTTGGTAGCACAAAAATATGTGATTTGTTATTAGTAGTGCAAAAAATGAATTCCAATTGGAGAATTCAATTCCATCTAATTCAACTCTATAGAATTTTAATTCCAATTCCATTCAAATTTTGTCAATTCCGTGTACCAAACGGACCCTAATTGTACTTTACCACCAATAAAAAGTCATACCTTTGTCTAACAAAACCAACTTTATGGGAACAAAGGTGAATTTTCCAACGGAACCAATGAACATTGTCTTTCAAATAAAATATTGTCCGTTGCATTTGGTTTATTTTAGTCCTATTTTAATTTACTTTTTACACAAAATAAAAGTTAGCTATAGAGAAATGTGTGTGTGTGTGTGTGTGATGCTACAATCCCTCACCCAAGATATGCCATGAAATTCTTTAGTTAGTCATACTCTATTAAGATTCTGTGTTGATCAAGATTATACGAGTAAAGCTCATTTCGTTCTAATTTAGTTATTCACATTTCAATATTCCCACTTCGTAAATGAAGTTCGAGGACTTAGGAATTTCAAATGCATTCTTGTAAATTTGCTTCATTTTTTTTAATTTGGGGGTTAAGACAAGTAGACAACTAAACTCAGACGAAAAATAACTTAACGCAGCGATGGGTCAACTAATTCATGCTTATACCAGGAATCTAGCCACTGCTTTGACAATGATGCCTGCAATTTTTTTCCAGTAAATACCATTGGGGGAATCTATGTTTTTTCCCAATGAATCATCCAAATAAATACGCTACCTTACGTAATATTGTGTGCCCCCCTCTTTCCAAAACGATGTCCATTGAGTCCCGTTTGATATAAGAGAATGTTTGATCTGCAGAATGTGTGTGAACTTGTTCTTGATCATAGCTGTTTTGAATGTGTGACATCATATAATATTACCCCTATAAAAATAGTGAGACCCTGGATGCATTTTTGCATTTACTGTCCAAAACGTCATCGAAAGTAAGCAGCAACAAAACTTTAATGTGTTCGTTGTTTTGATTTATAATGCTCCGTTGTTTATTTTTCGCATAAAATGGAAACTACAAGTCTAAAAGGGAATGCAGTTTGTAGATGCGCTCTATCTAAAATGTTGTCCATATAACTTGTCATTAGTAACTTCTGGTTCCCTTGGTTCCAAAACGTTTTCAGTACTGCCGGAGGACTAGTGAATCCGGGAGGAGGAGGAGGAATAGTGACTCAGGGAGGAGGAGGAACTGCAAGTGGGACACCTACAACTACAAGCCCTACAACAATCATTTACCCACCGCCAACGGGAACTACGATCTCAAAGCCAGGGGACAGGTTTGGAGGAGGCAATCTTGGCTCGCCGGATTCCGGCGGGGCTCAAGATATGTTAGCAGTGGGGTCTTTTCTATTCCTTTTGGTGCATATTATGTAAGGCTTCTAGGATGAGGGGAAGGGGAAAGTTGAAATAGTGAATTGAAGGCTAGGTTATTACAGTTTTGCTAGAAATGGAGAATTTCTTCTGCTCTTTTAGGTTGGAATGGCCAAACTAATTTAGGTGTAAATTTCCATTTATGAAGAAGTATTTGTAGTCTCTCAAGTATTTCTTTTTACCACTTGTGGAACCATTGAAACTTGGTTTTGGTAACCACAAACCATTGGCTCTTTGTTTTGTCACTGAATCTTGTAATTGGAAATGGTAAAGGAGTCAAGTCATGTCAAATCTAGTGAATGCTGTGAAGAATAATGACTTCTCAAGGGCAACTCAAATGCTTAAAAAATGGTGTTTGGCTCTTCAATGAATTAAAGCTACAACTGTTGTGTGTGGATGTCCTAAGAGCACAAATAAATTAATATCATTTTATGGGGTTCAAAATGAGGACTAAGAGTAGCAAAAAAATTCAGAATGCCTTGCATTAGTTTATCATAACAAACATAGTAATTGGCAATAGGAAAACGTGTACCTAAAAATGTAGACTTGTTCGGGGAAGCAGTAATGAGGTACAGGCTGAGCAGAATGACAAATGTGATTGGTGAGGTAACTCGGAGGTCGGTTGGTGATGTGACGGACGACTCGACAAGAGCGAAGAAAAATAGTGAGACTCAAGTAGGGTTGTTCATTCAGATATCTGTTTGTTTAATGGCCGATGAGCCATGTTTTGGTTATTTGACTACCAATGGCTGAAATAGTTGCACAATCAATTGTTTGTAAACAACCTCTTTGATTAGCGGATTAGCTTGGACATCCAAAATTAGAAAAGCCACATTTTGCAGCGTTTGAAGTTGGCCTTGCACATTTTTCCCCTTTTCCCTTACAATTTAAGATTTTGGTTAAGTGCTTTTTTTATAAGATGTCTAAAAACATTTCTTTACTTTTTTTGGGAAACAAATATGTGAATAAAATTGATTTTATCTTTTCTAAATAAATTTCAACTACACATTTTTTATACTTCTCACAAACTTTACACATCTTTTAATTTTTGTAAAATTAAATAGTCAACTTTCTTAGAGACGAATACTGTGTACACTTTATTAAAAGATAAATGTTCTACTCCGTAAGTGTAAAGAGTATATATAAAATAAGAGGTGATATGATTCTTATTATGTAAAATGATAAATGCAAATACGAAAACAAATATTGCTGAAATTACTCTTAAGTTATACTCCATAAGTGTAAATACGTTTTGGACCAAAAAGATTATTTAATACTCATTTATGGGGTGTGTGTTCTTTTATCAAAATTCAAAAATTAAAGTAATATTTTTGGTAAAAAATTAAAGTTATATTTTTGGTACAAAAAATTAAAGTAATGCGAAGTAGAACAAAATTTTAATTAACACATACATATGCAAATATGTCTAAAAATACCACTTTCATTACAAACAGCTATATTGCAATTAATATAATCAGCCGGGCAAAACAGCTAACTCAATCAGTCGTTCAAATCAGCCAACAGACTAATCTCCAAACAAGGCCAAAATCTATTTCATGTCTAATCTGTGAATCTTCGGATTTCCGAGATTCTAGATCCTGAATGTGTTTTTTTATGTTCATTTTTTGAATTTTTATTCCTTTCAATATGGAATGGGTTTGTATGTGTTAAAATACTCCATAATAGATAATGAACAAATAATTCTATATAAACATCGGATCATTTGTAATTCTAAATCTAAAATTATATTTATCCGAACCAAAGCAACTGATGGTGTAAATTATCGACCGGTATATCGTTTTTAGCCCGGAAAAAACGATAAACTAGTCTAAAAAATACACCAAAATATAAACACGGGAATTTTGACGTGGAAATTCAAATCGGGAGAAAACCACAGGTCTTTTTTGGCGGTACCTTGCCAACGGGGGATTTTATTAACATCGGGGGTGTGTACACGATACATGAAACGGGCTCGGAAGCCATTAATGGTGGAGCTACAAGCTCTTGAAGAAGAAAATATATAAAGTTCTAGAGAGAGAATGTGTAATGTGCAGGGGAGAGGGTGAGTTTTGCCCCCCTCAACAATTAGGGCAACCCTCCGTTTTATATGAGAGTGTGAGAGCATCTACGGAGGAATATTCTTTTATTCCTCTATTTTATTAAACAGGTCCGGTTTAATTGTTCTTCGTAAATAATTGGGAAATGTGGGCCGAGCCACGTATTATTTCTCATCAGCAACTAAAATAGAAATCACCCTAAATAGAACTAAAACATAGAGAAAAGTACCAAAATAGGACTTTCATATTTTTTTTCTCCAAAATAGGACTTTGCACTGTGATAATGTGATGTTGTCTTGTTGTAATGTGGCAGTATACATGTGTAAATTACTATACTTTTTTGGTAATATATATAACCATGTATGGTAATATAAATCATATTTCGGAAATAAAAACATGAAAATTCTATTTTAGTATATTTTTTATATTTTAGTCATACTTTGATCTTTCACTCCCAAACCCAAACCCAAACCCAAACCCAAACCCAATTACCCAACCAAGGTCTTTGACCGCTGACCCTCGTCTTGCTTCACGGTCAGGTTCAGAGCAAGAGGCTTCCGGACATTTTTTTAAAAAAAAACATAATTTGTAGGTACTGCTGCTTGGATCTACAAAGATCTGTCCCGGAGTGATCCAGAACCAGACGTTTCTGGGCATTTCCCTTTCCTGGTCGACTAAGCTCAAGCGAAACTGTCAAAAAAGAGGTTTACAGAAAGAACCGAAAATGAATATATTCAGATTAGCGGGGGACATGACCCATTTGGCCAGCGTGCTGGTTTTGCTTCTCAAGATCCATACCATCAAATCATGCGCCGGTATGTAGTTTTGGTCAACCGTTCATAGAGACCTTCCCAAATCTGTTTTATTGTACTTATATATATATTATGCTATCTATTTGTTCATTGATGAATCTGGGTTTGTGAGAATTGGCTTCTTAAAGAGCTTTCTCCTGTGTGATTTTATATTCTGATGGGTCGGGATTCGGAATTAGTGTTTCAGATGGAGTATTTTGCCAAGCTGCTATTGTTTAGGCAGACCATGTTTAGGGTTTATGCTTGAAAGGCTGCAATTTTGTCTGGGTTTAGTTGTGGTGCCTAAAATGCCAGCAGAAGTAATTTAATTTCTCTCTTTAGTTAAAAACCTTTTTGCTTCTTAAAGATTTGTCAAAACAACAAAACTGGACATCTCAACTCCATTGGTGCAGTGAGGAGGTTGTTTGCGTTAAACTCGTGACGCATTGGTGCGTTAAATACCCAAAATTTCATAGGAAGTAAGAAGCAAAGTTTAATGTAACATTTTCATTGAATCAATTGGCAATGACTCGAAGCTAAATCATTATTCAATAATGACTCTTTTAGCTGGATTGGCAATGTACATAGTGATTTGTATCTAAACATAAAACTTATAATGGTTCACTTCCCAGCCTCTATCTGGTCATTTAATATGGAATATATTTTGCTAAGTGCAGGTGTTTCTCGAAAGACACAAGAGCTGTATGCTATTGTTTTCGCTGCTCGCTACTTGGACATATTCACAGACTATGTCTCTCTCTATAACACTGTAATGAAACTGATATTCTTAGGAAGCTCTTTCTCAATTGTTTGGTACATACGGCGTCACAAAATTGTTCGGAGATCATATGACAAAGACCAAGACACTTTTCGTCACTATTTCCTGATCCTTCCATGTTTACTCTTGGCTCTTATCATAAATGAGAAGTTTACCTTTAAAGAGGTATTCGTGTTTTCCTCAAATGATGGATTAGATTTATTCATCTTTTCACTTTTTCCATCATAATAATGATGTATCTCTTCCATGTGATTCACAAGGTAATGTGGACCTTCTCAATTTATTTGGAAGCTGTTGCCATTCTGCCTCAGCTGGTGTTGTTGCAGAGGACAAGAAATATTGACAACTTGACTGGCCAATATGTTTTGCTCTTGGGGTGAATTCTCATCCTTGACAATATCTGTCAACAAACTATAGTCATGATTTTGCGATCGGTTTTACTTCTTAATAAAATAATTATTTTATGTTATGATTTAAAAGTGTAGTAGTATTTTGTAGACTTTGGATTATTGTTTAACCCTTTCTCTCATTGCAGTGCATATCGCTCCTTGTACATCTTAAACTGGATTTATCGCTACTTCACAGAGCCTCATTATGTCCACTGGATAAGTATGTTTTTGTATTCGGTCCTCATACCCCTCCACCACTCGCAACTTTCCTACCACACTTCTCCATTTGTACATGTGATGTTCCTGTTTTTTTACAGAGGAATAGTGTAATATACTAATATGATACCTTCATAGTGAAAGTTCTGCTGTGGTGTATCCTGTTTGAACTTTGATGGGTTGTCTAATTAAGGAGCTCTCATTTCTCATTGAGCAGGGGATTCTTGGCAAAGAGCTTTTTGTAAAAGAGTTTTTTGGGCTAAAGGGTAGCTATTAAAAGTGTTTTGGTAAAGCTGGGTCCAAAAAACTTATTTCTCAACCTGTTTGGAGCAGCTATTTTTCAATATTTGTTTACAGAAACTTGTTTTTATGTTTTGTTGGAACAATCACCCAACATCTAACGCACACTGCTAACACAATGGTTACAAAACTGGGCCTAAAATGCCTTTTTTTGAGGCAACCCATGTTTATGAATCGGACATTATTTATATTCCTTGGATGAACTGTTGTTTGTATCGGAATGTGTCTGGCTTTTGCTGCATGACATTAATTAACGTATATGTAACTCTCTTCTGGCATTGCATTCATCTTCCCTATTGCAGCTTGGATAGCTGGCCTTGTTCAGACATTGCTTTATGCCGATTTCTTCTACTATTACTTCCAAAGGTAAAACTTTAAATGCAGCATTTAGTGTTTTATTGATTCTAGCCGCAAATGGATATACCCTTCTTGACGAGGGCTATTATGATGTCTGCAGCTGGAAAAACAACACAAAGCTTCAGTTACCGGCTTGAACGTCGAGAAAATAGAGATAATTCATCAAAAGAATGACCGTTTCGGATCTTTTTGTTTGTTTGGGAGCTTGCTGGATGTGCAATGGAAAGCACCATGACTTTCTCATGATTCTTATAGATAGACCATCATGCTTTCCTTGGGGCACAACACAACCTTTCATGTAAGAGATGCTAAAACTGCACTCTGTATTGGGTAGATGTTTGTTTGCCTTGGAACTTTGTGATTTAAGAAGAAAAAAATCAGTTCATTTATCTATAGACTAGACTTTTGCAGTGTTCACATGCCTTACTTTCCCAGTAGTTTCTCCATGAAAACAAATTCTATTATTTGAAATACTATTAAGCTTGGCTCAACTTTGTTTATAAAATATACAGAGTAGTACCTTTTTATAATTATTACTAATAAATAATTAAATACTCCGTATGTTAATCGTCAAAGTAGTGTACAGTCAAATCTGAAACTCGAACTGCTCCAATTTTTTTTTTTTTAAAAAAAGAGGTAAATTCCACAAGTCCTTTGCCATCTTAGATTCTAACTGGTTGTACATGGAATATAGAGAACCATCACTCAATTTTTTTTATAGTTTGTTTCCTCAAGAAATGCGCAAGGCCATGATTTACCGTCCAAAACAGCTTCTTTTTTGGAAAACACAAGTCCACCTCTGCAAAAGCTTCAAACTGTAATTAAAAAAACAACGTAAAAAAAAGTCCCCTAAATATAAATGTCTTGCTGCTTTATTTATCTAATAAAGTAGAAAACATGTGGTATTTTATCTTTCTCGTTTTTCTAAATTAATTTCAACTACTGACGTTTTACTTTTCAACACTTTTCTTAGATTTCGTGAAGTCGAACAAACCACTAATTCGGGGTGGAAGAAATACTTTTTTTGTCCTAAATTCTTTACCTCAAAAATTTCTTTTTTTTGTCTATGAAGTTTTTTGCACGATACTGATTGTATCTTATTGAAAATTTAGGAAGGGTAACAATATTTTGTAACATCATTTGATATGATCAGTATACGATGAACGCAAAGAAGATTTGATAGACTCAACGGATCGCGTAAAATACGCTTTCAGACTAAAGGTATTTGAGGGTATACAAAAATACTTCAATTTGATTACGTCGCATTTTCTTTATTGAAAATTTAGGAAGGGTGACAATATTTTGTAACATCATTTGATACGATCAGTATACGATGAACGCAAAGAAGATTTGATAGACTCAACGGATCGCGTAAAATACGCTTTCAGACTAAAGGTATTTGAGGGTATACAAAAATACTTCAATTTCTTCGTCTGAACTCATTGGCTAATCTAGTCACAACTTGATGGTTTTGATTTGATCTAATCTAAGTGTAGTGTAATTTAAAATTGTTGCTGATTTAAATTGATATCATCTGTTCTAAACTCTTCTGAACTGATCAGATCTGATGTAATTTGAACTGGTCAAATTTTGATAAGCATTAGTAAATAGGAAAAATAAATTGAAGAGAACGAGACCTAAGACATTAGTATCTCGTGAGTATGGAAGTTCAATTTTCTCAAACATATCATGAGTCTATAGATTAAAAAGACTGATTGGGACACGTTTGTTGGTTAAAGAACACACACAACCAATCGATTAAACATTCGAATAAGCATGTCTGGTCACCTAACATTCAAACGTGTGCGTCTTCCAGAAAAGGATGCTCGTAGATTATAGCTTACATTCGAATGTATAATATATACATCCGAACATTTGTCATTTTACAAAGGGCAAAGTTTGGATATCGATTACATATTTACATTAGAATGTTTGAGTCATTTTACTGCATACCCGTAGGTCTCTATAGATATTTAAAAAAAAGACTGATTGGGACATGTCTGTTTGTGAAAGAACGCAACCAAAACTGAAATGTAAACCAAAGTTTCAATTACTTCAGTCTTTGATTTCACAGTCAGTTTGGTTAAAATATTCACTCCCCCCCCCCCCCCAAAATCCACAAGGGCATTGTATTTCCTTTCATCAAAAAAAAAACTTTCTTCTCACACACACACCCAACAACAGTAAAAAAACAATCAAAGAAGGCTAAACTGATCTCACTTTAAAAGGTATACAACTTGTATTTTTTCAATGTACGAATTAGAATAGAGCTACAACAACAAGTGCACCTATGTAAAAAAAATGGCACCTGCTCAAAATTAAATATCACATTTACAAAAAGCACACGAATACAATCAAACCTCACAGTTTATGTATCTATATACTCCGGAGAGAGAATGGTTCTCAATAGCTCCCTTAGATTAGCGAGTACATGGCGTGGCCCTAAACTTCTTGCTCCAATATAGTTCAAAAGCTGTTCCAGATCCTACAAAACAAGTGCAAATAAATAAATCAAACGTGAACAATCAATCATATGCTCATATAGAACAGAAAAACATCTGCTTTGTGAAGTGATTCATAAAAGTATAAGGGGACATTGTTTTATTACAATTTGTAGTCATGTCGATGTTTTACAGAGTAATGAACATTTTACTATCTGCAATGCTAGTAGACAATGCATAGCTATACAATTCGAACCATCCATTTATTTATTTATTTTGGGAAAGAAACACAATTTATTAATTAAGAAAGAAAGTACAAAGGGAAAAAACCAAAACCCTTTGAAACCATCCATTTATAGGTGGCCTCCAAATAAGAATTTGATCAATCAAAATGACAGATAAGAAAGCCAAAAAAAAGTAAGAAAAAGAGAGCAAACCTTATTTAGCAGGAAGACAGCATATGCTGCTCTTGTTGCATCTTGCCCTTCTAAGAAAAGAGGAAACTCCACATGCCTCAAATTTGTGGAGAGTGATGATTGTGATGCCACATCTGACGACAACAATGATGATGATGGTTCAATTGAAGGCGCATAATCACGTATGTATGATCGGGAACCTCCTAACCGCAAGGGATAGCGAAGAGGAGCTTGTAGATAGCAGGCAATAAGTGACACAGCCTGCAAATAGTCAAATCACCGAGATCAACTATGCTAGAGTACTAGGAACGTCATGCTAATGCAGGGTGGGAAGACTGCCAAAGATAAATAAATCATTGAGTTGTAAATGTACATGTTAAAGACAATGGCTCGAGTACGTTGTATAATGATATTCGATCAACATAGTCCACCATGGTTGGTACGAATGAAAAGGCAACCAATTCAGAATATGGATGCGGAGCTATCAAATAGAATATACACATGAATCAAAGAGAGAGAACACACATGTGCAACATAACCCAGAGCAGTTGCAGACCTCTGAACTTCCTTCTTATCAGTGAAAAAACTCTTCTTCGTAAAAGGGACCACGGTAAGATGCAGACCTGCAATTGTCAAGGATCCTTGATCTAGAGGTTTTTGTCCTGCATAAATACCCCAAAATATTTTTAAAAAAATGTTGCAAATTTTAAAGTCCAGTACATAGAATGCAAAGAGACAAAAATCACACAAACCGCCGCTAGCAACTAGAAGCATAGAAAACACACAAAGACGAGCAAAAACTACTACCAAGGCCCAAACAACTAATCAACTACCCTAGTCCTAGATCTCGAGATGCCATGTCTAATCACCTTCTTCCAATTCTTCTTAGGTCTACCCCTTCCCCACTCTCACCCACTACTATAAGCCTCTCGCATCTCCGCACCGGCCTCAACGCTTCGCCGCTTTACATGCCTAAACCACCTCAACATAGCTTCCAGCAGCTTATCCTCCACAGATGCCACTCCCACCCGTCCTCGAATAATCTCATTCGGAATCCTATCTAACCTTGTCTGCTCACAGATCCACCACAGCATCTGCATCTCTGTTGCATGCAGTTGACAAAGGTGGGTTTTCTTAAGCACCCAACACTTTGCTCTCTAAAGCAAAGTCAGACTACGGACCGATAGAACTTCTCCTTCATCCTTACTCAAATCTTCTTGTCACATAATACCTTGGAAACGAGCTTCCACTTTGCCCAAGCGAATACGATGAACAACATCCTCATATATCTCTCATATTTGCCTAAATGACTGAACCAAGATACCAACACTTGTCTCTCTTAAGCACTAGGTGTGAATCAATTCTAACTTCCATATCTGATTTCGTCATCCAACCACTAAAGCAACATTTCAAGTATTCAGTCTTAGTCCTGCTCGAAACCTTTGATTCCAAGGAATGACACCACAACTCCAACTAGTCATTGAGTCTCTCACTAGTCTCGTTGATCAATACAATATCATCAACAAAAACATGAACTAGAGAACCTCCCCTTGGACATCATGTGACAGAAACATCCATCACCAAAGCAAACAGGTGAAGACTCCTGGTGTAACCCCCTCTTCACCCTAGTCCTCCCCATGACAAAAATATATTTGACTGCACGAATGTACGCAATTGAAACCCCTCTACACTCAAGACACTTCCAAAAGATCTCCCTTGTGCACCATGTCGTAGACCTTCTTAAGGTCAATTATTAAATAAATAAATAAATAAATATTAATATGCAAGATGATTATGTTTTATTGGCATATTATACTAAGAAATGCTTACACATGAAAAACTATACTTCATTGACATATTTGTAAATATATATGAAGATGATATGGAGATAGTGGTGGCTGTTATCGAAATTTCATACCACTAGATAGTTATAACCCTACTTAACATTTCTCAATCTAATTAATTTTTAATGTTTTTTGAAGTAGCAAGTAGGCAATACTTGATATTATGTGATGCTTGAACCTTAGTTTTTTGAGGTATTGCGATATTTATGATGAAATTTCAGTTCCCGAGAATATGCTCCGTGACATTATATCACATGGTCACACATATGAATAACTTCAACAGATGTCAATAGGCAGTTTTCATCTGCAATCTGCACAGCTTGATTATGTAAAGCCAAAGAACATAAGAATGAAATGAAGCTTTCAGTCAAAAGGGGGTAAAGAGTTGCATGGAACTTATAAACTCATCAATATGCTCTGTACTTTGGTATGGCACTTGGTTGTTTCGAGATTTTTTTAGAACATACTTGCAGCCACATTATTCAGAAAGGTAAATTATACGGAGTATATCAAAATATACCGAGCAGAACAAGCAGGATCAGTACCTCCTGATCTAATAATATTGCTAAATGGTTCAAGCTCGAGTTCTGGTGTGCGTCCTGTTGCTACTTTCACAGGATAAAGCAATTGGACTTGTGATACCATAAATTGTTCTCTTAGTCTCACACACCTCTGCATGGACTTCAAATTTCCAAAACCCATTTCCCCAGCAAGTGATCTATTTGCATCCTGCATTGAAACACACATATCTCAGATTCTCAGGGACTACTAAAAGGTTAGGGTGAGAAAAAAATGGTGTACCCCCTCCGTCCCATAAAAATAGAAAAGTTTAAACAAGGTACAACATTTTAACTTTTGTAACGTACAACTAATGAAAATCATCAATAACAGCTTTATTATTATTTTATTGTTGGTTTATGTAAATTTAACATCCGTCATCCCAAAATAAGGTTATAGGTTTGACCCGACATGTTTGTTTACTTAGAGGCAAGAGAATAATATGAACCACACAATTCTTTCTATAAAGATAAACATGAGCGTTATTTTGGAACAAACAAAAAAGGAAAAAACCATTTTGGGGACGAACAAGGTATTTAACTTGCTTGGGACACAAGTTTCTCAAAAAAAACATCAAATAAAATGATATTTGGTTTACTTTGTACAAATAGGAACAAAAATAAAATTTTGAAATAAGAACCTTTGTGGGATAGATGGATTAATAGTATACATGTATTTAGTGGCATGATATTAGGAATACCGTTTCCCATGTAAGCATTTCTTGTATATACTTTGTATGTAGGGTCTCAATCCCTTTGCTCAAGACAAAAAATAATAATAATTTATACTCTCTTGATTCCTTCATCTTCTACAAGGTGAAAAAAACAAAGGCAAATGTGCAAAGAATTCACATCAACAGAGAAAATGTTCCATTTTGTCCATTCAACATAATAACCAATTTAAACTAAATGGAATCATTTATTTGAAACCACAGACAAATCTACCATTTCTGCAAAGTGCAACATTATCTCCACTCTCCACCTGTGATTTAGATGAAAACAGGGACATAATTTCCCCAAGGTTTTGCAGATTCTATTGGGGATATTTAAAGCCATTTCACATTCAAAAATATGCGAAAGGAACTCCAAAAAATTGTTCCAAGGAATAATAGAAGCACGACTAAAGGTGGAATAACAAAACCTAAAATTCAAAATAGCCATATAGACATCTAGTTGATGGCTGAAATTATAAAACACAGAGATGGAGAATATGCATGCCTAGGATCAACACGACTCAAAAAAACCAGTTTTGTTTACGTGTCTGGGGCTGTTGCCAACTAATGGTATTTGACTTGCATAATTCTTACGGACATTGAACCAATTGTTTCACTGAGAAGGAAAACAGATATAGACATCCCGTGGAAAGAAAGGCATTCACCTTGGTTGTAATAGAAAGTATAAGCAACAAATTTGAATACCCAATAGCTAGTGTAATGAAAACAAAAATTCACAAAATAAATCATAGAAGTAAATTGCAATATGAGCTACTACCTCAAAATTTGAGAACTTGAAGAATAAAACAAATAAAAGATGCAAATTATGTGATACCTGCAGATGCTTCATAGCTAAAGAAAGAGCAGTTCCAGCAACCAACAAAGACCTGATATCATTACTGAGTAGTTCCTCTTCCTTCTTGACTTTCTCTTTTAAGACCTTTGATTTCATAGACATGTTTCCCATCACTAATTTCCTATGCTCTAATGTTTCTCTCATCTCGTCAAGCTCATTTGAAAAACACAATGATTCTGCTTCCACCTGGAGAGCAAACACTACTGCAGTTTCAATAAAAACTTTACTGGAAGGAGTTAAATAAAAAAACATCAAAGAGTATGGATGGGGGTCAGAAGGATAAAATGTGTTTTTTTCATCTAAATGATTGAGAAATTTACATCACAGGTAACTGAAATTCTAAAACACAGATCTTAGCCTCTTATGCTCCCAAATGCCTTGAAATGAGATGAACAAATCTTAATGAAGCTAGCAAATATCTCAAGAAGAGAGCGTTATCCCAACATTCCCATGCAATGCATGATTGAGATTTTTGAATTACTCTAATCTTTACTAATGGCATTTTTTTAAAGTCATAATTCATATAGGAAAATAAACATATCATTTTAGCGCTACTACTCCAAATGCACCTCCACCACTGAAAACATGCTGCCCCCCCGCCCACCAAATGGAGCCTCTTTCAACTGAAAACTCAAAAGGTTGACAATGCAAAAACAAATCTAAGAAAATCTAGCCAATTTTATCTGGTTCAGCAATAGCTTTTAATAAATAATACTTCAATGTTTTATTCATTTACAAAGTAATGTATCATTTTCACTTAATAAGCTATTTTTCAATGTACTAGTTCTTAATTTTATGTGGTAGCACTAACCAAATCAGATACTCTTAAAAACATTATTAACAATATGCACTTCTTTAGTTTTCAGTTGATAGCTTTCAAATTTTCAGTTCAGCAGTAAGAACATTTTTGGTTGAAGTCCTACAGCGATAAAATTCTACATATGTGATTCACTAAATTTAAGAATAACATAACATACACCAACCAAATGAGCGTATTTGTCACAAAATTTAAATTAGTATGGGTACAAACGAAGTGAGAATTTGAATCTGATAAGAGCAAAAGCATGTAATCAAAAGGAAATAACTCAACCATTACACCAATGGTCCTAGCTAAGGATTAAAAAAACTTGGGAAATTAAAATTCATCCAA
The DNA here is from genome assembly GCA_003260385.1 of Cuscuta australis. Lineage (NCBI taxonomy): Eukaryota > Viridiplantae > Streptophyta > Magnoliopsida > Solanales > Convolvulaceae > Cuscuta > Cuscuta australis. Next base: position 2,466,898 of record NQVE01000009.1, read on the forward strand.
GAACAACATCGTGGTTTAGGTCACCAGGTCTCAAAGCCCCCATCTAACGAATATCTGGCCCCTCAAGCTTCATATGATGTATGCAAAGATATCTCGAATTTATCTTCAAAAGAATTCAAATGATGTTAAGCACGGGATCATTTTCCCCATCCTATTTAATGCTAAATCATTTAGCTTTGCAGTGATGCTTAGATCATAATCATTTCTACACTTATTATTACACCACTAAATTATATACACTATTTCTACAATCAGATATCACAAACTCCAATTCATTTGAATCAGCTAAGCTAGAATGTGTGAGAGAAATTTTTTCAAACCTATTACTCCGTATTTTCCATCAAAGAAGTGATATTTAAACTATACTGCAAACTTGATGTTACTAGCTGAAGTGAGGATATATACAAAATATAATGTCAATAAAATAAAAGGATCCCTACGATTAACAATCTGGATGGACTGAATATAAGTCAGAGGAGACCTCAAATAAGCAAAATATTTTCAAACCTTGAACCTCACTTCCACTCATATATCAGTCCAATACTAATAAATTGGACTATTTGAAAAAAGGGAGAATGGGGGTGGGGTGGGGGTGGGGGTCTTATTCTATCCTTAACAAGATCTTTAAAGAGCACTTATGTTGGGAATGAGACCCCCTCCTACTCAAGCTTTTGGGACGAGAAAATCCCTGAGCTCCCAAAGCCCAACCCCACACCAACAAAAACTAAAGTCACAACTTTTAATAAATAAATGACACATCTAAGTTGAATGCATCTAAAACTAAGTCATTTCATCCAAATAACACTTACCAAACTGGCCCTAAATTGAATTAATTAAACTGCATTTTAGTGAACACATGAATGTATCTAATACTCAAGTAACTCAATATAAAAAAGAATGAAATGTTTACCCCAATACATTCCATTTCTGTTAGAATAAGCACAATAATCAGAATTCATTTGGCAGAAATTGATTCTACAAAATGCTTTTAAGTCATTTCATCCAAATAACCCTTACCAAACTAGCCCTAATTTGAATTGATCAATTGACTAAACTGCATGTTGGTGAAAGCATGAAAGTATTGTTAAGAACACAAGCACACACACGAATATAAAGCAAGAAAGCGATAAAGAACACGAGATTTAACGTGGTTCGGTATAATCTGACCTACATCCACAGGGGCAACTAGGGTTTGTATTATTGAGTGATAATGATTACAAGTACAAGAGATCATATATATAGACAACTAATTAGGGTTTAACCCTTGCTGGACAAGTTATAGCAAACTGGGCTTAAAACCATTTGGGCCGGCCGAAACCCTAATCTGGTCTCAGTTGTCTACAAGTGGGCCACTTTGGGCCGATGACTACACATCACCAACAATCTCCCACTTGGAGTCTTTGGACCAAACTGCGGCTTCTCTCTGTACTTCTGTAAATGAAAGATCCTCCTTGATCTTCACATCTCACTAGTTGCCCCTCTCCTCAACACTATTCCAGGCCAGCTGAAGCTATGCAAAGCTTCAGCTTATCCAGCACCACTGTCTTGGTGAACATATCTGCTGGATTCTTAGCACCTGAGATGTTCTTCAACTTGATTGTTCTATTACTGATCAATCCCCTCACAAAGTGATACCTCATCCCGATGTGCTTCGTCTTGCCATGATAAACAGGATTTTTAGCAAGTTTCACTGCACTCTCATTCTCACAGTACAATAAGTAATCAGACTGTTGTTTGCCCAACTCTTTAAGAAAAGTCTTCAACCAAACTAGTTCTTTACTGGCCTGTGCAACAGCCATATACTCAGCCTCTGTCGTAGATAACGCCACACTTTTCTGAAGTCTAGACATCCAGCTCACTGCTGTTCATCCGAATGCCTCGTTCAGCACAATAGTCCATGAACTCTGTGCTAATGTACTCCCCTCCGTTGTCCGATTTCAAACATTTCACCTTCAAACCAGTTTCAAGTTCAACGGCAGTTTTCCATTTCTTAAAAACATCAAATACTTCGTATTTACTTTTAAGAAAATAAACCCATACCTTGCGTGTGGCATCGTCTATGAAGGTCACATAGAATCTTGAGCCTCCCAAGGATTCAACTCGCGTTGGACCAAAAACATCTGAATGAATATGCTCTAACTTCTGAGCTTTAGGTACTCTCCCCATCTTCACAAAAGATACTCTCTTTTTCTTTCCATAAACACACGGTTCACAGAATTCAGATTCAACTTTCTTTAGGTCTGGAAGCTTTCCTTTGGCGACAAGCATTTTCATCCCCTTTTCACTCATATGGCCGAGTCGTTGATGCCACAACTTAGAGAGACTCAGCCCATTAGTTACTGCGTTTGCATCTCCTGTAGTTGTCTCAGCCATGTACAAAGTACCCTGTTTCTTTCCCTTAGCAATTACCATACTTCCCTTGACAACCTTCCACTGTCCAGCCCCAAAGTGAACATTATACCCCTGGTCGTCCAATTGCCCAATGGAAATCAACATCTTTCTCAATTTGGGAATTACCCTGACATCTTTCAATGTCCAAATTGTTCCCAAGTTGGTTTTTAAGTCAATATCTCCCACCCCAGTAATATCCAGTGTTTGATTATTAGCAAGACTTACAGTACCAAAGTTGCCTTGTCTGAGATTCTTCATCTTTCTCGAACTAGAGATAGCATGAAACGACGCACCTGAGTCCATAATCCAGGACTCGACTGTGTCCTCTACACAGCAGATTAATACATCGTCAGAATCTGAGGTTGTGGCAGCATTCACCTCTTTCTTGTCGCTAGGTGGTTTGGTGCACTGACTTTTGAAGTGTCCGTACTCATCACAGTTCCAACACTTGATGTCACTTCTTGTCTTTGAACTCCCTCTCCTGCCTTTGGACTTAGATCTTCCCCTATAACTGTTTCTCCTCTCTTTCTTTCTACCTCTTCCCTCAGTGCTCAGCAGAGAACTTGATGGTTCACCTGTATTCTTTCTCCTAATGTCTTCTCCTAAAATAAAATCACGGATTCCCTCAAACGTGAGTGTGGTGTTTCCAGCTGAACCACTAATAGCCGTGACTGATCCTGACCAACTATCCGGTAAAGAAGATAAAAGAAGCAAAGCTTGTACCTCATCATCAAATTTGATATCTACTGACAGCAACCGGGATATAATGGTATTGAAAACATTGATATGAGTAGTAACAGAACCACCTTCCCGCATACGAGTGTTAACTAACTGTCTAATCAAGAATACCTTATTAGACGCAGAAGGTTTCTCATACATGTTTGACAACGTTGTCATAACCCCACGAGCAGTGGTCTCTTTCACGATGTTGAAAGCCACACTCTTTGTCAAAGTGCACCTGATGACGGCTAGGGCTTTTCTATCCAAGTCAGCCCATTCTTCATCCTTCATCTTCTCGGGTTTCTGACCTGTCAAACATGGAAGAAGATCTTTCTGACATAGCAAGTCCTCGACTTGCATCTTCCACCATCCAAAATCTTGCCCATCAAACTTCTCTATCCTGATCTTTCCGTCCTCAGACATCATCTCTTCTGAGTATCCCAGATCTGACCAGAGAACACGTGAGAACGGATTGAGACAAACAACCAGAACTGACCTCGAAAATTGCAGCAGCAAACTGAACAGCAAGGTTGTTCGGACTCCCCACAGATGACTATCACGGTGGTCTTCTGATGTGTCGGCAGAAACCCTAGAGTCGCTAGGGTTGGCAGTGGAGGCAGATCTGTGTGTATGACCTAGGCTCTGATACCAGTTGTTAAGAACAAAAGCACACACACGAATATAAAGCAAGAAAGCGATAAAGAACACGAGATTTAACGTGGTTCGGTCTAATCTGACCTACATCCACAGGGGCAACTAGGGTTTGTATTATTGAGTGATAATGATTACAAGCTAGGTTGCACCGGGACGGGTGCGGATACATATACGGGGACGGGGACGGATTCGGGAATCGGCATTTTTAAAAATTTAAGGATGCGGGGACGGCAATGATTCGTCAACAAAATATAATTAAAAAATTAAATATAGGCATGTAAATGTTAAAAATAATATTCTATGGAGTACTTAATTAACATAAAACAATCCAATGATGTATTAGCATAAAAAGAATAATGGAATACTTGTAACATCATAACAATCATGTTTGGAAAAATAAATAATAAAAACAAGAATGTGATAATAATCATAGAACACAATTAATTTAATAAACAATGACAACTAATTAGTAAAATAATCAATGGTCCAAACTTCATTTATACAGTATCTACAAAAATAATCTAAAAAACAGTAATATGAAAAGGAATAAACAATGGTCCAAAAACAGTAATACAATAATAAACAAGGATCCAAACAAGATTAATAAAATAATCTATAAAAAAAAGAAAGAGGAATTAAAGTTCTACTGTCAAAAAAAAGAGCAGGTAGTGCTCTACTGCTCTGGTCTAGTGGTCTCTCTGGTTCCGTAAAATAAAAGGGGGGGGGGGGGGGGGGGGGAATTAAAGTTGGGTAGAAAAGCTTACCTTGTCGCCGGAAAAAGCAAAGTAATTAACCGGAATTGAACTCCCTCCCCGTCGGCGGTAGAAGTCTCTGCTCTGAATCGGTTCGTAGGAATGAAGCGGCGGATCCAGGTCTTTCAAGGCTTAATTAAATTACTTTCCAAATCCTAATCCTAATTGGTCAAATATTTTAAAAAACTTTTCAATTTAAGATTCGTACCCAATTCCTACCCGATTCGTCTGGATTCGTACCCAATTTCTACCCGCCGAATCCAAACCTGTAGATCCGTTTCCGGTACGTCACTAGCCGTCCCCGTCGGCGCATCCGTCCCCGCGTCGCTTCCGGAGCGGGAGGCGGCACCAAACTGCCGAACCCGTGCAACCTAGATTACAAGTACAAGAGATCATATATATAGACAACTAATTAGGGTTTAACCCTTGCTGGACAAGTTATAGCAAACTGGGCTTAAAACCATTTGGGCCGGCCGAAACCCTAATCTGGTCTCCTAACTCTCAGTTGTCTACAAGTGGGCCACTTTGGGCCGATGACTACACATCACCAACAAGTATCTAATACTCAAGCGCCTCAATATATAAAACTAATAAAATAATGAAAAAATTACCCCACTACAATCCATTTCTGACCCCCCCCCCCAACGACAATCTTGTCAAAATAGGCACAAACTGGAGACTACGCCAATCATTGACCCTTTAAAGGTTTTTATTTTACAAAATTTTTTACTTCATGTTCCAATATTTCAATGGCACCGCACAGTACTGTATTCCAAACTTTTTACAGTTCAAGAGAATTCTCAAAAGAAGATCAATAAATAAGTGAGAAAATAAAATCAAATAATCCAACCTTAGACGAGGTGAACATAATACACAAAAACCTTTAACTTGTTAAAACAAATACTTCAAACTTTGTCAAACTATGCTAACAGTCTTGGGAGGATAAATCAATAATACAACTTTTATCATAGTGAGTAGATACATGATGATGTGAATCCGGAAAGTAAACTTTCGAACATGGGCGCACACGTGTGCCCCACCTCACCGAAGTGGGTCTAACAGCATGGGGTACTTTTTATTTGTCTTCAAATGACAACTTTCAGGTTCCCAAGGCAAACACCATAAGATGGTGAAAGAAATCCTCGCCCAAACCTGTTATATCTCAGCTCCGGGTTTTATAGTTAAAACCTCTTTATTTGCAGGGAAGGGGAGATAATCGATTGTCCTGAGTGGATAATCGATTGTTAAGGGCTTCAGGTTCTTGGGCAGTTTTCTGGGGATGTTCTGGGAGGGGGAATAATCGATTTACAGTAGCAATAATCGATTATTTGACAGTTTTCTGGGCAGGAAGAAGGGTGTTTTTGTGGGGAATGGACTGGAAATATATGGAGTTGATGAGGGAGTTCTTTTGGGTATTTTAATGGAAGAAAAGAGTGAGATTAAGAGGAGAAATGGGGAGGTATGAAATGGAAGAAAATCAGGGATGGATAAACCAAGTTGGTGTTTAAGAGATATTACACACTCTTATCCTAACTTGGGGTTTGAATCTAGAATTTAATTAAGATATGACACACTTAATCAAAATCTAGAACCTAAAACTCACACTTAAGATAACCACTCTTAAGATATAGAATTAGGAATTTGGCTAAAATAGCATCACACTATTTTATAAATACTCAAAGAGTAAAAGGAGTTTTTTATTAATTCAGAGATGATCATTACAAGGGCCAAATGGCCGAAATATATAAGGAGGGGAGAGGAGGGAAAACACACAATATAATGAATGCAAATACAAGGAACCTTCCTACATCCCTTTATCATTCACTAGCTTCCAATCTTGAGTTGATAAGGGCTGATTTTGTTTGACTTTGTCTTGGCTTTGGAGCTGGCTTTGTCTGTCCTGTTGTGGAGGCAAAAATCACAAAGAATGAATGAAATCCTTTGATGATTGTGGTGGATATTCTGGCTAAAAAGAGGGGACAAACAAAGATGGGTGATGGATGGTGTATTGGCCTTATATTCTTGGTCATATGAGGTGACTGATTTAGTAGGTGGTGTATCAACAACAACTCAAATGTCCCTTGGCTTTTTGTGGTTGTTTATTCAGCCCTAGTAGGGAACATAAAGGGGACAAGAATGGGGAATATCTTGGTTGATGTTGTGTTGGGATAATGAGGGATATTTGGCCTGGGATTTATAGAAAAGGATAGAAGGTTTTATTTGTTTATTAAAAGGTTTAAAAGAAAGAAAATAACAACAAAGGTTGTGGTTTACACACTCTTATTTTCGGCCAGGGCCTAAAATAGGAGTAGGAAAAACATTATTTTGAAAAGGAAATATTTTGGATGTTTAGGGAAGGTATGGAGAGTGTGGGCTCAGCCTAGGGTGGGTGTAGGACAACCATGGTGTTGGGTTGGGTTCTAAGACAGGAAAATGGAGAAGTTTCAACCCAATTAATGTCACCACACTTGGGCTTTATTCCCCTGATCTGTCTTTCCCTTGGCGGGCTACGGAGAGTCTTTGGGCATGCTCCCGGATATATATCAAAACCGGAGCGTGGGAACCCGTAGGAGAGACGGACAAGAAGGAGCAAGCTAACCTGGTCACGGTCAAGCCGGTGGACCGTTGGGGTCACATGGTCGACCGTGCTTTATACACTAGCAAGGGAAGCTAGCGATGGTCGAGCCAGATGGGCCGTTCCATTATAACGGTCGACCTACACAATGGGAATCTGATGCTAGACCAAATGACGGCGTACCACCTGGACCGTTTACGGGAAATGGTTGACCGTGTCTAGGGCCCGGGAGGAAGTTACATATCTCCATGCAACCAATGGTCCACTTACTCGACTGTTGTAAAGGACAGTCGACTGCCGACGTTAGTTAGAACATACTCTAAATCACCTTATCCCTATGCTTGTTCACATGACATGACATTCTATCACAAGTACAACAAATAATTGTAATAATAGAATTGATTTATCTTCCGGCATTTCTTTCAAAGGATGCAGAAATCACTAACCGATATAAATGTTTATTTGATTTTTCAACCCAATTATAAGTTGCTTGTAGTTTAATAATAGAATACCAATACTAAGGAAACCTAAATGTTCCATCGTATTATTTGTAAATATAAATACAGTCTGTATGTTAAATAGTATTAGTCTGTGTGTGTGTGGCTAGAGATTCGTTGAACATAGTTGATAGTTCAAAGAATCATTAGTTGAACTATGTGAAAATAAGGTATGAAGTGGCTGAGTTAAACTATGTGAAACTAAGGTATGAAGTGGCTTGGTTGAACTATGTGAAACTAAGGGAGAGGGGGAGGGACGCCGAGAGAGAACTTGGGGAATCCCGAAGAGGAAAGGTCTGATGTCATTTCAGTCCTGGGAAGGAGGGTCTTCCTTCAATCTCAATATCAATAACCTAGGAATCCGCAACTATGAAGCTTGGACCGATGAGATATCGAATTCCTATAGAAACCTATATCAAGTATTTCTCGCGGTGGCGGATCATCCCCGTGGATGGAAGGCCCAATTCTGACTAGTTCTTTGCACTACTTTTATGTAGCTCTGCACTACTTTTATGTAGTTGAACACTATCATGCCTATTTAGTGAAAAAATGGAACCATCCTTGGTCATACTAGCCTTCTTACTCATTTGTTGCACTAACTGCTTGCTTTCTTCAACTAATAGACGAAAGATCCAATTCGTTCTTATCTATAGATAAGGCAAGAGATCACTTATGACCTCGCGGATGGAGAGAGATTCGAACCCCCAGAGATATATATGACCCTTAACTTGAGAAATGAAAATAATGCGTTTTTGGTTCATTGCATCATTGTGATGCATATTGTGTTTGAAGCAGTGCTCATTTCACGATGGCTGAAAAGTTTGACTTATTTACTAAAATGTCCCTGCATTTTCCCAATATTATTCTAATTTTTCACTTTTAGTAGCCATTAGACCTTAAATCCGATAGACCATACACAATCTCATTTCTCTCGTAGTGCATCATTTTTAATTTATCCTATACATATAGATATATAAGGGAGGCTAAAGTTACAAAGCTTATTGTTTGACAACACTTCTACAACATCCATACCTTTCAACCTATTGTTTCTATGCAAAACCTACCACATGATCGAAAGATACAACCACATACATCAACTTTGTGAAATTTCATAACAAAACCAAAAAAATCAAAATCCTTAACCTCACAAAACTGTAAATAGGTCTCTCACATGAACTCAACATAATAAGGAGTACCATATTTCTAAACTCTCTCATCAGTATGATATTACCCTTAGATGAAAATAACAGGTTGTAATATTCATAGTACTCATGACAGCTCAAACAAATGGCAATTTTTTAAGCGGTGTTATTGCTCGTGCAAAGCTTGAGATATTTGATTTGATTTTCCAGATTAAAATTAATAAAAGAGAGAGGGGGGATTGTACCCGTAAGATTGACTGTAGTTTTTCTTGAAGAAATTCCTTCTTGAGCTTAGATTCATTTTGGGCAGCGGTGAGACTGCAGATTCGAGCCAGCTCTTGTTCATAATCTTCCCACTGCAAAACCTTAACCTTCTCTTCTAGGTTTTGTTTATCTGCCTCCGATGAGACAGCGACTTTCTTCGGTTCCATTAACGACTGAACTATTCGGGTTCAAATCAGATTCGATCTTGCTGTGATTGTCTAATTGCACGCGCCACCAACTCTTCACCATCGTCCTCCGCCGGATCGTCTGAAAAATTACGGCACCATCAACCACATTGGATTCGATTTGGAAATAAGGGGGATTTGGGGATTAAGGGTGCGATGCATAAATGCCAACAAAGATTCTGAGATGCGAAGAAAGAGTAGAGGGAAGGAAACGGATACTCAACTGGACAAGTGTCCCCGCCGGTTCCCGGTCAAAATATTGTTCTCATCTACAGTATTGTATGAGATACATTTCCTAAAAAGTCTTCTATCAAAACTGTTTATTAATTGACAATCAAATAGAATGTATTTTGATATTTTTTTTATCATCTCAATCTAAAATATGTTCTCAAAATGCTACTATATAATTAAATATTTTTCGAAAATGATAATTTTCAAGTAATTACTTTTCCGAAATGGAGGACATAAGCCTCCTCGGGGTGGACTCGTTCCTCTAGCGAGTAGCGGCTACCCAATTAATTTGAAAGGACTATTTTAAGAGCTTATTCATAATTTAGATGATAAAAAATATAAAAATATCTCTAATTTAATTGTCATTTAATAAGTAGTTTTTGACAGGGAACTATTTCCCAATTTAAAAAAACTATATTGGTAATTATTGTTTATTAAGGACCAAGTTAGAAAAATACCTTATTAGAAAGGACCATTTTGAAAATTTATTCAAAAAATAATATACATAATGATCTCAATTTTACTAAGTCTTCATTTGGTACATGAAATTCAAAAAATGGAATTGTAATTGAGACCAGCAATTCTAATTTTGTTCTTTGGTAGCACAAAAATATATAGATTTGGAACTGGTAGTACCAAAAATGAATTGGAATTGAAGATTTCAATTCCACCTAACTCAATTTCATAGAATTTCGATTTCCAATTCCGTCGATTCTGTGTACCAACTCAAGCCTAATATTTGTGAGTTTTGGATCCTCATTAAGCTACTAACGGTTGATTAACAAAATGGCTTCTTTTGCACACAAAAAATAAAAGTTTAGATTATTTTTTATAAATTTTAATTTTTACTTTTTTAAAAATTTTTTAAAATGACTTTCTAGCTCTATCAATTCTTTTTCTGTTCTAAAATATTAGTCTTACCTCAGAAAAAAATACAAAATTGATAAAATAAAAGTGAAAATAATGCATTAACGTATTACTTTCTCCCATGATAAAAAGTGAAAATAAAAATAAAAAAGAAATTAAAAAAATATTTTCTTATTAAAAAACCTAAAAAATGGAAATAAAAATAATAAAAAAGAAATAAAAATACTATTCTCTTACTTCAATGTAATTTCAGTTTAGTTATTTATTAGAAAGAAATATAATTTTTTTCTTTAAGGTTTTAATAAGAATTTTTTATTTCTTGTTTTTTATTTTCATTTTTTATCAACATAAGAAGTAATACATTAACGTTAGAATCCACAACTCCATATATTTTTAGTTTTATTTTTTATAAATTTGAAGTTAGTTTTTAATGATTATCTTTTTACTTCATTGATTTTGTATGGTTTTAGTTTTTTTCTCATTTTTGTTATTTTTAAGTCTATTTTTTAATTTATTTCTAAGGGTAAGACTAATCTTTAAAAGGAAAATAATTGACGGGGTAGAAAGTGATTTTAAAAGTTTAAGGAAAACTTCAAAAAAAATAAAAAATAAAACAAACTTCATCAGAAATAATCTCAATTTTCATTTTGTTACAAAAAATAGGATTCATTAACCAATCATTAGCAATTTAACGATGACCCAAAACTCACGAGTTTCAGTAAAGTTAGGACTATTATGCATCACAGTGAAAGGTAGAATTAATTTTGCAAAACTGGATAAAGATGAACTTATTCTGGATAATTTTTGTAGTTAAAATAAGTTTTTTACCTCGTGTTTCACACGGTGTTGTATATTCTTACGTAAAATATATCTGTAAATTTTATTTTTTATTTGTAAAATATGTAAAATTAAAAATAAATAAATAAAATATGTAATAAAGTTGCTATGTTAAATTATCAATATATGAAATATGTAAGTTTTATACACATGTGTACACATAAATGGAATATTTTAACTACTCATATGTGACTCTTCAAACCTCTCATTTTGTAGATCTCGTAATATTTTTCAGATAGACTTGGATGAACTTATTTCCACCTTCTCTATAACAATTATGGACACTTTATTTCATCCAATTTTATAGTTTTGAAATAGAACTTTCAAAGGTAAATTACTACCTCGCGTGTTTGTCAACTTTAACTTTTTCAAGTCAAACTGAACAAACTTTGAGCATCAGTTACTTTGAATTTGTATTGCATATTAGTATAATGAAATGAAATTATGAAAGTTTTCAACAAGATAAATCTAATAAAATTATTTTTATACAAATCTATATTACAAATTTTATTTAATTGAAGCTCAAAATTCATCTAGTTTGTTTCGAAAAAGGCACTCTGGACAAACGTATTGGGATAGAGAGAGTATTTAGTAAAAGTTTGAAAAATTACTTTTTTTTGACGAACTTGAAACTATCTTTTTGAAAGGTAACCATGCAAGGATAGGCAGCGGAATATAAAAATTTTAACATCCTAACGTGATTATCTTGCCCAGAATCACGTACTAAAACTTATAGTAGGTAAGAAATTTATACCTTTCTCCGTAAGTGGTAAAAACGAAGAAGTCGTAGGAAGAGCTAGTAAAGATTATAGTAGTATAAAATATAAAGATTAAAATTGGGATAATAATAATCTTGTATATTTCTATAGAAAATATTTCTAATAATATTTAGAAAATATTATAGATATTTTCTACACACAAAATGATATTAATGGAACCAAACTAATATTTTTCTCTCTCTTTAAAATGTAATGGCCGAAAGTTTCTTCTCACACCTCAATTAAAAGTGTTGTATCATTATATGGAGTGTTAAAGAGGATTTAAAAACAATTATACACTTAATGACAAATTAGGAAATTTCCTACATCTTTAAAATGCAAAGTCAAAGGTGTTTTTGTCCTCATAAACATCACATGGCCGTAATTGAAGATTTGAGAAAGTGAGAAGGATTTTCAAAATTCTTCTCCACTTAAATGTTCAAAGTGTATTTTATTTGACACCAAAAATTAATATAAAATTAATTTTAAATCAAATAAAAATACCAATATCATTTTAAATAAGTATACAAATATACTTATTATCCCATTGTTTAATCCTACTCCTTAAATTGTCCAAAGTGTGTGACCCGTATAGGCACTTATAAAACTGGCCACAGTATTGGCTCTGCACCAATACTATAAGCAATAAGCGGTATCTAACAACACATTATTGCCCCCAGATTATAAGTTAAGACGTTTGCACTGTCAAAACCTTTCCACGACTCAGACTCCGTGTAACTGTATCCCTTTGTCTTAATGTCTAAACTCAATGCAAGGGATTAATAAAATCCAACTTGTATCCATTAAGTCATTCACTGATTTATCAAGTCCGACTAATAGGAACAGACGTCATAAAAGCATCTCAGCATGGCTATGCAATTTCCTTAGTCATAACTTATCAGTTGGCCCCACAAGACATTAATCTCTTTAAAAAGAGTAGTGACAAATCCTATGTACGTAATCTACGTTTCTGAATACGCGCTGCGGCATACCCAAAACAAAGCCTGTATACCATCCTTATTTCATATGGCTTAGGACAATGCATCAAAGTATGTGGGTTCACATATGCAGAAAACGTAATACTTCAAGTCGAAGGATAGTTACACCCGTGGTCGCGCTAAAGATGCTTAGAGCATGAACTAAAAATTCAAGCAACATCTTTAAAATTGGTCAGTCCGGCATCCTATTATCTCTAGATAATATCTGCCCATGTGCGGATGCGAACACACCGTCATTGACCATGAGACTAAGTCCAACATCCAACACACACTAGTCTCACATGAATTAACGATATCCCACTCTCGTTAATACTCGACTATGGACATTTAGATAAATATTTATTTCAAGATGTTAGTCTCATCAGCAGAATAACACTATCTGATAAAACATCTTTAAATATAAATCTAGGAATATAATATTTGTTTACATTAGCATGAGATGTGTAAACATATTATATCTGCCTATACATAATAGAATAATGGTAAACAGTTGGCCATCAGGGCACAACTCCAACACTTTTATGCTCTAAATCTAATAATTTTGGAATAGTCACCATATGAAATTTATATATACACACAAAACAAGTTAAATTATTAGTACATCCAAAAATATAATTATATAAGAATACAAAACTAAGTACATTTTTGAATAAAATTTTGAACATTTCAACTTAAATTAATAATTTTAAATGCACTAAATCAATCCGTACTTAGTATTTTTTTAATGAAAACATGCCTATATCGAAATAACAAACAATTATTTGAAATGCCATCAAACTAAATATATTTTCAATCACATATCTTCTATAAATTAAATACCTTTACTATTATAAAGAATATAATGTATTATGAGATTGCTTAAAATTAAATTATAAGAAATACAACAACAACAACAAAGTCTTATCCGCTAGGTGGAGTCAACTACATTGATCAAACGACGTCACTACGCCCTATCATGTATCAAATCTATTGTGAGATCATTCACGCGAAGGTCTCCCTTGATCAATGCTTGTCAAGTTCTCTTACGTCCACCTCTTCCTCTAGCCACATGCTTATTCACCATTTGATCAACTTTTCTCATAGGATCCTCTAGTGGTCTTCTCTCCACGTGTCTTAACCACCTAAGACGAGTTTCCACCATCTTTTTTTATAACAGGTGTCACTCCAACTTTAGCCCTCATATCTTAATTCCTTGTTTTATTTATACGTGTATGATTGCTCATCAAACGAACCATCTTCATTTCCATCACACTAACCTTGGGTTCATGTTCATTTTTTATCACATATAAAGCCAAAAGCACTCTGCCATTTTGACCAACCAGCTTGAATCATGTGATTAACATCATCCTATATTTTTCCATTGTCTTAAATGATACACCAAAGATATTTAAATCTCTTTATGTGTGGTATAGTATTTTCTCCAACTTTCACCTCAATGTTATTATTTCTCCTTCCATTGCCAAACTTGCACTCCATACACTTTGTTTTAGTGCGACTTATACGCAAGTCATGCAACTCCACAGCCTGTCTTCACGAATCCAACTTACCATTCAAATCCTCTCATGTTTTGCTCATAAGCATGATGTCGTCGACAAAAAAGCATGCACCATGGTAAAAATTCTTGGATATGCTCAGTAAGAATGTGTAATACTTCCTCCGTCCCCTAGTTTTTGTCCACTTTCATTTTTGCACACCATCCAATGCACTTGTTTAATCCATTTTATCTTGTAATTTATATATTAAAAAATTATAGAAATTATATATTAATAATCTATATGTTAAGACAAATCAAACAAGATCACACATGACTATATTTAGGCTTACACATTGAGAGAATTTGATGAGTCAAAGTGCTTAGATGAACAGTTCCAAAAGTGGAAAGTGGACAAAAACTAGGGGACGGAGGGAGTACTAGTTTAAAAAGATATGAGTTTGACAATGACTCTTGGTGTAATCCTACACCGATGGGGAATTCCCTTGTTATCCTAGTTTTGATTTCTCACGATCGTTGTAACACACCATCGTACATGTCCTTAGTCACACGAATACAAACAATTCTTACTCATTTTTTCTCTAGCACCTTCCAGAATACCTCTCTTAGTACCCTGTCATATGCCTTTTCACCATCGTACATGATCTTTCTTTTTGCTTCGGTGACTCTCCATCATTCTTCTCACCAAGTATATAGTCTTTGTAGTTGATTTTTCTCGCATAAAATCAAATTGATTCTCTGATATCAAAGTCTCTTGTCTCAACCTCAGTTCAATCACTCTTTCCCACAACTTCGTCATATGTGTGTGTGCGTGTGTGTGTGTGTGTATGTATGCACATATATATATTCATGTACATATGTGATGAATGATTCAAAAAATCTATCGCAAAGGTACACACCTTATATTTGGTGATGAACGTGGAACATGAAAAGATAACGTCTCAACGAACGTTCAACGTACGGTCACCTCTATCCACATCAAGCTTCCAACGTCAAACCTTCTTTATGATACCTTCGAGGAGTTCCTAATAATTGTTAGAAAGTTGATGACAAGCACTTTGGATGATATGATCTGGATATGGGAAGAATATTAGCCAAACTCGAGAGGCTCGTCACCACAGACGCAGTCCCGGTATTTTGGTCATATCTCATTCATTTTTTAACTAAATTATGAACCATTTGTTGTCTTAGATTCGTAAGAAACAAGGCTGCAACTTTGAAGAAGAGAGTGGTACGAATTATTGAATCAAAAGTATCATAATATTACCAATAAGAGAGCTCATTGTTTTTGCTCGGGATTTTAGCTAGGGAGGTTGGATGATTCTTCTCCTTTGACACACACAAATGATGGGTTATTGGGTTTCTTGCTCTTGCTGCTCTTGGAGCGAATGGAGAAGAGGAGAGTGAGATGGGTGTTGTGATGTAGAATGATAATGGTGGAGGAGTATAATATATGGTGGTTTACACTCATTATGATAGTGGAATATACTCTTAGGGATGGGCTGGCCCGATCATGGAGAATTTGGTGAAATTAGTTTTGGATTTTAGTCCAAAACGTATAAGTTTACTGAACGGTACACACTATTTTGCCCAAACAGCTCCGAAATAATTATGGATTGTACTTTTTGGAATCAGACGGTTGAAGGTAAAATTTTGACGTAATCAAAATATTTTTCTAAAAATTTAATATTTCAGCTTTCAGGTCTGTCTCAATCGTATTATTAATTTTATGATAGAAATGAGATAAGAGGGTATGAATTAATGTTCAAATGATGAATATTTGTGAAGTGCCAAAGAATAAGATTTATGACATCACTTTTTAATTGAGTTTAATTTATGTATCAAAGTTATAAATATTAATATTTTAAAATCGTCATAACTCAAAATCTATAAATTAGTTTGGTTCATAAAATGTAAAATTGGATTCGTCTCTTCGAGACGTACTCATAAAAATAATTTTTTTAACAAAATTCATCAGCTTGAAAATCCCTTTGTTTTTGGTCAAATGTATAATTTACTTTTATTAGACTAAAATGTTATACAAAATTACTTTTATTAATATAAATTTTAGGTCGAATTTTGTGGCGTTACAAAATTACAAGATCTTCAATTTTCTTTACCCAAAAGTTCATTAACAAGTTTCCAAGTTATCAACAGGTCACCTGGCCCCTACCCCCAATTTTATGCTTATAGCCCCCTCATCCCCCCTTGCCCCAGTTCTTCCTATTTTTCTTCTTTTCTCGTTTCAAGAAGAATCTTAATCATAGTAGAACAATAATTATGGAAACAAATAATAAAGAAATCAATAATTGATTACAACATTTGTTTCTATTATTTCTAACATTCCCAGCCCCGCAAGCTGATCTTCGGTAACGAGGAGCAGCTTGGAGCATATGAACTAGAATGGAGTTCGCATAAGCGATTGTGTGAAAATAGCCGCTAGAAGTGGAGATGCAGATCTTCGTTGCACGACGAACAAACTTGAGATTACGTTTGTTGAGTTTTTCGGGAACAGTGTTGGTAATAGGAGTGAGAGCGATGAGTTTCTTTTTTTCTCTTTGCAAGTCGTTATCTGATTCTTTACCACTTTTCATGCTCTCGAATTCTAAAAGAAATACTAACAAATGTAGTTTTCGTGTTATGCACACTCATAATTTTTTGGAGAGAAAATGAAGAATAAATGACCATACCCATTAGACACGCTCTTCAAGATCAGTGGCGGCTGTTAAGCACGCACAATATTATTTTTGGAGAGAGAATCTGATACATAATACAATTTGATAATAATTGATTTTATTGAACAATGAAAATTCTATTCATATATATTCCCAATGTCATGGGATGACTCGGGGGTTCTCCGGTGTCCCGTTCGTAAAATTGACGGTTCCTACCCCCTAACCCTCTGGCAAACCCCCCACCCTGCCCCACCCCGAACACACACCCCCACCCCCTTCAATTACACCCCCAAGTTAATTTTGACTTTGGAATCAAATTTTGACTCTAAAGTTAAAATTAACTTGGGGGAAGGGGGGGGGGTGTAATTGAAGATGGTGTGTTCGGGGCGAAGCAGGGTGGGGGGTCTGCCGGGATTAGGGGGGCAGGAACCGTAAATTTTACGAACGGGGCACCGGAGCACCCCGGGTCATGACATTGGTTCCCAATGTCATGGGAACCGGCCTCATAAACCTATATATAAAGATTACATGAGAAAACCTTAATGGTGTGTTTGGAAACTTGAATTTGGACTTCAAATCCAGATTTGATCCAAATTACTTGTTTGGGAACTCAAAGAATTTGGATTTGGATTTGAACTAAATTCTTCTAATTCAAAACTAACTCAACTACAAATCCACACCCCTCCCCATGTCATTTACAAATTCAAACTTAATTTTTCTTTTATTTAAAAATTGTAATTAAAAAGTGATCTTCTCTTATATAATAACAACCCCATACATATAAATTCATTTCCGTTATCGTCCTTGCCGAGTTCAAAATTCAAATTTTAGAATTGAAATTCTATAACTTCCCAAACATCATTGTGAATTTGAAATTATGGAATTTCAAATGTCAGAATTGAAATCTAAGATTTCAAATGAATTCTAGTTACCAAAGACTACATAATAGAACAACAATTATAAAACTCGGAAAACAATAATTAATAACAATATTTTCCGTAAAAGAAGAAAATTAATAAGAATATTTGTTCCATACTATTCTTAGAGCATTCATAATGGCAACACAATGCCTTGCCTTACCATGTCATGTCAGCAAATTCCACTCAAATCATGACATTCAATGACCATTCCGCCCCACTTTTCATTCCATGTGCAAGGCATGACTCTCTCATTTTTTATTTTTTTAATATTTTTAATATTTGTAATTTTTGAAAAAAATTATTTTTTAAAAGAAGTAAACATATATTAATAATAAAATAGTTTTTTAAAATATTTTTTTATAATTAAAAAACATTAAAAAGTACAAAAATAGACAAAAACAATGACTTGCCACTGTATGTTACGACATTCCACTCACTTGCCACACGGTGACTGGATTATTTTTTATTGGTTGAAATAATATATGTAACCGTGTGGCATATTTTTGTGTTAGCATTAATTTTAATACTCCTTATTAAAATTTGCATTCGAGGAGTCCCTATATACTTACAGAGTCTTTCCGATACTGATCGTCAATTGATCGGAAAATTGGGGGTGGGCAATTGAATCTGAAGCCGAGCTAAGCTGCTACAACAATGGCGGGTGTGTCACTCAAGTGCGGGGACTGCGGGACCCTTCTCAAATCGGTAGAGGAAGCGCAAGAGCACGCCGAGCTCACAAAACACACTAACTTCAGCGAGTCCACAGAACCCATTCTCAACCTCGTCTGCACCTCCTGCGGCAAACCCTGCCGCTCCAAAACCGTAATCTTCCTCCCCATTTGCACCAATAGAAATTTCACATCGCACTCTTTCTAACTCTTATTGCCGACTATACAAGGAATTATTTGTTTTTATTTTAAATAAGATGAAGAGACTAGCAAGCTTATTGTATGTTATAGGAAATTATGGTTCTGTTATTTGGGTGAGGAAATAAAAAATGGGCCTACTAGTATTCAGCGTCAATTGCAGAATGTGTTTTATTTGGCTTGTGTGAATTGTGAATGTTTTTTCATGAATATATTGATAGGAGAGCGATTTGCATACGAAGAGAACTGGGCACAGTGAGTTTCAAGACAAGACTGCAGAAGCTCTAAAACCCATCAGCTTAGAGCCACCAAAGCCTAAGTTTGATGATGCTGATGATGTTGAGATGAGTGAGGCTGGTGGAGGCAGTAGCAGTAGCCAGCAGGAAGGTATCAAATGTTTACTTAAATCATAAGTGAAGTTTGCATTCCTTTGCAAAAAAGGAATGAATTTTGGTTTTTTCTGCCATTTGACTGAAAATGTTTCCTCAGGCTTATCACAGTCTAGTTACTCTCATTTTTAGAACTACAGTTTATAGTGTATATATTTTCATGCAATGCACCTACAGTTTTTCACTGAAAATTTAATTTTTTTCATCCTATGTGAGTGCTTGGTAACAATCTCAATGCACCTGGATTCTCACTAAAAGTCCTTTTCTGTTTTGAACATCCTCTAGCTACTCAACTGGATCTTTGAGATGCTGAAGTAATTTCACACACTTTTCTTTTGTTTCTTAGAAATGGTTGTTCCTGAAGTTGACAAAAACCTACTCACTGAACTTGAAGCAATGGGATTTCAGACTGCAAGGGCTACCCGAGCACTCCATTATTCTGGTAAGGCCTTGAAGCTGCAGTGTCGTTTAAAAAAACTGAAATGCATTAAAGGCAAAAAGGAAAGCAGCGCAAAACTTCTTCTCTCAACACCAGTTAAAATCATATGCAAGACAAAAGACACAATGAACTTGCAAGCTACAACGAGAAAATTTTGGTGCAAAATCATTTCAAAAAAATTGGAAAGTGATATATTTATAAAGGAAACAGATATGCTCATATGCAAGATAAATTCTCTAAAGAAACTGATGTGTTTGTTGTCCCATGTTCCCATCTTTGTATTTTTGTTTTTTAATTTCCTTTGCAAACTCCAGATGTATTTGTAAATCCGTGTAGTTAAATCAAATCTCTGCACGTGTAAATATTTTCACTCTTGGTAGTTTAATTCATGCAACTGAATCCGATGCATATTAGCTTATATAACTCTTTTCAGGCAATGCTAGCCTTGAGGCTGCTCTGAATTGGGTTGTAGAACATGATAGTGATGCAGACATAGATCAAATGCCTCTGGTAAGCCTGCATTTAGAAATTCAATTCAACCATTTCATTGATATATTTGTCAAGATCACTAGGTAACCAAAATGAAGTCCATGAGCATGGAATGGTGGCTTCTTATTTCTTTCACTTGCACCGGGTTAAGGTCATTTAGGGGCTGTTTGTTTCAGCCTCTTAATGGTTCAGATGTCTGAATGATTCAGCACTTAATGGTTCAGACTGTTTGTTTCAGCCTCTTAATGGTTCAGATGTCTGAATGGTTAAGAGATTTGCCTCTGAATGGTTAAGTATTATACAGAGTCTGAATGGTTAAGAGCTGTTATCTGATTTGATCAGACATTTGCCTCTGAATAGTTAAGCAATATACTAGCTCTTAATGGTTCAGACCTCTTACTGGTTCAGCACTTACCCATTCAGAAGTTGCCAAACAGCCCCTTAGTAAATAACATATTGATATGGCTGTTGGTCTTTTAAAAATGACACTTGTCCATTATGGGCTTTCTTGTTTCGTTGTTAGGTTCCCATGAATCACGTCTGCATTTGCCTGTCGAGACTTGAGAGTCATTTTTAATATGTCCTCTGTTTCTAATATTGTTCGCTTCTGAGCAAAGAGTAACTCTTTTTGTTGCAAAATAAATTGGGGCATATGGTTCATGGTGGAAATGTCTAAATGAGTTTTCTACTGTAAAATGTAAATAAAACGAACTTGAGTCAGTATGATGTATGAGTACAATGCATCGGGGCATACCCCTAAAAAATCAAAGGCAAGTCTAAATGAGTTTTCTGATTACTTCAGGTGCCTGTCGCTTCCCACAATGTGCCTCCAAAGTCTTCTCTCACCCCAGAGGAGATAAAAATGAAGCAACATGAGTTGAGGTAGGTTTTGGATTTTGTTTTATACCTGATGTTCTTTGGTGGTTGATAAACTTGCTGTTCTTACATTGATAAACTTGCTGTTGCTTTCATTGATAAACTTGCTGTTGCTTAGTAAATATAGGATGAGTGGTAACGATCATGGCATACGAGTACTATAAAATTTTATTCCATAACCATTTAATTACTTTTCCTTACTTCGTCTTCTTATTCACCTCATTCCTATAGAAGTCTCAGTGTAACATACAATAAATCAAGGTAGTCAAACTTGAGATTCTATGTAGGATCGCTAGGCTTATAAAAGATCGTAAATCGTAAGATCGTAACTCAGATCGTAAGATCACACACACACACACATGTGTGTGTGTGTGTATATATATATATATAAACACTCACACATACACCCTTTTTTTAAAAAAAAATATAAACACCATTAGAACACATGTTTTAATTAAAAGGAAAAAATAATACTATTGTCACAAATCACTTGATACTTTATTCCTAAACATCTAAATAATAAAAAAATGTACTAAGAGAAGGGTAGTAATTTAAAAAAAACTTGGCTGGTGCATCATGGGCAAAAAAGCCACTGCTCACTGACAGAATAAAAAGTCAATGCTGACTCTGAGACTGGTATGAAACATAGACGAGTAATAAAAAAAGTAGAATGAGATGTAAAAGAAAAAAGTAGCATAGGCAAAAAATACAAAGTAATACCTGAGCAAAAACACGAAGTAATACCTGGGCAAAAGAGGCGTGTTGCGGGTTAAGGTTAGAAGCAAAGTCTGGTAAGTATTTGTGTGGGAGAAGGTTTCTTTATACGGGGAATAGTCTTTGGGAAGAGTCTTGAAGGGCCATAACCTAGAGTTTAGAATTTCCGCAAGTGAAAAACTTTCTAATTTCTATCGCCGATCCCTTACGATTCTGTGATCTTACGGTCTTAATTGGTGATCCAAACGATTCTGACTGAGTTGCGATCTTCATCGCGATTCAGATCGCATTGCGTAAAACGATCTGCAAAATCGTGAGATCGTACGATTCAGATCACGATCTTGACTACCATGAATAAATTTCATATTCGATCTGTATATATTATATTGCTGAAATACCCTTGAAAGGAAAACCCATGTGATATACCCGTGTATCTGAGTTAATCTTAGAAATTCTTATAGTTAAAGGTTGGGTTCTTCATTTGGACTATCCTCATACCGAGTATTATACAAAAAATAAAGAAAATAAGTACTGTTTTAATGTACTAAATGTTTACTTTGTTATGTAGAATTTGAAGAAGTGATTTCAAAGGCACACACATGCATGGTATGTGTGTGTGTCTCCTCATAATTCTCCATCACGGTAAAATGAGTCACTAAGGGACAAACTTTTTGCCTAGGCAAGGTGTCATTAAAGTTAGAATACAATTACTAGAAGTAAATCCTTATTGCTTAATATTACAGTGTAAAGTATTTAAGAGTTTATGGTGCTCAAATTATTTAACCAGTTCTAACAAAAGCAGCACAAAAAATTTAGAAAATATGGACTACGAAGTATTACTCAAAATAAGAAAACGGCTAATGCCTGTTGGCAGTAAATTAGTAAGGCTGATAAAGAATTTAGCCCGTATAAACTATTTACCAGTCTCAATACGATAACTAGTAAATTGCTGAAAAAAGAAGCGTATGAAACAAAATAAAAAAAATCAAAGGAGAAAAAGAACGAGTCGTAGTCAGAAAAATATAAAATCAGCAAACAAATTACTAGTCTCTATACTATAGCCAGTCTTAGTTTACTAGTGCCTAAGAGCTGTAGTCAGAAAAAAATATAGAAAATGGCTAATGCTTGGCTAAGTTACTAGCCTCAATGCTGCAGGGTTGGATATAATCTGGACTGGTCTCAGTCCTGCTCCACCATTTGGTATAGATCTGATCAAAACAGTCCACAATATGCTTTTTGTATCAGTTCTTGGGACTAATGGTCTTGATCCTGTAATCTAAAATTTAAAACATCAAGTACACTAAAAAGGCAGGGACCATCAGAATGTGAACTGTATCAGGATCCATATTTGAATGATCCTTATCCCTGTCACGTGGTTGGTTGCCCTGTGCTCGTCCCTGCCCTGGTGTGGTCCTACGGCTGGCGATTCTGGTTTGTTCACCGCAGACCAGTCTTGGACTAAGACCTTATCCTAGATGGAAAGAACCATAATTACAACTCAGTAAACAGTTGAAGGGCCATATTTCAAAAGTTGAAAGACATGGACCACATTTGAGAATGCATAATAATTGAGAGATCAAAAATGTTATTTTCCTAAAGTTTTACATTGGTCAAACATGACCCTTTTTATTTCTATGTGGAAGGATGCAATAGTTTATGTTCAAATAAGTGAACACTTCAATTGTCCTTCCTTGAATTAGTTGCTTGATTACTGCCCTGCTTTGAGTTTCTGGCATCATACTCTTCATGCTCTCTCTCATAGAATGTTTGGCGGATCGTAATATTCTTTTACAATAAGGCTGTATTTGTAGTTATTTCAGGGTTTTTCTGCTTTGCAATCCCCTTATTAATTGTAAAGCTAGTGACACTTATATCGATTTCTGGTGACTGGTTACTGGTTTTGTAGGGAGCGTGCTCGTAAAAAGAAAGAAGAGGAAGAGAAACAAAGGGAAAGAGAGAGAGAGAAGGTATATACTAGTTTTTTAAAAAAGGCCTTGTCTGCAGTTGGCCATGTCTATATGTGCTACTTATGTTTTAAATTGCCTTCCACTTTATATATAGCTATTACTCCTATTAGTCCACAAACTTATTGCGCATGATCATTTATTTTCTATTTGACATCAGGAAAGAATCCGAATTGGCAAGGAACTTCTTGAGGCTAAGCGGATTGAGGAAGAAAATGAAAGAAAACGGTTAGTCCAGTATTCTAGTATTCATTGTCCTTTGTGATTTACTTTATTATCATGTTTGATTATTTGCTTAATTCTTACTCAACAATGCCCTTATAGATTAATAGCTTTGCGGAAGGCAGAGAAGGATGAAGAGAAAAGAGCAAGAGAGAAAATTCGTCAAAAGTTGGAAGAGGATAAGGTTGGTGCATATGTTGAGGCGGTTTTAATATGAAAACTAAAGCTAATAATATGTTCTGGCAGGACATTTCCTTGGGAAACTTTTGTGTCATTGAGCTTTATTCTCTCAGTTTTTTATACTACCAAGTTTACTATATCACTTGGACTCTTAACAGACCCCTTTTAGTCGGAGGAACACTATCTTCGTTTTCTTCCTATCTCTAGTTTTGAAGTTCCCTTCTCTTTATAGTTCTGATTGGTGAAAATGACTTGTAATTTGACAGGCCGAAAGGCGACGCAAACTTGGTCTCCCCGCTGTCTCCGCTGAAGATCATGCTCCAAAACCTTCTGCACCAGTGGTAGAAGAAAAGAAGGTTATATCTGTCTTCAAATTAAAATTTTGAGTTTCTTCCGAGAGAACTTTTCTCATGGAAACTAAAATACCCCTGTTTTCCAAATTTTGGTTTGCAGAGCTCACTGCCTGTCAGACCAGCTACGAAGACAGAACAAATGAGAGAGTGTTTGCGTATTCTCAAGCAGAACCACAAGGTAATAGTTTCCACATGAAGTTGGTAATTTTAACACATTAATTCTGCAAAAACATTTGCCTAGGGGGAACTATTTTGTGGAGTGCACTGGGCCACATCTACTGTTTTGATTTCTTTTCTCAGTAATATAGTTTCTCTAAATATGTGCCTCGGCCATTAAGAGTCTGACAACATCATATAAAGAGGGAACATACCTCTAAAATCATAATAATGATGAGTGTTAGCATTATCCATTCCAAACAATCTTTTCCTAGCAACAAAAATCCAAATACTTGTATACTTGTCCCCCCCTCTCCCCTCCCCCCCACCCCTAAAGAAAGACCTTGTCAAGCTACAACTCCTAAAAATTATGACATCCAACTATTTTTTATATTATTTGTCAAATTTCCACTACATTCATAATATTTGAATAGTTCATAACCTTTCTTTAGCAAGCTTGATGAAAAATTAGCTTAATATGACTCTCTTTTTGGGGACGAACACGTGTATGGAAGATGACTTTTTTTGGAAGGAGGGAGTACATTATTTTCATGTCTCTATAAAACAGTGTATCTATGTAGGGTACTTATCTTTATTTCTATTATGATTAGTGATATGACTTCTTCAATTTGTCTTTAATTGGCAAGGATGATGAGGCAAAAGTAAAGACAGCATTCAACACACTCCTAACATTTGCCAAGAATGTTGCAACAAATCCAAATGAGGAAAAGTTCCGAAAAATCAGACTTAGTAATCCTGCAATCCAGGTGAGCATATGCACAATATTTGTAGTTAATGCCTTCATGGTTTATTATTCATTTATTACTACATGAGCTTGAATTGAATAATTGATGTATGCCTTATTGCAATG
The DNA here is from genome assembly GCA_003260385.1 of Cuscuta australis. NCBI lineage: Eukaryota > Viridiplantae > Streptophyta > Magnoliopsida > Solanales > Convolvulaceae > Cuscuta > Cuscuta australis. Next base: position 2,492,375 of record NQVE01000009.1, read on the forward strand.
TCTCTGAAGTATCGAGATGTCTAAGAAAAAGTTACGTAATTTGCAAGGCCTGTTTGTCAAAATACGTGATATGTGAAGTATGAGGTGATAATATGTAATGATTCTAATGGTAAATATTGATAGTTTAAATAAGAGACAAATAAGGTGGCATGACTCTGTGTGTGCACGCGGGTGGGTGCTTGCGTGTGTGCACATGCTTGCCTCTTTTTCTCCACTAATGTTTTTCTTAGTATTCATTTTTAAAAGTGATTTTTGTGGAACATAATAGTTGTAGAAAGGTTCTTTTTATTTTTCTTACCCTTAGTAATTTTTCGAATATTATTTCTTATAATTACATTTTGGGGGTTTTCATAATGTTATTATTTAATTATGTTTTATACATTAGAAGAGATATTTATATGATATACAATAAAGCATATGTTGAATTTGATGGAAAATTAGAGTAATTTTGTTTGTTATTTAAATACATAGTATGTTTTCTAGAGAATGATACAGTGTTAATTACAGAGTAGTTTACTATGTAATTTATTTCAAAATCATTGAGGCCCCGTTTGGTACATGAAATTCAAACTATGAAATTGGAATTGAGGACTTCAATTCCAATTCTGGTGTTTGGTAGCACAAAAATTATGTGGATTTGGAATTGATAGTGCAAAAAATGAATTAAGTTAGACGCGTAATTCAGCCCCTTCGTCTACTTCAGCCTCAAGCAGCAAATTCACTCTTTTCACTGCAATTTACCCTCACCCTTATAGCTAAAATGAACTGTTTGAAACTGAACAAACTCTTCCCTATATGTTGTTTAACAGGAAAGAGTTGGAAAGCTGAAGGGAGGCGTGGAGTTCCTCGAGCTGCTCGGATTTGAAAAAATTGAAGGCGGAGAGTTCTTGTTTCTTCAAAGAGATAAGGTGGATATGGCCGTGCTTCACTCCGCTGGTGCTGAGTTGAATAGTGCCATCAACAATCCCTTCTTCGGCGTCCTCTGATCTGGTTTTCGGAATGCATGTTGGGGGTTCTGTTCAACTTAGTTTTCCTGTCGTGATTTTCGTTCGCACAAAGTATAGTTCTGTTTATGCTTTGCTTATGATTTCAACTCCTTTACACAACAATTTCGGGGTTCGAGTTTGTTGTAGGATCAATGGAGATTATGTTTGTGCAGATGTTCTTGCCATTAAATCATTCAATTGTTTATTCTTTTCAGCTGAAATGTACTCCGAAGGGATTTTAATTGAAGTTGAACTGAACTTAAGTTGTTACTTGTAGCTCACTATATTGCTGAATTGGACTTGATTGAATTTAGGAAAAATTTACACCATTATTCCAACAAATTTTTTATTTTACCACTCAATACTTCCAAATTTAATTAGTGACACTATTTCTAACAATTCAAATGTTTTTATGACTCGTTCCGTCTTAAATTTAGTTGCATATTTATTATTCGCATTGTGAAATTTCATTAGCTTTTTTTCTCTAATTTCGTTACTAATTTAATAAAATAATTTAGACATGTAACCTCTTGTCTCATATAGCTTATTATGTACTCCGTAGTTTTTTCACGGAGTAGTATATGAAATTTATTTTTTAATTTTGCTTCAATTCTCAAATAAAGTGTATTCAAAATAAATTTAGTCAATTCTTGTAAACAAAAACAAATAATTTGAATTTGTGTGGAGTGTATTAAATTTATATCACAATACAGTAGTCAAATATTAAAATCGTTGACCTAAAAAAGTCAAATGATAGTTTTTTTTCCAAACAAAGAGTTTATTTCTCTCACATACTTGCCGCCAAAGAATTTTCTCTCCGGGAGATATTATTAGGGGTGTGCACAATTCGGTAAACTGACCGAATCGAATCGAAACTGAAAGTACGGTACGTACCGAAACCGAATCAAATAATTTGGTTCGGTATTCGGTTCTCATATTTTTAAAAAACCGGTTTTCGGTTTAATAGAAAATTTGGAGCCGGTATTTTGGTACAAACAGAATATCGAAATTATTTAATACTTGTGTATAATTTTACCTATTTCTACTCAATCCAATGCCCAATATCTAGCCCGATATTGAAATAATGAATATCCAGCCCACTTATTTTAAGTCCTATAATCTAAATTTGGAGTTACTGAAGATTGGAAATCATGAAACATCAAATTAATAATACTGGTAAATGTTTTGTTTTTCAGAATGGACAATTGTGTTATTTGTATCAACTTTTTTGTATTATTTTATGTAATGGTTCCAATTTTGCCATGTTATTTTGACTTTAGAGTGTCTAATGAACTTATATGTAATGGATCTATTTGTGCTTTGTTATTTTCAATTTGGAGAATGTAATGGATTTTTAAGAGTTCAAATTTTGGTTTATGTCCGGTCTTAGGTAAAACCGATTTAATTTTGTGTTTTACCGAACTGAACCATTTGATTTCGGTTCGGTATTTGGTACAAAAAATAAGTTACAGGATTTTCAGTTTGGTTCAGTTCGGTTTTACCGAATGAACACCCCTAGATATTATCGATGAAAAGCATATTAATGTACTCCATTCGTCCCAGAGTATTGGTCCAGTTTTCAATTTTGTAGTCGACCAGAAATCGATTTTTGACATATAATTCAGTAAAAATGCCAAGGTAAATTAATTAGATTAAATTATATTTTAAAAAAATTTCAAAATATAAATTTAATAAAATTATTTTTGTATCGATATCTAATGTCTGAATATAAATTTTATTTAATTAATGGTTAAAATTCATCACTTTTTATTGTAAAAATTTAAAATTGGATAAATACTTTTGAACGAGGTAGTACACCATATTAAAAACGGAGCCCGACTATAGAGGGGTGATTAGAGTTGTGAAACATTATTTCAAATTCTCGTGAGTGAGTGTATAAATAAAAGATGGAAAATGCTAAAGTTACAAACAAATAAATCACAAACTTGCCTTTTGTGGATTTTAAATTAAAATATTTTTATTATTTGAGTGCATCTTATTTCTAGAAAAATGTTTAAAATGCAAGTTTGTGAATTTTGCGAACTGTTTGTTTGTGACTATAGCAATATACTACATTTGTCTAGAGTATTCATCCTATTTCCTTATTTTTGAGTTAAAGTGAATAAACTTCGATCGTTTATTAAATAAAAATTACTCCACATATTGGATATTGGTATAAAAATGATTTTATTAGATTTATTTTGCAGAAACTTTCAAAAATTCATTTCATTGTATTAATATTCTTTTCATATTTTTCAAAAAAAATCCTTTTCATATTCATTTTAGTATTAGATTATATTCATTTCATTGTATTAATAAATTTTTGACTTAATGTAGGAAGTACTTATTGCAGAATTAGTTAAAAAAAGAGAGAGAAATGAGGAATATTTATGTTTTACTTAAAAATAAATATGAATCATTTATACTTAAAAAATAATTTTCATAGAGCAATTATCGGAGCAATAGTGCGAGTTTTTAAGTTTGAGAATAACATTATAAAATCAAAAATTTATTGAGGTGTTATAGATTTTTCTAATTTTTTAGAGCACTGGAAATGGGCTTCACGCCCGCCGGCGTGAACGGGCGTTTAACGCCCCGGGAACGTGAAACACCGCCCCCCTCCGGGCGTGATCGGGCGTGAGTTCACCAGCGTCAAAAGTTTGACGCGGCTTGGCTGCGTTTTTTAGCCGGCTCCCCCCCTTCCCAACGGCTATATAGCCGTTACCCCCCCTAAATAAAAAAAAATCTAAATTTAAAAAAAAAAACCTATAAAATCCCCCTATCTCATACATCTTTCTCACACCTCTCTCTCACAAATCTCTCTTTATTACTATATATTCTCTCAAAAATATTTATTATTTATTATAAATATTTATAAAATATAATTTTAAAATGGGTTCATCTTCCGACGATGAAAGAAGAGCTTTATTTTTTCGTTGTTTCGCGACGAATTGTATTCAATGGTGGGAAGATGGCCAAGAAGAAGCCGAATCCTCCCGACGACGGACCCGACGCCAACGTCTAAACCGGGATCGAGCGGCCGCCCACGATTCACTTCTAAACGACTACTTTAATAATCCGTGTGTTTATACACCGGAGGATTTTAGTAATCGTTTTCGGATGAGTCGTCCTCTCTTCTTACGCATACTCGTCGATGTTGAACGCGAGGTTCCTTGGTTCAACCAACGGTTTGATGCGAGAGGCCGACGCGGGTTTAGTAGCGTCCAAAAGTGCACTGCCGCGCTCCGTCAGTTGGCGTACGGGACGACATCCGATATGTTCGACGAATACTTGAAGATGTTGGCTCGGAGCATCAGGTCCTGTGTTTATAAATTTTCAAAAGCTATTATTCAAATTTATCATAAAAGATATTTACGCAAGCCTACATCGAGCGACATCCAGCAGTTGCAGGCAAGGCATGCCGCTAAACACGGCTTTTTTGGCATGCTTGGGAGTATTGATTGCACACATTGGGAATGGAAAAATTGTCCCACTGCGTGGCACGGTCAATTCTCCCGGGGAGATCATCCCAAGCCTACCATCATGCTCGAAGCTGTAGCTTCGAATGACTTGTGGATTTAGCATGCTTTTTTCGGTGTCGCGGGCTCGAACAACGACATCAACGTTCTCGATCAATCGCCTGTTTTTGACGATTGGGTTAATGAGACCGCACCAGACTCCTCTTTTGAGCTTAGAGGGACGTTTTACAAGCGTGGATATTATTTGGCCGATAGAATATATCCGGATTATTCCACGATTGTCAAATCCCTCTCTGAACCAATGAGTCTTAAACGCCAAACCTACAAAAAAGCTCAAGAGGCGGCGAGAAAAGATATTGAACGAGCCTTTGGGGTCTTGAAGGCTAAGTGGCACATTCTAGATCGTCCGTCGAAATGTTATTCTCAGACAAAAATGAGGAATATCATGTACGCATGTATTATTCTTTATAATATGATCATAGAGGATAACGGGTCTGCGATTTGTCAACACAACCCGTACGAGGAGGTGCCTATGTACGAAGAAATCACCGAAGAAAAGAAACGATGCAACCGCCAAGAAATTCGAAGCCGAGAGATTCACAATGCACTAACGGCGGATTTGATCGAGCATATTTTTAGTCGTTCGAATAATTAGTAATTTCTTTGTACTCTTGTTTTTTTATGTAATTTTTTAAATAAATGTAATTTTTTTTGAATGTTTTTTTATGAATGTAAGATTTTTTTTATAATGAATTTAATTTTTTTATGCACTAGTGTAATTGCGATTAATTAAAATAATAAATTAATTTAAATTTATTAATTTAAATTTAGAAGATGTATATTTAAAAATGTAAAAAATGAAGGTTTGAAGTCCCAGTTTGAAGCCCCGGGGCTTCAAAACCATTTCCAGTGAATTTTGGGTGTAAGTTAAAGCTGACGTGGCAGAGAGAGAAAGTTTAAAGCCCCGGTTTGAAGCCCCGGGGCTTCAAATATATTACCAGTGCTCTTACAGCAGATTTTTTTAGTTTGAATGAAAATGTAGTGGTGGATAGAATTACAGGGCACGATTGTTTTTTTTTTGAAAAAAAAATCTTCTTGTATCCAATCCATGTTATCTTAAAATTTACTTCAAAGGTTTACATTTATATTTTGGGTTAATATAAATCGAGATTGTTAATTTTCATCCAGACAAAATATCAATACAAAATATTACCATCGTGACAATTTGTGTCAACTTAAGAAAAATGCTAGGGATACACCAAAGGTGTACCCCATTTGTCCCCCACCCCTCCATTACCACAAAAATGGGCAAGAAATTAAAACAAAATTAAATAAATAAAAATGGGGTTAAAATGAGTGATAGAGAAAAGGGTGAGGGACAAATGGGATACACCTTTGGTGTACCCCTTGATGGTGTAAATTACTTGACCGGTCAAACTATGCTAGACTGGGTCTAGAATAGTTTGCTTGATTTGGCAAAGTAAGAAAGGTAAAAACTCGTAGATTGACCGGTAGGACTTTAGGGGGAACACCTGTAGCCCAATTTATATTATAACGGAGAATGCACGGGTGCTTTTACAAGGGAGTTTAGAGAGAATGAATTCGGATCCCTCTTTCTGAGGTTTACATGAGTATTTATACTAGGCTATGGGGGACAAGACCACGTGCGCCCACGTGGGGGCATGCTGCTGATGTGGTGCGAGGTGACTGGTTTCGTCCTCGAGATGCCTTGTCGCCTTGTGAGGGGGATCATTCCCTTTGTCGAGTAGTGTCTTGGATGGATTCTTCAGCATCTCCAGTTGTCCTCTACTGACACGGGTCGCTACACGCCAAGCCCTCGCAGATCTTCTTCTGCCGACACTTTCAAGCCCAGAAACTACACCGGGTAATCTCTGAGGGATGAATTCATTGAAGTCTGGAATAAATAGGATGACAACGTAGTTTGACCGGTATACTTTTTTGTGAAGTATACCGGTCATATTTTGGCCGATGATATATCGTTTTGCTGACAATTTATGTCTCCCTTCCAAAACTTTCGAGATTGACCGGTCAGAGATTTGGCCTTCTCCTTTGACCGGTCGTGGTGGAATACACCCATCAATAAGCCCTCCACTTCTCGGTCATGCAATTTGTCATGAGCGGGAAGTAAAAAGTCTGAAATAGGACTCCAATTTTGAAATTTTGGCCCTTCCCGCCTAAAATTTTTGAAATTTGAATTTCATTCTGACTTTTGCCACGTGTCGCGCATCAACCGTTGCAATCAGTCGGCTGCAGACCCGTCGTTTCGCCTGCCAGTGGATCATCATTGCGCCGCCTGACGCGGCGCAACCTGGAGAGGCCACGTCACCTCTTTCAGCCCTCCTCTTCCTATATAAGGGCCTCCACCCCTCTTCTTTGTTCACTTTCCGCGATCACGTCTCAGAGCTTTCACCGGTCAAGTTCCTTCTCTTTCGCTATCCAGCCCTCCGAGTCAAGTAAGTTCCCCCTTCCTTCTCTTTTTTCTTTCCCGGCCATGTCTTCGTTTAGCGATAGGATCTCGTCCTCAGAGGACTGCTCCTCTGAGGATTCCAACTCATCTTCCTCGACCGGGTCTTCTTCTCCTGAATCCACGCCCGGTCAGGTTCCCAACTCCATTCCCGACCCGCATCCTGTAAATCAGGTGCCCGGTGAAACTTTCGTGGGGAGGGATGACCCGGTCGATGACGAACCGGGCCCCTATGACCCTGAGCACGAAACCCGGGATGCGTGGGAGGAGCGGCTTCATGCTGCCAGTTACTTTCCGCTTCCCACCTTCTACGTCCTTGACATCCCTTCCCCTGTATCCAAAATCGCCCTGAACAAAATTCGTAGGAGGCTCCCGGACGGGTATACCCTCCTGTACGAACCCAACTGGACCAACATTGTCGAACCCCACCGGGAGGATAGGATATGGTTCCACACCATTTCCCTGGATGCGGGCATAGTTTTTCCCCTTCGCCCCCTCCTAACCGAAGTATGCCACGCGTTTAGGATTTTGCCCGGTCAAATAACTCCCAACGCCCACCGGTACCTCCACTCCTTTGTAAATATTTGTACCCATCTGAAAATCTTCCCCTCTTTGCATCTTTTCCTTTTTTGCTTCGAAGTCCTACCGGGCGAATCCGGCTGCGAAGGCTTTGTATTCTTCAAAGCCCGTACCGGTAGGAAGTTCATTTCCGAAGTCCCCCAGAGTAACCGGGGATGGAAGGAAAAATTTGTTTTCATCGAGTTTCCTCCCTTTGTTACTCCTTTGGCCGGTCTGAACTAGAACGACCATTTGCTCGATCAAGAGTACGCTGCACCGGCCTCCTCCCCTGACTTGGAAGCGAACCTTGAGGTCCTCATGCGCGGGGATCCTCTAACCGGGAGGGTCTTCCATCAAGGCAGCTGGGTTTGGAGGATAGAGTCGGGTGGTGAGGGTACCTCCCAGGCCCAGGAAGCAGCGGGGCACGGGGTACCCTCCCCGGGCAACACTGCAGAGGCTGAGGGCCAAAACCATCCAGGTATTTCTCATTTTTCTTGTGTTTCGTAGCTGACCGGTGTTCCTTCTTGCACTTAACGATTTTAGCTTCTCTTTCAGATATGGAGTTCGAGGAGTTCGCCATCCCCGACGACCAACCAGCGGGGGAGACCGGGGGCTCCCAAACCAACACTGCCAGGACCTTCCCGGTCAATCCAGAGACCGTGGAAATCCTTGACGAAGAGGAGCCCCAAGACGACCGGTCTAAGGGGAAGGAAAAGGAAAAGACCGGCCGTCGGACGAAAAAGGTGGCCACCACGCACCCTTCTTACGCTAAGAAGAGGGCAAGGTCAGATCCTGAGCCGGCCGGCCAGACCATCGAGGAGGCTTTCGTCAATCTGGGGCTGAGGCTGAAGGAGGTAAGTTCTGCTGCTATCCCGGTCTTGATCCCTTTGTTAAATTGTTCGAAAATCTTACTGGGCTTATTTTTCCTTTTGTGCAGGCGGGGGAGATGGGACCCCTCACAGCTGACCGGCTTGGTTTAGGCTCTCCCTCGGAGTTTTCCCGGCTGAAGAAGGAGAAGGAGGAGATGGCCCTCATCTTGAAGAGCCAGACCGATGAGCTGATCAGGCTGTCGGGGATAGCCAGGTCCATGAAGACCGAGATCTCCCAGCTGAAGGAGGAGAATGGCCGGCTCATGGATGAAGTCTCTGAGGCCAAGAGGGAGATGACGGAGAAGGAAGAAAACTTCCCCGGGCGCGCAGCCGCCTGGGTTGAGGAAAATAAGGCCGAAGCTACCCGGGTTCTAACGGCGAGCCCAGAAGCTACCATGGAATCCTTCAGGCTTCTATACCGGGAGCCTGAAGGAAAGAAGATGATTACCGCCATTGGATCTTTCGAATTCAAGTGCGGGAAAAAGAAAGACCGGGCAGCTTCCCACCGGATCCTCCTGAAGAGAGACCCGGCCTTCACTGCGGCTTCCTACGGCCTGGCTCCTATCCTATAGGAAGAGCCTACTCCCCCTTTCCCCTTAGATTAGGATCTCCTCGGCCTAGACCAGTTGTGTTTTGTAAAACCCCTACTTGAAATTTCCCCGGTGATGCCCGGTGTAGCTGTAAACACTTAACATTTTCATCTTAATTGAATGCCATGTTTAATTTCCATACCGGTGGATCTTGAATATCTGCTTGTTTCTTGATTGATATTTTTGTTCTTGCTTCTTATAAATTCTGACCGGTAGCCCCATCAGATCACTTCCCAATTGTTTCTGACCAGGAGAACTTCAAAGTTCTCTTTGATCACTTTATCTGAAGGATTAACTCGAGTAACTTTGACCGGTCAGACTTCAATTTTTGCTTTTCGAACGTCTTCATCATTTTGGCCAACTTAAAAAATTTGACCGGCCAAACTTTACTTTGCCCTTTTGGATAGCTTCACCAATTCTTTGATAGAGTTTATTTTGACCGGTGAATTCCCAATCCATGGTTTGACCGGTCAACTGCCTTGCCTTCTGATGGGTGTAGAACTTTCGAAGTTCTGATGTGCCCATACCCAACCGGGGTATTTTTTTTTTATCGGTAGGTTGTAGATGGAAACATCTGTAACCTAGTAATTCTTGAAGTATCCTTAACCGGTAAGAATACTGGAGATTTAACCATGTCGAATGGTTTCGAACCCTCTCCAAGGTCCAAATGCACCCTTCTTCCAGGCCCCCTCTTCCGGGTGATTAAGTCTTTTAATGGCCCTTTGATTCCTACCATCCCGGGAAGGCCTTAGCTCACCCCCCCGTTCAAGTCTTCCCTGAGAAGGGGGAAACAGGATGCGCCACGGTGGACGATCCCCTTCTATTTCTTTTAATGGGCATCTTTTAGTCCCCAATCAATTTGACGGCGTCGGCTGATTCCCCGACACAAGTCAAATCTCATGGGCCCGTGTAAGTACGGTTCGAACCCTCTTCCAGGTCCAGCCCTCTTGCAGGCATACCCTCTTCCGGGCCCCTCTTCCGGGTTTTAATATTTTTTCTATTATACTGAGCAAGACCGGTGTAGTAACCAGCGTGCCAGGTCCGGGCCTGTGTCTCAGTTGGCTTATCCAAGTGGATCCGATCCACCCAGGAAGCCCTCCTAGGATAGGTTCGACCTATCAATTCTGCCGTTACCAAGTAGAGTATTGAACATCGCTTTGATTGATAATGTGGTTAGGCCTCGCCTAGTATTACAATCATTTGTAGAACTTGCGAAGATGGTGGGAATTCCAAGTTCTTTCTACCGGTACACCATCTAAAGTTTCTAATCGATACGTTCCTGGTCGAATGATGGCTCTAACCCTGTATGGGCCTTCCCAGTTTTTTGCCAGCTTTCCTCCATCGCCGGGTCTACTTGTTTCTCTTCTTCGTAGGACTTCATCTCCAACTTGGAAGTACCGAGGCCCAACCTTGTTGTCGTGGTACTTCTTCACAACTTGTTGGTATGTACTCATTTTGACTTCTGCGGCCATCCTCCGCTCTTCGACTAAGTTGAGTTCGGCCAAGTGATCTTCCTCATTTTGTTGGGGTTGATAATTTGATTCCCGAAACGTTGGGAATTCAGCTTCGATGGGCAGCCTTGCTTCACACCCATAGGTTAGGGAGAATGGAGTTTCCCCATGAGCCCTCCTGGGTGTTACTCGGAATGCCCATACGATGTGTGGGAGCTCTTCCAGCCACTTGTTCCCGGCTTCTCCCAGCCGTTTCTTTAGACCATCCACAATTGTTCGGTTGGCGTTTTCGACTTGGCCATTCCCTTGGGGGTACGCTACCGAGAAGCGATTGTGCTTGATTCCGAAGCCCTCCAAGTATTCGGTGAACCTCGGATTTCGGAATTGTGGGCCGTTGTCGGTGATGAGGTTCATGGGTGCTCCAAACCTCGTGATGATGTTCTTCCAAATGAATTTCTTGCATTGTTGCGTGGTAATGTTGGCCAACGCTTCGGCCTCGATCCATTTGGTGAAGTAATCGATGGCTACGATTACGAACTTCTTCCCTCCTTGGGCGACTGAGAAGGCTCCAATGATATCAACCCCGAATCTAGCGAACGGGATGACGTTTGATACGGGGTGAAAGTAGGTCGCCGGTCTACCAGGGTACTTGTAGAATACTTGGCACGTCCGGCATTTCTGAACGTACCTTTCACAATCCTGGACAATTGTTGGCCAGTAATATCCCAACAAGATGATGCGTTGGGAAAGCGTACGGGACATTTGATGCGCCGCGCATACGCCTTCGTGGACCTCCGCGATGACTCGCTCAGCCTCCCGGTTGGTTAGACATCTCAGGAGTGGCCCCCCAAATGCCCTTTTATACAGCTTTCCATCAAGAACTTGGAATCGGGGTGCCCTGAGCTTCACCTTTCTTGCCCGGTCATCTTGTTCTGGCAAGCTCCCATCCATCAAATATTCCATCAGATCATACATCCAATGGTCGTCCGCCCCGACCAAGTTTGACCGGTCAAATTGGCTATCGGCCGTTATAGCGGCGACTTCCAATTTTTCGATGCTTGCACGGTCAACGATCTCTACCCGGTCAAGTTTTGAAACATGCTCGGGAGCATACTGCGTCAACTTGGAGAGAAGGTCTACATCCGCGTTTTCCGCCCGGGGAATTTGGGCGATCTTGAACTCTTCGAAGCCTTTCAACAGGGCAAGTACAAGGTCCTTGTATTGTGCCATGCGTCCTTCCCTTGCTTCCATGTTACCGGTCACTTGCCCAACGATTAGGCTAGAGTCAGATTTGATACTGACCCGGCTGATTTTCAGGGCTTGGGCAAGTCTGAGCCCCCCAGCCAGAGCTTCATATTCTGCCTCATTGTTCGTCAGTTTGAAGTTGAAGATGATTGCATGGTAGATCTTGAACCCTTCTGGGGTGGTGAACACGATACCACCCCCGTATCCTCTAGGACCGGACGCCCCATCAACTGCCATCTCCCACCATTACTCAGTGGGCTTTTTGACCGGTAAGTCTGGAGTTAGACCGGTCATTTCTACTAGGAAGTCCGCAAGGGCCTGTCCCTTAATTGCTGACCTTGGCCGGTACTCAATGTGGAATTGAGTTAACATCATCGCCCACTTCACCATCCTCCCGGAGGATGTTGAATTTCGCAACACTGCACCCAGCGGTTGGTCAGTCAAGACTTCTACCGGGTGAGCTTGGAAGTAGAATGTTAACTTTTTTGCGGAGATGAAAAGCGCATAGGCTGTCTTTTCCATCGCCATATATCTACTCTCAGCCCCGTTTAGTACTTTGCTCACATAATAAATGGGCTTTTGTGCCCCATCATCTCTTATTAAAACGGAGCTTACAGCGTTTGGGGAAATTCCCAGGTACAGATACAGAGTTTCACCCGGTTCGGGTTTAGACAATACAATATCCGACGCTAGGTACTCTTTCAGCTCCTCGAATGCCCTCCGGCATTCTTCGTCCCATGCGAATGTGTTGGCCTTCTTCAGAACTTTGAAGAAGGGTAAGGATCTCTCAGCTGACCGGGAAAGGAACCGGCTGAGGGCCGCTAAACGACCGGTCAACTTCTGAACATCCCTTACGGAGGTAGGGGCTTGCATTTCAGTGATAGCCCGGATTTTTTCTGGGTTGGGCTCTATTCCTCTCTTGGTCACCATGAATCCCAAGAACTTCCCGGTACGAACCGCGAAGACGCATTTCTTAGGATTCAGCCGGAGGTTGTATCTTGCCATGATATCGAACGTGGCTCGCATATCAGCCGGGTGGTTCAGAGATACCTGGCTTTTGATCAGCATGTCGTCGACGTATGCCTCCATGGTCTTTCCCAGTAGTGGCTTGAAGAGTTTGTTCACCATGCGCTGGTAGGTTGCCCCCGAGTTCTTCAAGCCAAACGCCATTACTCGATAGCAGTAGGTTCCTTCGGGTGTGAGGAATGACGTCTTCTCTTCATCCTCCTTGGCCATATAGATTTGGTGGTAACCCTTGAAGGCATCCATGAAACTTAGGAGTTCGCACCCCGCAGTTTCGTCCACCATTTGATCTGGACTGGGAAGGGGGTATGAATCCATCGGACAAGCCTTGTTCAAGTCCGTATAATCCACACACATTCTCCACGTGTCGCCCTTGGGAGAAAGGACAACGTTGGCCAGCCAATCCGGGTACTTGACTTCCCGGATGTGACCAACACTGAGGAGGTCTTTCACTTCCTTCTTGACGAAGTCTCGCCGGTCACTGGCCAGGTACCGCTTCTTCTGTCGTACCGGTCGACTTCCTTCCCTCACGGCCAACCGGTGGCAGATAACAGAGCGATCTATCCCGGGCATATCCGCCACGCTCCATGCGAATATGCCCGCGTATTCTTGGAGGACCCGTGTAATCTGTGCCCTGAGATCCTCGGGGAGATTTGCTCCAATTCTGACCATCCTCGAAGAATCACTCGGGTGAAGTTCGATTTCTCCCGGGTCTCTCCCTTTGTGATCTCTTGGGAGATGACATTGACCCCCTTGGTCATCTTCTTGACTGCCCGGGCATAGCACTCCCGGGCGTTCCTCTGGTCGCCCTTCACCTCACCCACACCACCTGGAGTGTGGAATTTCATGCATAGATGAGGCATGGAAATCACCGCCCCGACTCTATTGATGCATGGCCTTCCAAGAATTGCATTGTGGACGCATTTGATGTCCACAACTATGAACCACATCTTCTTCCACACGGTTTTTTCACCTGATCCTAGTTCGACCGGTAGAACTATGGATCCTTCAGCTTCAACGGTGTCCCCCGTGAAGCCTGAGAGAGGGGTTTTGAGGGGTTCAAGTTGTGTTCGACACAACCTAAGTTTTTGGAAGGTCTCCAGGTATAAGATGTTGACACTGCTGCCGGTGTCAACAAGCACCCGGGCGACATCCACCCCATTAATGTCCATGGTGATGACCAATGGATCATTGTGATCTTCACCGGTAGGAGGGAGATCCCGGTCAGTAAAGACGATAGGCTCCCTCCTAGTATGTTTACGCCTGGGCGGTTCAGCACTTACCTCTCCAACGTAAATGCTCCGGACCCAGTTCTTCCGTTGCACAGCTGAATCTCCACCCTCGGGTCCGCCGAAGATCATGCCGATGTGCTCTTTTTCGGGAGCAGGTTGCCGCTCCCTTGGCCGGTTATTCCTCCGCCGGTCGTTGTCAAGGTCATCTCCCGGGGCAGTTGGCCTAACCCATTGATGACTCTTCTCCTGGGCTTTCTGCAAGTAACCTTTGCCCAGCTCTCCACTGTCGATCATCTGCCGGATGACCCCCTTAACACTTTTGCATTCGGAGGTGTTATGGGAATCTGACCTGTGGTACGAACAATAGGTGCCTGACCACTGCCGCCCTACTTGACCGGTAGGGTTTTCTGGAGGAATGACCGGTGCTTTCCGGATTTCTTGGCATTCTTCCGTATTGACCACTCGGATGACCGGGTCATAGTGGTGCCTCGGCCGGCTAGGTCCCGGTGCTTCTTCCTTCTTGACTTGCACCAGCTTGGGCTTGTGACCATGCTCAGCTTCTCTCTTTGCCCGGAGCTGGGTTTCAGCTTCAGCAAACTCCCATGCAGTATGGTAGGCCTCTTGGTACGTGGCTGGGGGTTTCCGGCAGAACTCCTTGTATAGTTCCCCAGCACGCAAGCCATTCAAGAGGAGGGATAGGACGGTCTTGTCATCCATCTCTTCCACCTTGTCTACCTCTTCCTTCCACCGGGTAAGGAACTGAGTGAGGTTCTTAGACTCCCTCTGCCCGACTGTACTAAGATAGGTGAATTTCTTCCTCTTAGTACAATTCTCCTGGAACTTGGCCTTGAATTTTGAGGCCAAATCACTGAACGAGTCAATGCCTCCCGGGCGAAGCTTATTGAACCATTCAGTGGCTCGGTTCCGCAAGGTCTGGAAGAAAAGAAGGCACTTTTCTTCATCGGTGCAACCGTTCATGGTCGCACTCTGATTGAAGGAGTCCAGATGGATTTCCGGATCTTCCTTCCCGGTGAATCTGGGGGCGTCGATCTTGACCTTTCGCGGGAAAGGTGTCAGATGGACCCTTGCGGTGAACGGGGACCCTGCCAGGGGTTTGTCCCGGTCATTCTTCTCTCCGACCTTCTTTTCCAGCCTTTCCACCTTTGCCTCCATCTGCTGGACGCGGTTGTTTGGGATGGTCAACCGGTTCGCCACTGGTAACCTGGGCTGGCTTTCTGCCTCCTCTTCCTGGTGGGAGGCCCTTGTCCTCGCTGGCTCCTGCCGGTTAGACCGGGAGCGCCGGGTGCGGGCAGGCTCGGCCTCCCGCACCTCGCCTAGCCGGGCGAATGCGCTGACATGGGCAACGCTCTGCCCCAGCCTTTGCTTGGCTGACTTCCTCTGGCCTTCCTCCCTATCCCCCAGCCTTTCGAAGGCGGAGTTTCGGGAGGTCGCTGGCCGGATGTTTTTTCCTTTCTTCTTCTTGTGGGCCCTCGGGATGTCCCACTCACCGTCATCGCTCTCAATCGAGACGCAATGACCGTCAGGAGTGATCTGCGGATTCGTAGCTTGCGGGGGACGCGACGGCCCTGCAGCGTTAAGTGCACCGGCCAAGTTGACAGGGGCCATGGTGCTGACCAGCTGGGGCTGGAAAGGTGATGGCTGCGGCACCGGTGTCTGGAACGACGTCACCGCCATCGGGGCTTGTAGGGGCATGGTTCCCGCGCCTGGAAGAGCGAACGGGAACATACCAGGGAGGAAAGGCATCCCCCCATTCTGCTGGCATATGGCCATGACCTGGCCAAAGCCCTGGATGGCTTGTAGGTTGGCTGGGTCATTCATGAACTGAGCCATGCTTGGTGGGAACGTAACCCTCGGTCCAGCGGAAGGGACGGGGGTCGCGAAGGGACTGATCACGCTGGCCGTCGGGACAGAGCTCAGACCCAAAGGCAACACCAGGGCTGAGATGACCGGTATGGTAGCAGCTGCATGGATGCTGGTACCCTCGTTGGTGGCATGCATCTGAGCGGAAATAGCGTTGATCTGTTGGCTGGAAGACATTTCGAGTGGTTTTCTTGTGGGTAGGTTTTAGAAGAGAAGAAACCTTAACGGTCCCACGGGTGGCGCCAAAAATGATGGTGTAAATTACTTGACCGGTCAAACTATGCTAGACCGGGTCTAGAATAGTTTGCTTGATTTGGCAAAGTAAGAAAGGTAAAAACTCGTAGATTGACCGGTAGGACTTTAGGTGGAACACCTGTAGCCCAATTTATATTATAACGGAGAATGCACAGGTGCTTTTACAAGGGAGTTTAGAGAGAATGAATTCGGATCCCTCTTTCTGAGGTTTACATGAGTATTTATACTAGGCTATGGGGGACAAGACCACGTGCGCCCACGTGGGGGCATGCTGCTGATGTGGTGCGAGGTGACTGATTTCGTCCTCGAGATGCCTTGTCGCCTTGTGAGGGGGATCATTCCCTTTGTCGAGTAGTGCCTTGGATGGATTCTTCAGCATCTCCAGTTGTCCTCTACTGACACGGGTCGCTACACGCCAAGCCCTCGCAGATCTTCTTCTGCCGACACTTTCAACCCCAGAAACTACACCGGGTAATCTCCGAGGGATGAATTCATCGAAGTCTGGAATAAATAGGATGACAACGTAGTTTGACTGGTATACTTTTTTGTGAAGTATACCGGTCATATTTTGGCCGATGATATATCGTTTTGCTGACAATTTATGTCTCCCTTCCAAAACTTTCGAGATTGACCGGTCAGAGATTTGGCCTTCTCCTGTGACCGGTCGTGGGTGGAATACACCCATCACCCCTAGCATGACTTAAACAATCAAAGTAGAGCAAGTACACCAAAGGTGTACTCCATTTGTCTCCCACCCCCTTCTCCATCACCTATTTTTATCTACTTTTTATTTATTTAAATGGGGTACACTTTTGATGTATCCTACCGTTTTTCATCAAAGTACTATAAAGTAGGTGTTGGGTACCATCTTTGGATAGACCTTTTTTTTTCCAATTACAACATCCATTTCTCTACTGTATACTTTTGCAGAGCAGATATTTGCATCCTTTCCAGATAGCCTTCTCTCTGCCTTGGCACTTTTCAATGCTTTGTTGATCCGCAAGGAAACGCATGGAACTCTATTGTTTGTTAATATCCCTCTCCTGCCATTGCGGTATTTATCCTTTCTCAGTAGGTCCAGAGTTTCTGCCTTTTGGGGTTTTCCCTTCTTATTTCAATTCATTGTAAATTTGTGAGCTTTGAAGTCCCAATCCCTAGCTCTATTATTTGTTGCCTTCTAGCGTTTTCCCTTATTTCAATTCATTGTAAACATATCTTGTTATGCTCTATAGCACTGTTATTTCTGGCCTTTCAGTGTTCTCCTCCCACTCCTGGAAGAAGCTGAAACCTAACATTGTGATGTCACAGGACCTCCCAAAGTCTTGAAATGTAAACCCTAGTTTTTTGTTCTGGGTTTATGTATTTTCTATAATGGGGTCCAGTGTTGTTGCTCTGGGGAGTAATGTTCTGGAGCCTCGGAATGAGATGGAGTTTGATTCTCATGAGGCGGCATACGAATTTTATAGAGGATATGCCAAATCCGTCGGATTCGGCACTGCCAAAGCCAGCAGTCGTCGCTCAAGGGTGTCCAAAGAGTTCATTGATGCAAAGTTTTCTTGCACAAGTTATGGTAATAAGCAGCAGTCTGATGACGTAATTAACCCTAGGCCTTCACCCAAGATTGGGTGCAAGGCTAGCATGCATGTCAAGAGAAGGCAGAATGGAAAGTGGTACATCCATAGCTTTGTGAAGGAGCACAATCACGACCTTTGGCTGGCACACGTGCATCGTTTTCGGAGCCACATGAGTGCTGATCCTATCACGAGCGGTCCTAAAATCCGGAGGAAAAAGGTTCTTTCTGCTGTGTCAAACCAGTACGATACCTACCAGTTCTCTAGTTCTTTGGATAATATATTTAGGAATCAGAATGGTAGGGGTCGTAGTTTAGCTTTAGAAGAAGGAGATGCTCAAATTTTGCTTGAATTTTTCGTGCACATGCAAGAAGCGAACCCAAAATTCTTTTATGCAGTAGACTTGAATGAGGAGCATCGGCTGAGAAATGTGTTTTGGGTTGATGCCAAAGGTATGGATGATTTTGCTCACTTCAGTGATGTGGTCTCGTTTGATGTTTCATATTTCACAAACAAGTTTCGGATACCTCTGGTCTTTTTTATTGGTGTAAACAATCACATTCAGCCAGTATTACTGGGATGTGCATTGATCGCAGACGAGACAATCCATACATTTCTTTGGTTGCTTAAAGCATGGTGCTTGGCAATGGGTGGGCAAGGCCCAAGAGTGTTGCTCACTGACCAAAGCATTGCAATAAAAGGGGCTGTTTCAGCAGTTTTTCCTGACACATGTCACTACTTTAGCTTGTGGTGTGTTTTGGAGAAAATCCCGAAGTATCTTGATTACCTTAGCCTGTGGCATGATCTTTTCATTGCAAAATTCTGTAAATGCATACATAGGTCATGTGCTGAAGAAAAGTTCGAAAAAAGATGGTGGAAATTGCTCGACAGATTTAGCCTCAGAGAAGATGAATGGATGCAGTCATTGTACGAAGATCGCAAGTGTTGGGTTCCTACTTTTATGAGGGGCGTATCTTTTGCTGGCTTATCCGCTGCTTCTAGAGATGAAAGTATGAACTCTTTTCTTGACAAGTATATCCATGCCGATACTTCTTTGCGAGAATTCATAGGAAAATATAAGTTGACCCTTGAAGACAGATATGAAGAAGAAGCAAAAGCAAACTTTGATTCTTGGCATGAAACTGTTGAGTTGAAATCTCCATCGCCGTTTGAGAAACAACTGTCTGTCTTATACACTAGTGAAATATTCAAGAAATTTCAAGTTGAAGTGTTGGGGGCAGCTGCATGCCATCTTAGAAAAGAAAAAGATGACACAACAATGACGTATGCTGTCAAAGACTTTGAAAATGATCAAGATTTCAGTGTTGAATGGACTGAATCAAAGCTAGAAGTATACTGCTCGTGTCATCTGTTTGAATACAAAGGTTATCTTTGTAGGCATGCTATAGTGGTTCTCCAAATGTCCGGGGTCTTCAAAATTCCAGATAAATATATTTTACAACGTTGGAGCAATGTTGCTAAAAGCAGGTTTCCAATCAGTGAGAATTTGGAGGATGTGGAGTCTAAGGTCCGCCGTTATAATGATCTATGCCGGAGAGCCATTATATTGGGTGAAGAAGGATCTCTCTCTCTGGAGAGTTATAATGTTGCAATGAGTGCTATCAAAGAAGCTATCGGGCAGTGTGCAACAGTGAATGGCACTGCCCAGATGGATGACATGCTTACAACCCGTGTCTTCCAGGGCACCGGAGAAGCAAATCATAAATGCACAGCTGTAGCTGGAGATCAGGTGTCTGACATTGAAGTGTCACCAGCAAATAGGGGGCCCAAAAGAGTAAATTCTTTCAATGAAAAGGAAAGTAATGGAAGCTATGCCAATAAAAAGGGAAAGGTCAGAAACGACATGCTCATACATGCTCTTTTTACCATCTCTTCATAAATAAATGAATATATATATATATATATATATATATATATATATATATATATATATATATATATAAGAGTAGAAAAGAAACAGTCTCTCTACTTTCTACTTACGTGGGATTATACTGGGTTATTGTTGTTGTAATAGAAAAGAATTCTAATGTGGTTTTTGTATGCCTTAGGTGCCTTTGGAAATGGAATTCTCAAATATCAGGACACAGGTAGTCTCTAAGAAAATGGTTTGTCGCACTTTCAACCCCACTCTTAGTTTGAAAAATATGTTTTTGCCTTATAACTAACGTGCTACTTGCTTCCGTGCTAGAAATGTATTTGCACATTTAGACGAAATAACACCTATTATTGTACATTCAGGCGAAATAACACATACGATTCATAGAAAGTCAGTTTCAGTTGAACATTAGATTGGAGGTTTTTATCTGTTGTAAAATAGCAACTGATTTTGTCTTTCATATTGTTATTTTCTATAAAGCTAACTTTAGCAA
Source organism: Cuscuta australis (assembly GCA_003260385.1). Lineage (NCBI taxonomy): Eukaryota > Viridiplantae > Streptophyta > Magnoliopsida > Solanales > Convolvulaceae > Cuscuta > Cuscuta australis. The sequence goes on from NQVE01000009.1 coordinate 2,512,390, forward strand.
GGCTTTGAAAAGTTATATTAAAAATTCTTTCACTATGCTATAATCCGAATAAGGGAATTCGATTGAGATTGCGCATGGCCTCCCAAACCCAAGGATAAATGTATTATGTACTCCCTTTGATCTTATTAATAAGGGATTTCAACCCAGTTCTCGAATACCAATAGTGTTTTCTAAAATTAAGAATTTAGGCGATGTTTATCAATTTTGTCCTCAGAAATGACAAAAAAAGCAGTCCCACTGAAGAAATTATTAAAGAAGTGAGGGGTACTTTAGGAAGAAAAATATTTTTTCACCCCAAAAGCACCAAAATTTCTTATGAAGTTGATCAACCCTTAGACTTCTGGACACACCCTTATAAAAGGGACCAGGAGTGTGCAGTTGTCAAATAAGTGGTGCACCCTGATATAGTTTTCCTGGTAGTTATGGAAGAAACATGTAGGACTGGTCATGTTTTGATATCATTTTCATTGCCAAGTTTTCATTGGAGTAGGATATGTCTGGTAACCTGGGTTGTCCTACATTCTACCCAAGGTTCCTTACAAATCTGCTGAGGGGTGGCGAAGTTAATAAGAGAAGTGTGGAATTGCTCAGTGAGATGTTGGAGGAACAAAGTTGAAGGTTGTGCAATCATGGATCTTCATGAAGCAAGTTTTAGGGCCTTTCCTCTTCAGAATACAACACAGTAGTGGGTGGATAGGTAATTTCGTTTACTTGTTCATCGATACCCTTCTGAGAACTGTTTTAATTCGGAAATGTTAAATAAACATCTATATTGGGTTGAAGCACATTGCTGAATTTGTTGGTATCTTTTATGTCGCAGTGGCATCTGACAGCGCAAAATTGGAAGCACTGCGAGCTGAGGACCGTTTTTGTTTATGGTCTGGTTGAGAAGATCTGCATTTAGCAGGAGTAAAATTTGCAACGTGTTTCGTTTTAGTTTCAGTAAGTCGTATATCAGTGGGTTGTTAGAATTGGGGGGGGGGGGGGGGGGAGTAATAAAAGGATTCCTCTCTCTCATTTTTGTTTCCCATGTTACATTCTCTTCTCCCATGCATGTATAAATAATAATTGCAGACTATTCAAGAGGTGATTTAGAGAGTAAACACATTTGTACTCTGTGTTTAATACGTCCTTCCTCCGTTATTAAATAACTGTTATTATGATTTTTTTGGATAATTAGATTTTGAATGAATGTGGACAGACGTTATGTCTAAATTCATAATAGAAAGTTATTTAGAAACGTAGGGAGTATCGTTTATTACACTTATTCGTAGTGTTTTGTACAATTCATTCGAGTTTATTTTCTTGGTATAATACTTGCCCCCGTCTCCTAAAGGCTTTCTTGCTTTTACAATTTTACACTATTTACCCATTTTACGAAAATATAAAAATGTGGGGTTAAGATTTATATAGAAGGAAGAGAATTAATTTGAGCCAATCATCTCTTTTTAAAAATTTGTGATAGGGTCTCTTTAACAATAACAATAGACCTATCAAGAACTATTCCTTAGGTGCAACGTAACCAAATATTATCCCCCTTGAAAATGCCTCAGTTCAAATTACTGGTTAATGCACCTTTGGCGCCCCACTAGTGAACATTAACCACACAAATCATAAGTCACATGCAACTCCCAGCAAGACTATACTAAAACACCTTTGATAATGTTTTGTAAGTTTCTGACCAACCAAAAGTTTAAGAGGGTAATTAACATTTCATTATTCTTGTTTCTGTAGCATTTAAATTAAAGATTGTGAAAAGTAAAAAAATGGGCGATGAGAAACAGGTGATAATCTTCGCATTAGACGACAGCGATCATAGCTTCTACGCCCTCGAGTGGACCCTCGAGCAGCTGATCATTCCCACGGGTTCCGTTTTCAAGCTCCTCATTATCCACGCAAGGACTAGCCCCAGTGGCATTATAGGACTTGCAGGTCCAGGTACATAATCTCTTTTTCTTGATACCAAAGCTTATTAGAATATGTTTCTCAAAAAACACTTTCTACTCTTTTAACATCCCACGAAATAATTTCACCTAAGTAGTGTTTGGGAAAATTATACTCCCTCCGTCCCGGAGTATTCGTTCAGTTTTGACTTTTGGAACTGTTCATCTAAGTACTTTGACTCATCAAATTCTCTCAATGTGTAAGTCTAAATATAGTCATGTGTGATCTTGTTTGATTTGTCTTAACATATAGACTATTAATATATAATTTCTATAATTTTTTAATATACAAATTACAAGATAAAATGGATCAAAGAAGTGTATTGGATGGTGTGTAAAAATGAAAGTGGACAAATACTCTGGGACGGAGGTAGTATTACCCAATTTTGGGTACAATCAAGAAATTATTTATGATATGGATTTTTTTTATATGAACACTAAGTTATTTGAAAATGAATACTGTTTTTTTTTTCAAAAAGAAGACTACATTATTTGTAGATGAATATTATAATTATATTGAACCAATGTGTGAAAATGAGTACTGCATTATTTCAGAATGATATTACATGGAATGGATGTACGGTACATCGGATTGTACCATATATACCTGATCTAGTGTTTGGAAAACTAAAAAATACATTTGCATTTTTAGATTGAATCAAAGTAACTAATCAATTGAAGTTAATATTTATTTATGAACACAATTAATTTAATTCGATGCAATTGAATGAATTGATGAAGGAGCGAGTGACGTGTTGGATGCGGTGGAGGCAGATCTAAAGAGGACAGCTACCAAAGTGATGGAGAAGGCTAAGGATTTATGCAGCCAGAAAGGGGTGAAGGATGTGGAGTTTGATGTTCAAGATGGCGATGCTCGGGATGTGGCCTGCGACGCCGTTGACCGCCACCATGCATCTCTCTTGGTCTTGGGTAGTCATGGCTATGGATCTTTCAAAAGGTATTTCATTCCAAATCTCCACCTTTTTCTTTTTGTCATTTTTATTAAAGCAATCACAACTAGTCACATTATGTGTGTGTGGTGTGACGTATTTTCGCAGACGTTTTGACAAAAAAAATATCTGACATGTCCCTTTCTGTTTTATACAGCTTTTGAATATGTGATTTTTTATTTTTTTTATTTATATACTTTTAAAATAAATTATATGGAAATCTAGATAATTTTTGACAATCATCGGAGGTTGTAAAGTGACTTTAATTTTGGCACAAGAGTGACCCCATGCTTCGCACAGATCTTTTATGTCTGTGTGATACAAATAATAAAAATCCATGTGATCAGTGCAAAACGTGGGGTCACTCTTTTTGGGGGTTATCCTAGTTCTATTGTACTAAAAATTGATGTCAAATTTCATTTATTTACAGGGCTGTTCTAGGGAGCGTGAGTGACTACTGCTCTCACCATGCAAACTGTTCTGTTATGATTGTGAAGAAGCCCAAGTGCACAAAGCTTCACACCGCCGCCAATTAGACTCCTTTATTTATTGATTAATTTTTATAGTCATTTAAATGAGGAAAGTGAAATTAATTTTAGCTGATTACTTTTTATTTAATCTCCAATATGTGAAATTATTTTTGAGATTCCAAATTGTATTCATATATTCTTCTTACTATGATCAAGAATGTGATCTATTTTGTTCAAGTCATAAGCACTCATTAGTTATGAAATGTATAAAGTCATACAAGAAAATTTGCATGTTTTTTTTTTGCAAAATACACACTTCTTTGATGTTATGGACTTTGCAAAACCTAGTTTTGATTAAACTTTTATAAAATACATTCGTGTATAAATGGGTGAATTGAAACTTTTGCTTGTGCCCCAATTTGAAATATATTCATGTATAACTTGGTGTCCTCGCAAGGGAATATATTCATGTATAAATTGGTGTCCGCATTGGAGCTAAAAATTTTACAAGTATGATATTAGTTTTGAAATATGGAAGAAATAATAAATTTTAAAATCTATAATAAAATTATTTGAAAAGATTTAAAATCATAAGTTAATTAATAATTTATGAGAGTGGCCAACAACAGAGATAATTTAGGATTACAATGGTAACCGATGATAGAGAATGGTCAATAATTAAGAGACGTTTCAAATCCTCATATTGATATTATCCCAAACTTCGAAGATATAAAAACTCTCCATTCGAAAGAATTAAGTTGATATCTCTATTGGTTTTATTAAAGGCCAAAAAAAGATTCGAAGATATCAAAATCATCTCTTTGGTTAAGAAAAACAGTAAAACACTACCTTAAGAGTGTGCAGATGATTCAAAAACCAGTGACCCAAAAAAGCTACGATTATTAATTAATTTAGGAACCAAAAACAATCATAAACAAAAGATGACAACCAATGACCCAAAAAAGCTACGATTATTAATAATTTTTAGGAACAAAACGATTAAATGTTGAAGATACAGCAAGACAGAAAATTGAGAATCCAATCACACAGCCAAAAATAAAAATATACCAAAGTAGAGATACATGAAAGCACATGTCTATAGTTTCTCATCAAACACCATAGCGATTAGTTAGCACTTGACCTCCTTGAGAGCTATGCCAAAGTAGAGGAACGTTGGGTCGGTGGCACCTTCCTTGTAGTAAGCAACCACGGGACACGAGTCGTCGTGCATGCTCTCCCCAACAAAGCTACAAAGACAATACCAGGTCGTGTTAAGAACTTTTGGTGTCTAAATTAGAACATGAGAAAGCAGACTAGATTGTACAAGATAAACAATGAACTTACAATTGCAGATCTGAGAGCTTTGAGAGCAGGTGCTTGGTTGCTGCTTCAATATTCTTCTTGAATTTAACTTGATTTTCTTCATCCAACTTAGGGGTCAACGTCTTAATGAAATTCTTGATGCATGCTACAAATGTCTTCTTATCATAAGGAGGTTGCTCCTAAATAGATAGGGTAGAGTTTTTCAAGTCAAATAGAAACCACACCATTATATAGAAACCCAATCTCAAGAAAAAACGAATACACCCAGTTTTGTACCTGGAGTCTGAAGGTATCAACGATGTCGACCACCTTAACAGCTTGGTCATCAACACCCTCGTCATCTTCTCCACCTTCTGCGGAGGGATTTGCTCCAATATTAACCTCGACCGCTCCTTGGACAACCCACTGTATGCAAAGAAAGACATCAATGTTACCCATGCTGTGAAGATGAAATTTTTTAAAGAACAACAATCAAAGGCGGGTCACCTTTCCCTCAACTTCCCACAGAATTCCATCAAAAAGCTCCTTGTAAGGAAAGGAATCAGACAGAAGCTCATCACCTAACGAACAAAGCAAGATTAAATTGTAATCCATGTTTGATATAATCATAAAGAAACTCAAGTCTATTTCGATCCATCCAGTACAGATCAGTAGACAAGGAGCATGCTAAGAGAGTCAGGTTTTATGACAAGGGATCCCCAATCATTAAGAACATAACCTGCCAATATAAGGAGTTATTCTTAATAAAAAGAAAAAGCCTTTACTCAAGAAAATGGTGTTATTTCTTAGTTGATAAAAGATGTTAACTTCTCTGATAATTTGTCCATAAAATTACAAAATTGATCAAACCAAAAATTAATTTAAAAGAAAAATTGTGTTAATTCTTAGTTAATAGAAGATGCTAACTTCTCGGGCAATATGCCCAAAAATTACAAAACAGATCAAACCATTAATTTATTCAAACAAAAAAAATTAACAAATTTCATCATGGATTCACGCACGTACAGCATATATATTGAAGACCAAATCCAATCTAGCAAGGATTTAAACAAAACAACACACCCTAGTTGGCAAACTTCGAAAACAAAACAGATCAACAAATTACCAAGCAAATCTCTGAGAAAAAAATGTAAAATTCAATCCAACAGAAGATTACGTGCTAAACAAATTAAATCAGATATAAGGTGCTCATCTAAAGATAAAAACTACGCAGCTGATAGATCTACAGAATCCAAGCAATAATGACGCATAGATTCAGAACTTAGCGTTGGGAAATCGGAGGAGAAACACGCAATCGAGAGAGATATACCAGCCAGAACAATAAAACAGCAGACCGATAAAGAAAGATTACCAGTTAGTAAATCCTGATAGACCAACATGGCTGCAAGTTAAGGCTCTCTGGGATGCTGCAAAAATAAGCTATGGACGCAGAGAGAGAGAGAGAGGTACCGCGAGGATTTCAACAGGAGGACACAACGAGCATATATAGGGCTAGGGTTTGTAGAAGAGGATTGATTGGGAGAGATTACGGACTAGGGAATTCCAAATTACGAAATACCCAAGCCTCGGTTTCCTTTTGGGATTTGGAATCTCTCTCCACCATTTAATTTGGAAGGTGTTGTTTATGAAGTTTTGATTTTAAATTATTTTCAATTCAATTAATTTAAAAGTTATTATATAACTAAATTTTTTATATGTTTAAAAATTATATCAAATTTTTATGTATTCAATTTTATAAAATTATATTATTTTATCAATTGAATATAAAAAATAGATAACCCTGAGTTAAATAAATAATTTTAATGAGTACCAAATTACTCCGTACAATATAGGCAAGAGTTACCACTTGGAATTAAGGAATTTAGAGCCACCCATGTGGCCATGACTATCTAAGGTTGTAAACAAATTAAATATTTTTAACTTATTTCTTAATTCATACTCTAATATAATGATTTAAATTTGCAAAATTTAAATACAAATACAAAATTTAAATATGAATTTGAATTCAAACATCTCTCTATTCCAAATTAAATTACACAATTTGAATAATGTGTAAATTGGTATAGAAATAAAAAAACATAACTTACATATTTAAATTTTTAAAAGTACATTAAAAGTTCAACAAAATGAGTGGTGAACTTTTGTAACACCCTAATCCGTCCAGGTCTGCAGCCCCTTTCGGACTAAAGTATTAACTTGGTAATCGTAAAAATTTAAAACATTTCAAACACTTTTATTTATCATAATAATATTTTTCATAATATAAACAGTACGGAGTTTTCAATATTGCGGAAGTTTTACCAAATCATAATTACAACATAATTTTTTATGTTCTTTAATTCAAAACCATCACATCCATTCCGACAATCTCGCCTCCGCCCGCCTCCAAGATCACATCACATCATTCTTTCTATTAACCTGCGTGTAACAAATAAAATATACTACACGCTCAGCGGTAAAGCTGAGTAAGCATATCTAATGCGTCGAACATCCATATAAATTGTATCTCAATTCACAATCAAATCATTTGATATCATGCACATAATGTTCATTCAGATATTCAATAATCAATATTCAATTTTCAACATTCATTATTCAATCGTTCAACATGTATGTTCTTCATTTGTCATTCAACAATATCCTTAAACTATTCTTAGTCTAAGGCCAATCATTTTAATATTTGTAACCCTTAAATGAATTCTAGTTTAACTAATTAAACTATATTCCAGTATACAGAGTACTCCTAATAATCCTTAAGCTAGGCCTAGTTTAAGATAAAAGGGTTTTGGAAATCTTAAACTTACCTTCACTTAAGGCCAACCAAAAACCGACAGCGTAGTGTTCACTGTTGGGTGGGTGGTACCCCCAAACGAGTAGGTACTCAAGTTTGGTTCTTGGATCCCGTACGTACGTTTTAACCCTAGCCACCGGGGTTCATACCCGCAAGGCCTAACTTAAATAGGTATATCTTAGAGTTCTTCTAGATACCTTTCAAATCAACATTAATATGAGTATATCTCAACCAAACGACCGTTTATGAACGTAGAAACGATCTATATGAACAATCTAGTCACTAGATATATCTACGGGCTTAACTCGAAGGTAAATGAAGGTTTTGAAGATTTTCTGGAGAAACTTCCGGCGACGATAGCTCTCAACTCCGGCGACCTCACACCAATACGACAGCACCACCACGTTCTCCTCACTCCGAGCAACAGAATAGAATGAAACTTTGTAAGAATTGGTGAAGAATGGAGGGAGTTGTGGTAGTCTTTTATAGGAGAAGGAAGAGGAAGAAGACATGGTGATGTCTCCATTCTCCTGTTTTGGCGTCTCAGTGGAGCGGACGGCCTGTCTCTACAATTCCAAACGCAAGTCCCTGATTGGGACTAATTTGGTCCCAGTCGGGGAACACTTTTTGATCCAACTTTCTCCGAATTGAAATCCGTTTGCACCGTTCTGATCGTACATTTAAACTCTATCCAACGATATAATTTTTATATTTATTTGTAATACTTTCTCCGACATCATATTTTTGGGTGGTTGACTTTGACAGAGTCAAAATTGATTTAATTGACCTTTACTCAAAAAGGTTCTTACATTTCATTCATATTATTTATTCTCATGATTTATTTCAATAAATCATTTCAAAGTTCATATCATAAATAAATTTCTTAATTTATCCTTGATTTGGGTCTGTACTCAGGTTCCCAATCAAGGTCACACAGTAAGTCAACATATTGGATTAATCTCTATGAGATTTATCCGGATCATGATATTGGATATCAAAACATATTTTATTTTGGCCCAAGGCCCAACAACAATTTATTTTTAATCAAAACAAATTTGATTAATTAATTAATAATTCATTAATAATTCTAGGGTATGTTTTGGGGCGTTACAACTTTTTTTTAATTTTTCAAACATTCAATAAAAAGATGGAAACAAATCAAAGTTATATACTTCGGGTATATATATATATATATATATATATATATATATATATATATATACACACACACACACACACACACACACACACACATATATGTATGTATGTATGTATGTATGTATGTATGTATAATAGCACTCTTCCACGTGATGCACAAATTCAAGTGCACGATTAACGTTTAGTGTTATGTATTATTATGAACTTATCTCATGTATTTGTTTTGTATTGTTCAAGATGTAACATGTTGATTTTGAGTTAGGAAGTTTTGTAATGTGATGGTGTAAATTATCGACCGGTGTATCGTTTTTGCCCGGAAAAAACGATAAACTAGTCTAAAAAATACACCAAACTATAAACACAAGGATTTTTACGTGGAAACCCAAATCGGGAGAAAACCACGGGCCTTTTTTGGCGGTACCTTGCCAACAGGGGATTTTTATTAATATCGGGGGTGTGTACACGGTACATAATTTAGGCTAGGAAGCCATTAATGGAGCTTTTGAGCTCTTGAAGAAGAAGAAAATATATTATAACCTAGAGAGAGAAAGAGTAAATGGGCAGGGAGAAGAAAATTGGCCTCCCTTTTCAATTAGGCAACCCCTTCTTTTATAGGGAGGAGGGGAGCATTTTCGGAGGAATATTCTTTTACTCTTTCATTTTACTAAACAGGTCCGGTTTGACTGTTCTCCGTAAATAATTGGGAAATGTGGGCCGAGCCACGTATTATTTCCCATCATAATGTATTGTGACACTTTATCAATAAATTTAATTTATTACCATGTCTATTAATTTAGACATATGTAATGGTAACATATAATTGTATTTTTACACATATTTTTTACTCTATAAATACGTATGCGATGTCGAAAACTTCAATAACCATCTTTAATATGTTTGATTAAATAAACAAAATCATTTTGGCAAAATAATAGATGTCTATGGTAAGACTTTGTGTTTCAAGCATTAAGCACAAGCTTTGCACCAAACATTATAAATAAGGCTAAACTGCATGGTATACATAGTAATATATGTTAATTTTGAGCTCAAAGAATGGAAGAATGTAAGTAATGGAAATTTAGGAAATATGTACATATGAAATATCTTACTACTTCCTGCCCTAAAAACCTTTTCGATTTTGATTTTTTGGTCAAGTAGTGAGACTCTTTAACCATAAATTTTGAAAATATATATTTAATTATAATATAAATTCAATATAGTTGGCTTCATCTTATGATATAAATAAATTCGATATATCAAATTTTTATATCATTTGTTTATTTACATTATGTTTAGTTTGTTGGAAAAAGTATCACTGTTTGACAAAAACTCAAAACAAAAAGGTACTAAGTTATTAAACCCAAAAAGTATCACTGTTTGAACAAGAATTGGAGTACTATGTTATTAATTATCTTGTTCCAAGTTTTGTTCCTATTTACAAGATATTCAAAAGAGGAAACAATAGTGTAAAATATTGTATTTTAGTTTGAATAGCACCATTAAGAGAATGGATTAAATTATAACAATCGATATAAAGCATAAGAAGGGATAAAGACCAAAGTAGGACTAAATATTGAAAATATACCAAAATAAGACTTCAATGTTTTTATTCCCGAAATAGGACTTAAAATGTATTTACATTACCAAACATGGTCATGTACATTACCAAAAAGTATAGTAATGTGCACATTACAGTGCCACATTACAACCATAAAACCACGGTGCGAAATCCTATTTCGGGAAAAAACATGAAAGTCCTATTTTGGTACTTTTCTCTATGTTTTAGTCTAATTTAGGGTGATTTCTACATAAAAAATAGATTTTGCAAGCATTGTACTTCTGTCTAAGCCTAAAAATTGCTAAACATATGGGTAAAAAGTACTCGGTATATCATATTACAAGGTAATATTACAAAGCTTCATCTTGCAAAAAAATAGGACATGTAGAAAATTAAACATATCATAGTGTTGGATAAATTGGTTGAATAATGTTATTTTTAAAGAAGCAATATGAGGTGTAGAAATACAAAAAAAAGAATAACACGTCATTATTAAAGGTCACCGCCAATACCTGTAATAAACTAGTGTAATCCTCAAAGTAGAAGTGAAGGAAGGTAAAATAAGTATAACATCCAAATCAAATAAAGTTATGAGACAAAAGGTGTAAAATAAATTTTTTGAAGTTCTTTAGATCATTTTACAAATTTTTTAATTGCTACTAATGACAGTTTTGTTTGAAAAGATTAAGACAAGACTGAAGTTTGAATTAAGTACAAGTATAACTTTATCATAGTTTCATATCATTTAAATATCTTCATACCATGAATTAAACTAAAAATGTCAACGGTCGATACATAACTTAAAGTAGTAAGAGACAACATCAAACCATCATCATGTGATGGGGTGGCTTTAAAAGCTATCCCTTTCTTCCTTTGATCATCCAAAGATGGGTTAAAGATAGTAGATTATAAGTATTGAGGTTACCTTGAAGTTTGTCAATTGTGACATTTGTGATCCCAATTGATTCTTGTATGACGTCAGGTTTAGAATCCAATATGTTGACTTCTTGTGTAATATTGATTGGAAACCAGAGTACAGACCCAAATGAAGAATAAATAAAGAATTCATTTATGATGTGAACTTTGAAATGATTTATTAAAATAAATCATGAGAATAAGTAATATGAATTAAATGAAAGAACCTTTTTGAGTAAAAGCCAATTAAATCAATTTTGACTCTGTCAAAGTCAAACACCCAAAAATATGATGTTGGGAAAAGTATTACAAATAAATACTCTATAAAAGTTATGTCTTCAAGCTGATAAGAAATACATCTAAAAAAAATACAGTAGTGACTTCTAATGTTTTTGGCACTATAGGGATGAATTATTAATGTATTACTTTCTTCCATTGGTAACAAATAAAAATAAAAAAAAACAATAATAAAAAAATATTTTTGATCTTATTAAAACCCTAAAAAATGGAAAGAAAAAAATAAAAAAATATTTTCTTACTTCATCATAATTTCATCTTAGTTATTTCTTAAAAAGATTTTTTTATTATTTTTTAGGGTTTCAATATGAAAATATTTTTTTATTTTTTATTTTATTTTCATCTTTACCTTTAGGAGGAAATAATACATTAATACTACATCTATATAGTGCCTAAAACGTTAGAACTTATCATTCGGTTTATTGTTAGTTTTATTTCTAATCAGCTGAGGTTAGTTTTGTTTATATCTTTTTACGTCATTAATTTTGTATGATTTTTTTTTGAAAAAATGCACATAAATTTTTATTCACCACCTCAACAGTCAACAAACATCCATAGAACATGAAACAAAAAACTAATACAAGGCTGCTTCACCCTAGAAACTCAACACAAAACCATACTCCTAAGCTTGTAGTTTATATATGTTTCAACTGAAATTTAATCCACTCTTTGCTTTCTCCAGTTGAGATACTCCTCTGCTGCTTAATATTGAGGTTGCGTGCCTTCAATAGTGTGTAACAAATGGCTGCAAAACCAGCGAGTACTATTTGTCTGTGCTTCCTCCCTTTAATGTGTTTGAAATCTTCCTTCATTTCTTCATCATTGATAGCCTTCCATTGTCCAATCTCTTCCATAATATCCCTAGTGTAAGGACATGTGTAGAAAAGATGATTTTTATCTTCTTCACCATTAGAACATAGTACACAGTTAGTGTCTATGTCCATGAACCTATTCAGTGACTTAGGTGCTGATCCTATTCTTCCATCCAAGCCAGCTCAGAAACTGATGTTTTGGAACTGTTAGCTTGTTCCATACTATATGGGATGCTTGGAACTGAGTGGTAACACCCATTAGCCACTCATAGCCCTTTTGAACTTCATAGTTTCCCATTACATTCATACCAATTTTGTATGATTTTAGTTGTTTTCTCATTTCATTATATTTTATAATCGAGTTAAGTGCACCGTTTACCCCCGAATTCTTTAAAAATTGCATGGTTTACCCCCGAACATTAAAAAGTGCACCAAATACCCCTGAATTCTTCAGAAATTGCACGGTTTGCCCCTGAACAATAAAAATTGCACCAAATACCCCTGAAATCTTCAAAAATTGTGAGGTTTACTCCTGAACATTTAAATAAAGATGACAATTTTGGGTAAAGATATTTTGGAAAATTCACAAGGGTCAGATGAATGATATTCACAATTCTTGTGCGTGGAAGCAACGCCCTCTCTATCTAATAGTTTACGACCAACGATGCAACGTTTTAATTTGTTCAAGGGTATTTGGTGCATTTTTAGTCTGCAGGGGTAAATCGTGCAATTTTCGAAGAGTTCAAGGGTAATCGATGCACTTTTTAAAGTTCAGGGGTAAAACATGCCATTTCTAAAGAGTACGGGGGTAAACTGTGCACTTAACTCTTTTATAATCTATTTTTATATTTTTTTCAAAGGCAAGAGTAATCTTCAAAAAAAGAAAAAGAAATGATGGATGTGGAAGCAAGAAAGTCATTTTAAAAATTAAATTGATTTTTTAAAAAAATTAAAAGCAAAAATTTATTAAAAAAATCTCAACTTTCATTTTGTTGCGCAAAACAGATTTCATTAACCAACTGTTAGCAACTTAACATGAATACAAAACTAATAAATTTCAATAAAATTAGGATTATTATGTAAAAACTGAGATTCTTTTTGAAAAAACGAATAAAATTAGATTATTCTCCATAATTTTTTCCTTTATTCTAGTTTGCCAAAATCTAACCTATTTCCCTAGGGCTGGGTTGGGAAAACCGAAAACCGCAAACCGAACCGAAACCGATCGAAATGAGCCAGGGAAAAAACCGAACCAAAAAAACCGAAACCAAATGTAAGAAAACCGAATCGAACCGTTAGTGTTTGGTTCCGTTTTGGTTTTCACTTTGAAAAACCGAACTGAACCGAATAAACCAAACTTTCTTAGATACATCGCTTTTTTATATAAATATATGTGATATGTAGAAAAATCATAGAAATATAAATGCAAATAAATTACTAGTCGATTAAAATTATTTTCTTAACTATTACTCCCTCCATCCCAAATTATTTGCAACGTTTGCTTTTTCAGCAGTCGCGGGAACTTTTGTTTATTTCTACATTTTCATTGGTTATTTGATAAAATAAAATATTTTTCACACCTCTTATTTCGAAGAACTTTTCATGTAGTTTTTTGATATGTAAATTTTATTTTTTATTTCTATACTAATATGTAAATAAAATGAATTGAAAAAGCTTGATATTTTGCCTCGGGAATATAAATGTGGCAAATATTTAGGGACGGAGGGAGTAATTAAACATTTTAGCCATATTATTATAAACTTTAAAAAAAGCTAAGAATATAAACACCAATAGCTAATCCAAATATAGAATTATATTAACATTAAAAATTGATACAAGTAATTTACATAAAAAAATACTTTGATGTTATAATGAAAATGAAAGTATTATACCAAAAAACACAAATTCTTCGTAATTAATTTTACTTGCGATGTCTTTGGAGTATTTTTTATGTAAAATTGAACCGAATGATACAATAACCTTCCGTTTGATTTTTTTTGTATAAACTCAAACCAAAAAACCAAACCTAACACAACATATTGTTATTGCTTCATTGAGTTAGTGTTTTTACAATTTTTAATGCTTATAAATTTCTACTTTTATAAACCGAAAAAAACCGAAAAAAATGAAAGAAAAACCGTATAAAACCGAACCGAATAACCAACGATTTACATATTTTTTATGCAAAATCGAACCAAACCGCCAATTTACCTTTTTGATTTTGGGTAAAAAACCGAACCGGCAAAACCGAACCCACCGGCCATCCCTATGTTTCCCGCCAAGGTTAACAATATTCGGAATTCAAAGTTCAAACCATTGGAATGAGTGGAGCCTTTAGATTCCAAAGCTCCGCTACCGCTTCTACACTTCGACCATGGAAGAAGCTATACAGAGAATAGTGGCAGACATTGAATCCCAAAACACCATTTCAGAACCTACTCTCAAAGATCTCCAAACGTTCTTAGATTACACCCTGAGCACCCAAGATTCCACAGATCTCGAAACCCTCTACCATGAAATTTCTTCAAGAAACCTCTCACCCACAGCTCTATCCAACGCACTATCCTCGGCCATGGACTCCGGCCCACCCCATCTTTCAATCTTGGCATCCACGGCTTACTTATCTCTTCTTCTCTCCCCAAATTGTCCCGTCTTGACTCTGTTCACTCCCATGTCTTTTCTGTCGCTTCTTGTGTCCATTCGCAGAGCTTTGAAAAGCAAGCATTTACCCCCCAAAGGGGCTTCAGGGGTAAGACAGCCTGTGAGAAAAGGAAAGAGGAGCGGTCGAGGAGGCTCAGGGAAGAGCAGAGGAAACAACAATGAACATTGCGAGGACGTGGGTGAAGATACGTTTTTTGATGTTAGGGTTTTGTTCTGTATCCTCGAGAGGTTGGAATTGGTGATGGGTTTGGTCCATTTGGATAGGTTTCCCGATTGTTTGAGGAGTTTGGTTCAAACTGTGGCCGACATTCCTGTAATGGCAAGTGAAATTGCTGGGGGTTCAAGTGTTTATACCAGGCTATGTGAGTTGTGTTCAAGGGTCCTAAGGGAAGTCCTTAAGACTGATCATGGGGATCTGAGGTTTTCCACTGCCGAGCTTTTGAAGTCATTGACACCATTGATTCTTTCAGTTAAGTCTCAAGCTAAGGCTTTTGCTTTAGAATTTGTCGGGAACATGATGGCGAGTATGGCCAAAGACTCACCCATAGTAAAGGAAGCGGTTGTAAATTTGCCCAAGTATTTGGTTCATAAGTCTCCAGAAAAGGCTGAGCCCAGAGCTTCAGCTGTGGCATCCATAATACAGATCGTTAAAGTTTTAGACTTGGAGGATCAAGTTGGCTTCACTGATTATGTACTGAAGATGAGCCAAGGGGCGGGGCATTTAAGGCTTTTGGCTGTGGACCTCATTCCGGCATTAATAATGTCATTCAAAGATCCACTAGGATGGGGTTCAGATATTGGTCTTGAGAGTTCCTGGGGTTTGAGGTGTTTGGATGCATTGATTCAAAGGTGCTCAGATGCTATTGCTGGGATTAGAGCTCGGGCTTTGACCCTTTTAGCCCAAGTGGTGGTACAACTTTCTGGTGATGATCGGGGCAAATCAGTGTTGAAGGAAATATTGGGGTTCAGAAATGATGGATCTAAGTTGGAACGGGCTGGAATCAACAATGTCTTGAAAAACCTGTGTGCAGATGAGAAGGCTGCAGTTAGGAAGGGTGCTCTTCTTCTAATATCCAAGTTGACATCTCTATTCGGCAGTGCTCTTGATGAAGATTTGATAAAGACAGTAGGCATTGCATGTTGGGATCCACTTGTTAGCATAAGGAAAGTGGCAATTTCAGCTTTATCCGAGGTTAATTAACTTCTCTGCAATATAAAGTGCTTCATTATATTATTGATCTCACCTTGTGTGAATGGTCTAGTTGCTTTTGTAGTTGAACTTCTTTAAATTCATAGTACTGCTAGGGAAATAGAATTTCACTTAAGAAGTTGAACTCTTGAAGCTTTATCAAAGCATTCTCTTTCCTACTTAATAATATAGATTAAGACATAGACATGGAATTTTTGTTCCATCATATTCTCTTAATAATGGTTAAAAGATAACCCCTAACACCTTTTTTTCCATGCATTCCTACTATTAAAATTGTTATAATTATGTTTCTTTACATTAGGTTCTAGCAATGATGTTGTTGATTGCATGTTTCAAGGATGACTGCAATCTTTACTTTCTGAAGATCTGAACTGCAAAATATGCAATACCACGATAATTTCTCTTCTATTCATGTCTCTCTTTCTTACTTTTTAAGGTCGACAATTCTTTTAAATTTATTGGATTCTTATATCATCATAAATTATTAAACTATAGAATCTAAATTCTTTCAGGGGAATAATGAGAGTCAATTTCTTGAGGAGGTCTTTGAAGATTGAACAATAATGTTTTGTTGAAGGGAAAACAATTTTCGTTTTTCATAAATGATTGGGAACAGAATAACTAAACAAACAATATGCTAAACAAATCACTGTTTTGTGTTCCATTTTTGGGAAAATTTGAACTAATGTCTGATTATGCTAGTTTCAGCTTGCTAAGAAGTTGTGGCACCAATTCTTTTGTACTGCAGTTAATGCTGTGATTTTCAATCCCTTTTCGTTTCTTCTTGATGTATTTTTTCTATAATTCTACATTTCAAGTTCAAACATAATCAGTGATCAGCTAAGTCAGCCATCTAAATTCTAAATCAATCACATTTTTGTTTTCTTTTCATATGAAGTTCTCTTTTTGCAGGCTTTTAGATTGGGTTCAAGAGATTTTGTAACAAACGAGTGGATTCATTCAGTTCCGCGTCTAATAACTGATAATGAAACCAGCATCCAGGAAGAATGTGAAAACTTGTTCCTTGAATTGGTTCTTGATCGAATCGCGCAAGTTGGATCCAGCCGTCCTCCAACCCAAATACATAATTCTCCAGACTTCAGTGGAAGTTCTAAAACCTCAGACATGGAAATGGAACAACTATATCATGGTGGAGTTCTATATCTTTTGAAGGAGATCTGTAATAGCGAGGTGACACCATGGGTAAAGAAAATTTGTGCAAGTTTAGGAAAGAAAAAGAAACTCAAACCTAAGATTGCTATAGCACTTCAAAACATCATAAGGACATCTGAATCACTATGCTTAAGCCGTTCAATGCCATTAGAGAAGTGGACTGCACCTTTGGGTTCATGGTTTCTTTTATCAGAGGTGTCCGTATTCCTGCCTCGAGCTGTTGAGTGGGAGTTCCTTCATCACCATTGGCAGCTTCTTGATAAGTATAAACCTAAGAATTATGCTGAAAACCAGTTTGTACAGTGTGATTTGAACTGTGAGGACTTTGATACAGAACTAAGTTCTGTTACGTGGGCTGGAGACCGAGTTTTCCTTTTGCAAACAATCTCAAATGTGGCAGTGGAGCTCCCTGCAGAACCTGCAGCTGACCTGGCCCATAATCTTCTCACTCGTTTAGAGCAGTTCAGTATGCATTCAACAGAGGTATGGACTATTGTGTATTGTTCCCTAGTTCTTCTGATCCACACCCGCTCATCCCTCTGCTAGAAAAAATAAATACTACGTATGAAATAATCTTCACAGTGAATGCATTATGTAAAGGACTTGATCCAATTGCTCTGATAATCTTCTCAGTTCTGCCTTAGATTATATTGTAAAACTAGGGAAGGTAATTGAATATTATTCTGCGCAGCTTTGACTAGTCATGTTGGGGCAAGTTTTAAAATATACGTAAAAACATCCATCACTGAAGAAATTGTCCTTGGTGGCTAATGACCTTGCACTCTTGCATCTGAATAATGGTTTATGTCAAAAATATTAGTTGGATAAGTCATTACAAGAACAGCAGAAGCAACAACAGAACCGATATAATCCCAACTCCTTTTGGGTTTGGGGTCAAGATGTATGCAGCCTTACTCCTATAAAAAAGAGACATGTTTTTCTGTGAGGCCCCATATGTAATGATGCTTTTAGTACACAAAATTTCATAGGAAGTAAGAAACAAAGGAAGTTTAATGTGCCGTTTTGATTTAATCTAGGAAGTAGGAATTGTCCAGAGCTAAAACGTTGTCGATGATGACTTGTATAGCTCCATTTGGAACGAACTGTAGTTGGATTAGTCATTCTTGAATAAAATGTATATAGTTGAATGCTGCTGTATTTACATTTTTCTATTTTATTTTATCTTCCAAATTAATCAATACCTGTGTAATTGTGTTCAACATAGTGCAATGTTGCAATTTCACAGAAGATGTACTTTCTGTTATTATTATAAAAATAAATACTACTAATAATAATAATAATAATAATAATAATAATAATAATAATAATAATAATAATAATAATAATTGTTGTTGTTGTTGTGGTTGTTGTTGCTGTTAATGTTTTTGTTTTTGTGGTTGTGACATTGTTCTCCCAGGTTGATGCTCATGTGAAAGCACTTAGAACACTGTGCAAGCGAAAGGCTATGAATCCTGGGGAGGCTGATTCCCTTGTTACAAAATGGGTTCAACAGCTTCTCTCCAAAGTATATGAAATTCTTGATCTTTATATGTCAAAGAACAAAGAAACCAATGAAGATAGTGCATTTCGTACACCACAAAGATTTATAAATGGAAAGGGGAAAGGAACTGCTGCATCATCTGCATTACTATCACGAACAGTGACTGCTGTTCACACATTGGGAAGTCTTGTTATCATTTGCCCTTCGGCTGACTTGAAATCCATAATTCCAGTTCTACACACAATAATCACTTCAGATGGTACTGACGCAAGAGCTAAGAAATTACTGGGGCCTTCAGTTTCTATCAAGCAGACTGCTCCGTCTTTGTATGTTCAAGCTTGGGTAACCATGGGCAAGATCTGTCTTGCAGATGGTAAACTTGCAAAACGTTACATTCCTCTGTTCGTCCAGGTACTCACCAAAGCGCTAGTGATCAATCAAAGTGCACTTTTGTATTAATGTATGAATGAATATATTCATTGGTTGAGAGTTATCCATGTGACATTGTGTGAACAAATTGACAATCATAGTCTGCAAGACAGTTGACACTTTTACTATTTTCCATATAAACGTCATTCTAGGAGCTTGAGAAGAGTGACTGTGCTGCTCTCCGTAACAACATAGTTGTAGTGATGGCAGATTTTTGTGTCCGACACACAGCTCTAGTGGACTGGTAAGGGCCATATTGTTATAGATGTATTTGAAAGACTCAGTTTTTAAAACTTCTTTTTTTGGTATTAAATGTTTTACATGTTGGTATTCTTATAGTTATCTCTCAAAGATAACCAAGTGTCTACGGGATCCATGCGAATTAGTTAGACGTCAGACATTTATACTTCTTGCAAGACTATTACAGGTGATTTCTTAATGTCGTGCATTTAACCTTTATACTCTTCATTTGAAGCGCCTGTGAAACAATGTATGCTGCTCCCCCAATCACAAAATTCTTATTTAGAACTTTTTTTTTCCTTAAAAAACAGAATCATCTTTGAACAAAAAAGCTACTTCTCATTGTATATATGTTTTTCTTAAAATAAAAAGTGTCCCAAGCATGCTGAGTATGTTGATTTTAGTTAACCCAACAAATAAATTTAAAATTATACGTAGTTGCTATACTTGATGATTTCCATTGTCATTTGACTTGATCTCAGAGGGATTATGTGAAGTGGAGAGGAGTTCTTTTTCTGCGGTTTTTGCTCTCTCTCGTTGATGAATCTGAGAAGATAAGACAGCTGTCTGATTTCCTTTTTGGCAACATCTTAAAAGGTGTGTTTTTCAGTGCATAATCCAAACAAGCAGGTGTCTAATGTCAGAATTATGATGCGTATTTTTGGCTCACAGTAAAGGCACCACTTTTGGCCTACAATAGCTTTGTGGAAGCTATATATGCCCTGAATGACTGCAATGCTCATACTGGATCTAGTAACTCCCAGAGCTCAAGAAATGAAACACATCTTTTCTCGATTAGGTGAGTACCCACATGTAGTTTTTCATTTTTTAACAGATTTGCACATGTTTTTGATGGGATAAAAGTGTTAACTTATGGCATTATATCTGTTAGAGGAAATGATGCAGAGTCGAGGTCTTCAAGAATGCACATTTATGCGACTTTGCTTAAACAGATGGCTTCAGAACATCTTTTAGCAACATTTGCTAAAGTGTGTGCAGAGATTCTTGCTGCTGCATCTGATGGTATGCTCAATATAGATGACTCTACTGGACAGTCTGTTCTGCAGGTATACTACTTACCACTTTATCTCCATGCCCACCTCAAAAGAACAAAAGATGGAAATCCAAATCTAATCTCTCTTCTTCTCTTTTTTTTTTTGCAAATGTTAACTAAGTTTCAAGCATGCAGGATGCATTCCAAATCCTGTCGTGCAAAGAAATCCGAATCTCAACCAGCCGTGGGATGTCTTCTGACTCGGCTGACATAGACGAAGAAGCAGGAAACAGTGGATCTGCAGTAGCTGCCAGGGGAAATGCCATAACTCAAGCTGTCAAGAAAGGGCTTATACAGAACACCATTCCCATCTTCATCGAGCTAAAGCGTCTACTTGAGAGCAAAAACAGCTCCCTCATAGGGTCTCTCATGGAATGCCTCCGTGCCCTTCTCAAGGATTACAAGAACGAGATTGATGAAATATTAGTTGCTGATAAGCAGCTCCAGAAAGAGCTCATATACGACATGCAAAAATACGAGACAATGAAGTCTAAAGCTACAGCTGCTGAGGCTGTTGCGACCGCTACGCGTGATCCCAAGGGTCCTTGTTCCAACATATTGAAGAGTGGAGTGAAGGGAAAGGGAAAGCTGCACCGTGATGATGCAAAGGTTGCTTCGGCTATGGCCGATGCAACAGCAGCAGCTGTTGCCCAGTCTGTGCTGAGGGACGTGAATCACGGGGCTGCAACGCCGCCACTCAGTGCAATGAGGGCACCTAAGCTCAAGTCCTTCTCCACGGAAAGGCGAGGAGGACGGTCTGCGGCTGTGATAGAGTCTCTGAGGAGAAGACAAACGTTTGATTCTGATGATGAAAATTGATTCTCCATTTCCATTTCATAGTCTAGAAGCTTGATTCATGCTGTAAAATACTTGCTGAAGGGCTACACTTGAAAAATCAGCAAATGTGGGGTGGTTATAATGTTAACCTGCATTAATTGTATTTAATTAATTCAAATATATTTAATTTATGTAAATGCACGCCACTTATATAATTCAATTAGTCAATAAAATTTAAGTTATTAGTAATAAACCGCTCCCACTAAGCATATTTACTGCTCCACTCACCGTAGTTAAAATAAATGAAGTCCCCCAAGCTCTTTACAACACCAACCAAAAGCATACACAATAATACAAAGGATGGTAACTGCACAACCTTCAAAGGAAAAGTTAGGAATGTGGTCTCTCCGAGAAGTAGAATACACAAAATGAGAATGGGCACTTCGAACATGAAATCCCCCTGCACCCCACCTTAACTCTCGTGTTGGGATGCAGGAGGCTCAGGGGGTTAGGAGATAGGAACCATCAATTTTTCAAACAGAGTACCGTAGGAGTCCCGAGTCATCTTATGACATTGAGTTTCAATGTCACATGAACCGAGGCGTTGAATCATTTTAAGCATGGCAATGACTCTTAAACATGAAACTCACACACTATAATTTGAAGTAAAAAAGACTTGTATATTTAGGTGCACATGTATAATTCAAAAATGAAGCAAACATCCCCCAAAATTTATTTTATTCCCTTTTATATTTTAAAATTATTGGAAAACAATGAATCATTAATTTTGGATAACATTGAATTCATCATTTGTCAGGTAACAAAACAATTTTTTTTGGTGACAATTGAAATTCGTTGAGGCATCTAACTAGGAGTGGAATGTTTAAGGGCAAGAGGAATTGTGATAGAAAAACAAGTAAAGGTAACACATATCATACCTCCAACTGCTTTTATTCTTTAAAGTAAATTTACAGTTGTTATTTGTAATGGGCACAACATTTAATCGATAAAGTTATTCTCAAAACTTTGACAGAGTAATTTAATGCAAAAATTAAATACTTATTTAGACACTTATAGTTGGTGATTTTAGTGTCATCTAATATTTTATATAATTGGGTTTACTTAGATCAAACAAGAATGTGAATAGACGTTGTCAAACAAGTTAGGATGTGCGCATTGCATACTCGTTCAATGATATTACAAATTCATAGCGAGTCCAAGAGTGGCAGCCCTCGATAGCTGGGTCTAGGGGGTGGCAGCCCCTGGCTAACAGCTTTGTAATTTTTTTGACATTATTGCTTCATACAAATCCTTCAGTTTTTTGAAAATGCAGTCCAAAACGTTAAAAGACTTGGACGTATGGATAAACGTCAAAACATGCCCATATTTGCTGAGATGTTTGCTTCACTCATTGTTTTTTGTTGGATAACTAGATGTTTCTTTTTTGAATGAAATGTCACCCTCTCCCCCTTCTTATATTGGCGATTAGGACAAAGTAGGAAGACCCGAATCCATCCTGGTTTATTCTGATTCTGAATTTTGTGGGACAAACCGGGATAAGATTGTAATCCGAACCATTTATATATAATGAGACAAGACGTGAGACAACCTAAAATCCAAACCATCCCGATCTATGCCCCTCCATTCTAGGTCAACAAAGCATTATTATTGGAAAGTTAAGACACATTCAACTTTTCTTAAAGTGTGTGTAAATTAAAGCATGCAAGAAATTATTAGGTGGAGGGAGTAGAGAAACTAGCTACTGAGTATATATTTTAGTACGAGGTGTTAGTTAGGTTAATTCCTGGTACCCGACTTCCGCGGGGATCAGTTGGCGAAGAAGGAGAAGGTGCCGCCTTTGCTTTGCGCGGCAAGGAGAGTTACGGGAGAGGGAAGAGAGAAAAGAGGTTAAGGTTTTGGGGAATAATTAGTTTCTTATTATTGGCAAGGGTAAACACCCCCTTTAAATAGAAGTTAGGGTTTCCCCATTCCTAATTAAACTAGTTTGCTATCCTGTCGGTTCAAAAAAAGCATCGAGGTAAAGAACCGAAAAGAAACCCTCGAAAGAGCTTATAAATCGCTCACCTAGTAAAAATCTAGATTACAAAATATTAAAATATTAAGAAGGTATTAAACATAATCTCGGTATCATTGGGGTGGCCCAACGTTCCTTCTTGGACGTGTATGTGTCGGGTTAATGCTCGGATCATCCACATCCTCCTGTACGGTATCAACTCCCCCGCCCACGGAAGTCGCCTTGTCCTCAAGGCGGAGAGTGGGAAATTGTTCCTGTAGTGCCACGGTAGGTTCCCAGGTAGCATCAACATCGGAGCCATCGGAATAACCACTAGCACGATGCGTTGATCCAGCACTGCCACAGGGACTGAGATGGGCCGTCCCTTCAAGAAAGCAGCGGGTAGAGCTGCACTTTGGACTGGGTGATCCCGCTGAACGAAAGGTTGGAGCAAAGAGACGTGAAAAACATCATGGATTTGGCTCCCCTCCGGTAATTGCAGGCGATAAGCAACTAGACCCACCTGCTCGATAACCTTGAAGGGTCCATAAAAGCGGCAAGCGAATTTGGCAGAGAGCGGGCGAGCGACGGAATGTTGATGGTAGGGCTAAAGCTTAAATAAAACCAAATCGCCAACATTGTAAGAGACCTCCCACCGATGTTGATTTACTCGAGATCGCATGCGCTACTGCATCTTAGACAAGTGCATCTTTAAATCTTGAAGCAATGTTGCGCGCTCCCTGAGCAATTCCTCCACGCTAGCGACACGGGACTGGACCGACATGCTCGCAAAGAGTGCGGGGGGGGGGGGGGGGGGGGGGGCTGCGACCATATATGGCCTGAAATGGTGTCATGCCCATCACCTCGTGATAACTGCAATCAAGAGCTAACTCTGCCCAAGAAAGCAAACCTGCCCAGCGCATCGGTCGCTCGTATGTAAAAGCCCGTAGATATTGTTCCAAGCTTCGGTTAACAACCTCGGTTTCACCATCTCTATGGGGGTGATACGTTGTGCTATACTTCAACGAGGAACCACTCAATCGCAGCAGCTCTTTCCAAAACAGACTTAAGAATATTGGGTCGCAGTCGGAAATAATATCCCCTGGAAAACCATGATGCTTCACCACTATCTCAACAAAAAACTTAGCGGCTTTTGGAGCATCATAACCTGCTGCTAAAGGACCGAAATGAGTATACTTTGACAACCGGTCGACAACTACCATGATGGCCGGGAAGCCACGGGATGGGGGCACACCCGTCACAAAATCCATGGAGGTTGAATCCCAAACCTGTGCCAGAATGGGAAGGGGCTGTAATAACCCGACGGGCTTCTGGGTCGAGTACTTTGTAGCCAGGCATGCCGGACAAGAAGCCGCGTACGCGCACACCTCGCGACGGAGACCCGGCTAGTAGAACACATCGGCGATCCGACGAAACGTCCGATCAACCCCTTGATGACTCGCCATTAGGGTGCTATGGAATTCATTCAAAATCTGATCCCGCAAGGAGGAAGAGGGGCTGATATAGATACGTCGTTTATAATAAAGGATCCCGGCGTGAGAACTAACCTCGGCAGGGGCCGAACCAGCTTGGACGGACGCATGCAGTGTCTGTAAGTCCGGAAGTGTGTTATTTTCTTTCTGAATTGCATCCATGAGCTTTGGAATGGCCTGGACAGAGAAGGCCTGGAAAGCGGCTGTGTCCAGCTCCTCTTCACGCCGAGATAGGGCATCCGCGCCCCGATTCGCCGAACCCCGTTTGTATTCAATGCGGAATTTGTATTCCATTAATTTCTGGATATAAAATTGTTGTTCCGGGGTTTGTATGACCTGTTGTAAAAGCTATTTTAAGCTGCGTTGATCCGTGCGAATGACGAACTCACGCCCGAGGAGGTATTGGCGCCATTTTTGTATCGCCTCCACGATGGAGTAGAGTTCTTTGTGATACGTCGATGTCGCCCGACGTTGCGAACCAAGATTTTTGATAAAGAATGCAACGGGGTGTCCTTGTTGCAAGAGAACCGCCCCAATTCCCGTGTCAGACGCATCGGTCTCCACATAAAAAGTTTGCCGGAAATCGGGGAGCCGCAAAACCGAGGCTGTGGTCATGGCCTCTTTTAGGCGTTCGAAGCTGGCAGAGGCAGTAGGTGACCACTGGAAATTGTCCTTCCTCAAAAGATCCGTTAGTGGCGCTGCGATAACCGCATACCCGGCCACAGATCGCCGGTAGTACCCTGTGAGGCCGAGAAACCCACGTAACTGGGTCGCGGTGGAAGGTAAAGGCCAAGCTGTTATTGCCGCGATCTTATCGGGGTCGGGTTTGAGTGTACTGGCAGTGATGAGATGTCCAAGATAACCAATAGTTGTTTGACACAAGGAGCATTTGCTGGACTTCACAAAAAAATGATTTTCTTGAACGGTCGCTAAGACGGTGCGTAGATGGTCCGCATGCGTCGCAATTGTAGGGATATAAACCAGAATATCATCAAAAAACACAATCACGAATTTGCACAAGTGCACCCAGAAGAGTTGATTCATGGCTGCCTGGAAGGTCGACGACGCATTTGTAAGGCCAAAGGGCATCACCAAGAATTCATAATGGCCCTCATGCGTACGAAATGCAGTTTTAAAGACATCGGCATCGTGCATTCGAATTTGGTGGTAGCCCGAATGGAGATCCAACTTAGTGCACACCTCAGCCTGGCCCAATTTGTCAAAAAGTTCATTCGCGGTTGGAATGGGAAAATGGTTCGGTATGGTGGCAGCGTTAAGTGCTCGATAATCGACACAAAAACGAAACATACCGTCCTTCTTACGGAGAAGTAAAACGGGGGAAGAGAAAGGGCTTTGGCTGTGACAGATAAGCCCTTGCTGCAACATCTCCCACACTTGTCGCTCAATTTCCGACGTCTGAAAGTATGGGTAGTGATAGGGGCACCATTAACCAAATGAATACGGTGATCCCATGCCCGGGCAGGTGGTAGGCAAGTAGATACCCCTAAAACCACGTGGTGGGAAGGGAGCACCTCGCGAATAATAGCTGGCAGATCCGCGGGCAGAGACGGGGCAACCTCAGATGCGACCACGTCGGGCAAATGCGCGGGAACGACCTCATAAAATTCCACCACTTTGGTTGTTGAGGCCAAAGTACAGAGATGCCCAAATGAAATCAGTTTAGGCCCCGGAACATCCCCACGAAGAGTAACTGGTTGGAACATTGTCATATTACCATAATCATGTGAAACCCGTCCAAGAGTTTGGAGCCATTGTATGCCTAAGACAACGTTTGGACCATGGACCTCTAAGAGATAAAGATCCACTGGAAACAAATGGTCCTGTAGGAGTAACGGTGTCTTCGGGAAAGAATACGCACAGCGCAATGAATCTCCGTTCCCGACGTAAACCCGAAAAGGAGGGACAGGATGCAATAACAAGGCAAGATTCTCCACCACCCTGGGATGTATAAAATTGTGCGTACTGCCACTGTCGAGGAGTACCTAGACGGAGACATTGTTAAAAGACCCTACCAATTTCAAAGCATGGGGGCTCGGGCTGCCGGAGCGAGAATAAACACTCGAGATATCCGCGGTAATAAGAGAGGCCTCGCCGTCTGGCAGGGTATGGTCTAACGAGTCTGGCGTGTCCTCTTCATCATCGGGACCCATGAGAACGAGAAAACGGTGTTTGCAATTGTGGCCCGGTATCCACTTCTCGTCACAATACCAACAAAGGCCTTTCTTGTTACGTTCTGCTTTTTCAGTGGCCGACAAGCGAACAACGGACAGGTGCGAGTTGGCAGCCCTATCTGGTGGGCGAACAGACCCCGAGGACAGCCGTAGAGCCGTGGTCGGGGTGAGCAGAAGACCGGAAGAAGGCGGCGGCGAAGGTGACCGAGGGGCTGTGCGTGAAGGCCATGCACGACGAGGTATGGCCAGGAGAGACGCCGCGGACTCTTGATGGCATGCCGACAATTCGCGGGCTAAAGCAAATGTCGCGGGTAGAGTAGTAGGTCCCCGGAGATTGACCTCCGTTGTACTCGTTGTTTCAACCCCGCAACATACATAGCAACCAAGGTTGACTCAGGCACCCCGACGATCTTATTGAGAAGTGCTTCAAAAGACGACTAATATAATAATCCATTACTAAACCGGTTTGAGTGAGTTTGAACAGCAACCCAACGTAATTCTCATGATCAAAACGTTGATGTACGGCCAATAGGAAGTCCGCCCACGTAGCGCCACAGTGATTTGCTTGGTAATAATGGAACCATTCCGAAGCCGGGTGGTCGATAAGCATGGCAGCAAGATAGAGACGCTCATACTCCGGCATTATAAAATAATCAAAGTACTTTTGAATACGAAAAATCCAACCTGTAGGGTCCTCCCCGTTGAATCGCGGTGCATCAACCCGCATCCGGGGTATAGGATCTGTTGTCCTGGTAGTCGTGCAAGATGGAGGCGAACGCTAGCCTTAGGGCAGCAGTATGCCGTGGTGCTGCTGGTCCTCTGGACGATTAGCTCTGTGACACGAGCTTTGTCAAGACAGAGTTATTATCGGAAGAAGCCATGAGAACAGCAATGAGATCACCAGTTGATACCCAACTTCCGCGGGGATCAGTTGGCGAAGAAGGAGAAGGTGCCGCCTTTGCGCGTCAGGGAGAGTTACAGGAGAGGGAAGAGAGAAAAGAGGCTAGGGTTTTGGGGAATAATTAGTTTCTTATTATTGGCAAGGGTAAACACTCCCTTTAAATAGAAGCTAGGGTTTCCCCATTCCTAATTAAACTAGTTTGCTATCCTGTCAATTAAAAAAAAAGCATCGAGGTAAAGAATCGAAAAGAAACCCTCGAAGGAGCTTATAAATCGCTCACCTAGTAAAAATCTAGATTACAAAATATTAAAATAATAAGAAGGTATTAAACATAATCTCGGTATCGTTGGGGTGGCCTGACGTTCCTTCTTGGACGTGTACGTGTCGGGTTAATGCTCGGATCATCCATATTCTCTTGTACGGTATCAATTCCTCATATAGTATTGGGTGAATGTTTCTCTATCTTTTTTTACCTTAAAAATCATCATATAATGTGTTCCTCTGTGCAAATTATTAAGCTGACTTATAAATTACTTATAAACTAGAAAAAACAAATAAGTCTTACTTTTTTTAGTCAATTTTTTATTTCTTCATTTTGACGTAGAAAAACTATTACTCACCTATTATGAATATCTCCAAATGACTTAAATGTCATTTAAGTCGTGTATTCTACATGAAAGAATTTTTAACTTATAAACAGCTTAGAAGTTAAAAACTACTTATAAGTAATATATGAGTAATACCCACACAGAGAAACACCAACTGAATTAGAATTCAAAAAGACAACATGTATTATCACAAAAAAATCTCATTCATTTTTTTGAAGGAAAATCTCATTCATTTTAAATAGATAAATTAAGCATCTTTTTAGACGGAGGAAGTAAGACATTTATAGATAAAAAAAGTTGCGATTTTCTTAAATTTTGAGACCAAAATCAATCATAATCTTGAGTGCAATTCAAAAAGATACAACAAGACAGAAATATTAACATTCATGCACATAAGCAATAACAAGAAGAAACATTGGAAATTAGAGATACATGAAAGCATACAACGTCTTTAATAAATTGCGATTGAACACTATCATGCACCATAGAGATGGATGAGTTAATTAGTTGTCCACCTTCTTGAGACAATGGGCAATGTAGATGAATATGGGGGTGCCTTCCTCGTAGTAAGCAAACACCGGACTCCCACCTTCGCCCCAACATAACTACGTACATATATACAAAGACGACGACGACAAAACCAACAAGTTAATTGTGTTCAAAGCAAGCTTTCCGGGTACGGCGTTGAA
This sequence comes from Cuscuta australis, assembly GCA_003260385.1. NCBI lineage: Eukaryota > Viridiplantae > Streptophyta > Magnoliopsida > Solanales > Convolvulaceae > Cuscuta > Cuscuta australis. Next base: position 2,541,549 of record NQVE01000009.1, read on the forward strand.
CTAATTAACGGTGTGACTAAAACAACATAGGCCCCGTTTGACATCAGCTTGCGTTAGAGATCTGCGTTAGTGTTTTGAGAATTAGTCTATACCATTAAAATTTTATCCAAAATGCTAATGTTAATTGATACTGTTGTTCCCAAACAAGGCCATAGTAACTAATGATACAGTCAATAAAGAACTAACTAACTAATTAACTTACAACATCAGATCTTGAAGCTTTGAGAGCAGGTACTCGGTTACTGGTTCAATATTTATGTTGAGTAGAGCTTGTTCTTCGTCATTCAACTGAGGCGTCAAATCATTTACTAGTTTCTGAATGGATGCTATAAATTCCCTCTCATAAAGACCACGTACCGGCTACGTACAAAGCGATAATTTTAATTAGGAACCTCATGACCATTACATTATATTATTAGCGTATATGGAAACATTGGCCATAAGCAGAAAAACTATATACAAACTGTTGAATAATGGAATAATTGTATTACTCAAGAAATAATGGAATACAAAGTAGAGTATATATTGAGAAGATTATAACCCCAACTAGCCTCTTTTAATTTGTACCTGGAGTCTGAAACTTTGCACAATGTCAATAACATTGAGATCGGGAGTTTGGCCGTCCTCGCCCTCGCAACCTTCATCAGCTTGAGGTACGTCAATCAACCGTATGCATGCAAAGAAAGTGATTGTATGTGTGTGCGCATTAACACACCTGTGTGTGTGTCTATATATATGTGTGTGTGTGTATACACACACACACGGTAAATCTAAAATGACACTAGTGCTACTAGTCTTATTGCTTACACTAGTTCGTTTAGTGTACCTACAGTGCTCCGTTTGTAAAAATGGCGGTTCCTACCCCCTAACCCTCCCCCTAAACCCCCCACCCCAGCCCCCCAGCCCCCTCCCTACTGTGGTATCGGGTCGGGTCTGACCCGACGGGTTAAGCACTCTAAACTTAGGAACTAAGATTTTATATTTTTATTTATTACTCAAATATCAAATAGACAAATAATACCGTACTCAAACCCGTTAAACCTAATTGCACCCTCTCTCCATCGGCCGACTCTCCATCTCGACTTTTCTCCGCTGATCGTTGCCATCTTCCGGCAATTTTGTGCCGTCTCGCGCGCCGGAATCGAAGCAGGGGCGGAATCGCCGGCGGGGACGGCAATTGAGGACGCTCCTGCTACGATGCGGCCAAAACGACGGCGAACTCCAAACCTTCTAGCAAACCCGATCTGATTACCCGATCCGATTGTCTAGTTGAGGTTCAATTTTTTTTGTTTTCTTTCCTTTGTTTTTGACAGCCACATTTATTTGGGTTTGGTTCCATTAGATTATACAATTACGGAGTACTACCTCCGTCCCACTCTTTTTGTCCAGTTTTGACTTTTGGAACTGTTCATCTAAGTACTTTGACTCATCAAATTTTCTCAATGTATAAGTCTAAAAATAGTCATGTGTGATCTTGTTTGATTTGTCTTAACATATAGATTATTAATATATAATTTTTATAATTTTTTAATTTACAAATTACAAGATAAAATGGATTAAAGAAGTGCATTGGATGATGTGCAAAAATGAAAGTGGACAAAAAGAGTGGGACAGAGGGAGTATTTTCTTTGTAGACTTGTAGAGTATTTGGGTCTAGGTACAATTTTTTGGGTCTGGCTTTTGACAGCTACAATTCTTTATTCTTCACAAGAAAAGTTTGGATTTTTGGAACCTAAGAAACAAGCACAATAGTGGAATTGCTAATCCTAATTCATCATCTTCAGTTGGACGTAACTCATGTTTAACTCTCTCTTAAAAGTTAAAAACTTAGAATTTAAAATCAGTTTTTTGACTTTTTTCTATTTACGAAGTAATGGGAGTATTGTTTAATCTCTGTTTTCCATTTACGTGATATTATTTTTCTCCTGGAGTAGCACAAAAGCCATTTGGCCCATTCCTCATTAGCCATATGTACTCAAATTTGTTTGTCTGCTAAATGCTAATAGTCAAAATAGATTTTTTAAAAAAATATAATAATCTGCAATTTTGCATATGTCTAGAACTCAAGATAAGGCTTTTGCTCTCTTGGTTTGCTTTGATTATTCCCCAACTTTTGATGTGTTTAATACAGTTTATTCATCATGATAAGCTACTCGTGATAAGCATCAAATTGATATGGGGAATGACTTCACTTGAGAATGAACTTCTAATCATTTTGTTTGAACTCTAAATTATTTGGTATTTTGATTAATGTGCTTGAATGGTTCATTTGGGACATGATGATGTTTAAAATTTTTTGCTATGTTTACTTTTTTGTTGTTGTTTTGAATGATTTTTTTTCTATGTTTTGAAAAAATGCATTGATCACTTCATCTCTGAATGCAAAATTTACAATTTTTAAATACGCCTCTTAACTCGTTGGGTCAACCCGAACCCGATAGCTCTGGGTCATGAACAAGCATCCTTAGACCCGAACCCGAAGTGACCCGAACCCGAAGTGACCCGAACCCGTTGTGACCGAACCCGAACCCGACCTGACCGACCGTTTTGCCAGGTCTATGTGGTAGTATACTGCCTAGCAGGGGGGATGGGGGGCAAGGGTGGGGCTGGGGTGGGGGGTTTAAGGGAAGTGTTAGGGGGTAGGAATCGTCATTTTTACAAACGGAGCACCGTAGGTACCCCAAACGAACTGTTGTAAGCCACTGGTGTATTAGTAATTGGTGTATTACTAAACCCCCCAGCCCAGCCCCCCTAACCCTCCCCCCAAATCGAGTGGTGCCCACACCAAAGTAGAAGAATAGAAGAAGATCTGAAAAAGATGAAGAAGATTTGAAGAAGAAATGAAAAAAGAAGTGATGACGACGATGGCAGGCGACTGGACCAAATCGGAAGGGTGGGGGGGGAAGAAAAGAAAGAAAGAAAGAAAGAAGAAGATAGATGATGAAAAATAGATAGGTGGAACAAACGAGAAGGGTGAGAAGAAAAGAGGGAGGAAGAAGCAAAGAAGAGCAATAAGAAAAGAAGAGAAGAAGAAGGGGAAGAAGAAAAAACGAAAAGAGAAGGAAGAATGAGAGATGAAAATTGAGGAAGGAGAGATGAAAATTGGGAAGCTTCTGGAGAAGAGAAGATGGAGAAGGAAGGAGAAAAGAAAAGAAAGAGAAAGGGGGCTGCAGCTCTGAGGAAGGAGGAAAGAAAGAAATTGAAAATTTAGGGTACTTAGCTTAATTTCTTTTAACTCAGAAAATTTAGCAAAAAAGGAAACAAGAAGATTATTTGTGGATCAATCAAAAAATTTAGGGTACTTAGCTTAATTTCTTTTATTCATAATTTTTGTATGTAAGTCAATACTTGTCAAATACTATACTGTTGAAAATATTTGCACGACCTCTATCCAATGACATCAATATTATATACAAGTATATAATTATAGAATATATCTTGTCTTTTATTTTTCTTTCAAACACTTCTTAGTTGAATGAGTTATGTTTTATCATTATATTTCTTGAATGAAACATATTTGAATATTAAATTAGTTCAATCTTTTTTTCCTTTTAAATTAAACTAATTTATGTTTTTTGTTATGGTATAAAAGTAAAGCGTATATGTAAAACTCAAAACAGAATTAGTGTTATTTGTAATGCATTTTAATGATTTTTCATCATTGGTGGTAGAGTTGTTCAATAAATTATTTTCTATTATTATTAATACAATTATTAATATTATTTATTTTTTCTTATTTTCTTGATTGTATAAAAATAAAACAAATAAAGTAGGAAAAAATTTTGAACAAATTCTATATAAAAATGGAAATTTTTAAAAGAGATTTAAAACTAAACATTAAAAGAATATGAGATAGAAAAAATACCAAGTAAATTTTTGCTGTTATTTTAAAAGATAGAATTTAACATGAGTAGAAATATGTAAATATTAAATAAAATTAAAAAATCAATCATTGCAGTGGAAGTGAGACATTACATACGAGTGTGAATTGAGTTAAATAATGAGTGTAACCAGTGCTAATATAGCATTGGGAGTTTCATTTCAATTGATAACTTTTCCTGATTTGTATATAATTAGAAATGTTTCTCTTTATTATGTTAGTTGATAATGTAGTCTCAAAGTATAAAGTTGGATTTGGATGTTGACATGGTATCTTAGATTAATTTTATCTCATTATTGAATAATGATGCAATTTTTTATTAAAGTTAATTTTAATTCAATTTGTTTGGGAAATTGATATTGAATTAAAAAATACTCGGAGTAAAACTTTATATATTTAAGACTTAAAACATTTTTCTATAAAAAGGTGACACACCTATTTTATTCTTTAACAAAAAAGGAGAAAAATAGATAAAATTTAACTGTATGAAAAGTGAATAGGAATTTCATTTTAGCCCCAAAGAAATATCATTCAATGTTATACGTTAAAGAACTAGAGTCATTGAAGTTTGTTAGAGTATATAATCCTTCCTGTGTCAACAATCACAACTTTGAGTATTATATTGAGAATCAGTGTTTATTGAAGATTTGAAATACATGTAGGCAAAATCTTAGAGAAGTATTTAATTTAGATTTTTAAAGATTATGAGATATATCATAATCCGTGAATAACATAAAATTAATGAATTATTTTAATTTTATTTGCAGTTAAATTGATATTGATGTAGTTTATGAATTCGATTTGTATAGATTCCAAAAAGTCTATAGATTGTTCTAAATCCCATGATTGTAAAAAATCAATAACTTATTACAAAGTTCATTAAAATAACTAAAAATAATTATTCGTATAGATAAAAAGAAACACATTGAAATAGAAATGGAGCATGTGGAGGCATTGAGCACATTCGAAAGGATGATAGATCAACCCCACTTTAGTCGCCTTTTTAAAAATAAAAAAAAGCAACCAAAGTTATGATTCTCCGATGAATACATATAAAATTATTTTTATTATAAACTGGTATATAAATATAAATATAAATTATATTGTTTAGAAATATATAAAAAATTCTATAAAATAAGAAGTGACAAAAAGATGACAATCGTGTTAACGATCTGTGTAATTGAATATAGTTAATTATTACAAGACTTGGTAACCGTCTCTCGGAAGCAAAATAGGTTCACTGAAAAAATGCAGGTTAAGCTTTTTTGATCCTGCGAGTTTCATTAACTCCTTCAAATACGAGATTGCTATTTAAGTTTCAAATAAGACAATTTACGATTATGGTATCGTATGCGATTACCATAACCAAAAGTCAAGGACAATCTTTCTCATGTTGGCATGTTCTTGAAAGAATCGGTGTTCAGTCACAGACAGTTGTATGTGGCGATGTCTAGGATACGCTCCCACGCTGTTTAAAAATAATGATATGTAATTTTGAAAATACTCCAGCTAACACACAGTTTACTATCTTTCATTCTCACCTTATCTAATTATCGTTCATTCTCATATTATCTATTGAACATAATACTACTCCCTCCGTTCCAAATTATTTGTCACATTTGCTTTTTCAACAGTCGCGGGAACTTTTGTTTATTTCTACGTTTTTATTAGTTATTTGATAAAATAAAATATTCTTGACGTCTCTTATTTCGAAAAATTTTTCATGTAGTTTTTTGATATATAATTTTTATTTTTTTCTTTACCAATATGTAAATAAAATGAATTGAAAAAACTTGATATTTTGCCTCGGTAATAGAAATGTGACAAATAATTTGGGACGGAGGGAGTATAAAATACTCTCATTTATGTTTTGTATGTGTATGTAAATTAAATAGAAAAGAAAATATTTATAAATTGTACATACATATATACTATTTATTATAAAATAATATCCAATAATTTAAAATAGAAAATATTTTTGGATAAAGTTTTTTTCTGGTGCTTTTACTTCACTAGTGTAATACGGAGTCCGTTTCTCAAAAGAGTTCCTTTTTTAACTTTGGGGGAAAATAAGGAAGTGTTAAATTGTAGTTGACTTTCCAATTTTGCCCTTGATGTGATGGGTAAAAGTAAGATGTGATAGTTTAGTTGTTAGTGAAAAAGTATGATGTGATAGGTATGGTATGAAAAAATAGGGATAAAAATGGTTTTTTAATTGAAAAAGGAAGTGTTTTAAGAAAAACAAAAAAAATGAAAGAAGAAGAGTTTTAAGAAACGGAGGGAGTATCAAATGTTTGATAAGTGGGGACCAGGCAAAAAATTCCACTTCCACACTCATAGTTTCAGCTGACTTGAGCTGAACAAAAGAAAGTGAAAAAACTCCGTTGTCCGTTAAAATCGTAATTCACGCCATCGGTAATCGTCCCCCCTCCTCCGGCGCTTCCCTTCCGACGCACAATCTCTACGACACCGCCGGCTGTCCCTATATTCTACAATGTGCGAATAGTATACAAAATGAAATGATATTTGAATCAATTCCATCATTAGGTTTAGTTTAATACTCTGTAATCGCTTATATTTGATGTTTGTTTGATTTTTTGTTTCTAGATTAATACTCCCTCCGTTTCTTAAAACCCTTCCTCTTTCATTTTTTTTTTGTTTTTTCTTAAAACACTTCCCCTTACTATTAAAAAACCACTTTTACCCCTACTTTTTCATACCCTATCTATCACATCGTACTTTTTCACTAACAACTAAACTATCACATCTTACTTTTACCCATCACATCAAGGGCAAAATTGGAAAGTCAACTACAATTTAACACTTCCTTATTTTCCTCCAAAGTCAAAAGAGGAACTCTTTTGAGAAACGGAGGTAGTAGTTAATTGGTTTTAGTTAGATAAGTGACTTATTGATTGTAGTTTGATTACTACCATCAATTTAGCCCGTTACCTAAAAAGATGGTTTTTTTAGTGCTAAAAAATGTTATTATTGATTCAGTTCTATTGTGATTCTTATGATGTGTTGCTCTGTTATGGATTGCTTAAGAGTTTGTTTCAGAAACAATGTGTTTTCTATCATTGAATGTCACACACACAAAACTATGTATGCATATGTCATTTTAACAATATTTATCTTTTGTGTTGTGTGTGCGAAATGGTTAGGTTTTATGTTGCCGTGTTCATGCATCGTGGACTTCTCAACACCAGAAGTCACTTCTGGTGTTTTGATTTTTATAAATGAAAAAACAGAACCAAACAAAACCTAGTTCTTAGTCTTCTGTAAATTTTTAACCTGCTGGTCGGTGTTGTTCTTTCCCACCCGTAGCCAGACTACATTTTTTGTGGCTGAGCATATCCTCATCGCCTACACGTTCTGCATCTAGTATTTTCTCATTTTTTCCTCTTGCATTAATGTTGTAAAGGATTATTCAAAATATCCAAAACAAAGACAACAAAGGTACTCCCTTCGTCCCATTATTTTTGGGACAAGGATGGAGTGACACAGAAATTAAAAAACTAAAAAAAGTAAGATTATCTTGTTGATATTGATGTTAAAAAATAAGATAAAGTTAGAATGAATATGAGGTATGAACTACACAAGTATGATTTAATATGGTATGAGACAAGCATTTGTGAAAAGGTAAATTCTTTGGTGGACCTAAGGTGGGTAGGCGGTAGTTTTCGCACTTGTTGTTGTGTGCTTTTTATGCTTGGTGCTTTCTGCTTGTTGTGCTTTCCCTTCGTTAATATTTAGTTTCTTCTTTGCTTCTTTGTGCTCTGTGCTTTCTCTGCCTTGTGTTTCTTCTGATTTATGTGTCTTATGTGGTCTTGTACTATCTGTGTTACGCCGAGGGTCTCTTGGAAATGGCTTCCCTACTTTAGAGTAGGGGTAAGGTTTGTGTACACATTTCCCCCAGGTTTGTGTACACATTTCCCCCAGACCCTACTTCCGTGGGATTCATTAGGTTGTTGTGATAAGTATTTATTTAATTTATTTTGATAAGCATTTATTTAATTTAATTTATTTAGGCGAGAAGGTGCCATGGAGAAGCACTAAAACTCCGTTTTCCCGAGCGAACAAAAATTGTTTCACTTGTTTACCAGCAGTTGTTTACTGTCGCACATTAAACCTCCCGCCATTACTAATTCGGAGTTCTCAAACAGTGAAAGTGCAGGGTCAAGGGATTTTCAGGCCTGTATTTGGCTCCATCTGCAGTGCTTTTCAACTTTTCTTTTCACAGCGATTTTCATATGCAGTCACATTTGGTCAATATTACTTCAAAAATAAGTGTTCTTGGTAGGAATGGCCAGATCGTACATGCTAGGAAGCTGTTCGATGAAATGCTTCTGAAAGATATAGTAGCTTGGAACACAATGCTCAGCAGCTATTCCCACTTGGGTCTTCACCAAGAAGCATTCTCTTTGTTCAATAACTTGAGATGCGGCATAGTTCAGCCAGATCACTACACATTTACGTCAATGCTTAGTGCATGTGCAGGCTCTAGTGAGCTTAAATATGGGAAGAAAATCCACGCGCTTTTAATTGTTTATGGTTACAATGCATGTTTGCCGATCAATAATGCTCTAATTGATATGTATGGGAAATGTTTCAGGCCTTATGATGCAAATAGAGTGTTTGAAGAGATGGGAGTCACTAATGAAGTCTCATGGTGTTCATTATTGTTTGCATATGTTAATGTGAATAATTTAGACGTAGCAACTGATGTTTTCAAGGCAATGCCAAAGAAAGGGCTGATTGCTTTTAATACTATGATTGCGGGGCATGCTAGACGGGGTGAAGTTGGTTCATCATTCAGCCTTTTCAAAGACATGATTGACGAGCCATGCCCTCCAGACCAATGGACACTGAGTGCTCTAATGACTGCTTGTGCTGAATCAAGACAACACTATCTTGGTTGTATGCTGCACACTTACATTCTGAAAAGCGGTTGGAGTTCTACAAGTGAGGCAAACAATTCAACTCTCAGCTTCTATGCCAGTGTGAATCAGCATGGTGATGTTCTGAAGTTGGTTCAAGGCACTGATATTCTAAACCAAGTGTCATGGAATGCTATAATTGATGCTCACATGAAGGGGGGCAACATATGTGAGGCATTCACTGCGTTCACTCAGGCACCTTTGAAGAATCTTGTTTCATGGACATCTATGATTGCTGGGTGTGCTCGAAATGGGCATGAAGAACAAGCAATTGGCTTCTTCGTTGATATGACAAGAAATGGTATCAAGCCTGATAAGTACACATTTGGAGCTGTCTTGCATGCTTGTTCTACCTTGGCTGCGCTAAATCATGGTAAAATGGTCCATGGTTGTGGATTTAAAGGTGGCTTCATTACCCATAATTATGTCGTAAATAACTTGGTTAATATGTATGCAAAATGTGGGGATATAAAAGATTCACATGGTGCTTTTTGTGAGATTTATGAGAAGGATTTGGTGTCATGGAATACCATGTTATTTGCATATGGACTGCATGGATGGTCTATGCAAGCTTTCCATCTTCTTGAAGAAATGCTGGCAGCTGCGGTGAAACCAGATAAAACCACCTTTATAGGTTTGTTGATGAGCTGTAGCCACTCAGGGCTTGTAGATAACGGCAGGGCTTTGTTCGAGTCAATGGCAGGTGTTTATAATATTCCACCTGGAGTCGATCATGTGACTTGCCTTGTTGATATATTAGGCCGTGGGGGGTACATGGAGGAAGCAAGAAGGATTGCTAACGAGTACCTTGTAAAAAATAGCACAATGCTACCACAAGAAGTTCTATTTGGAGCTTGCTCGTCTCAAAACAACACAGAATTGGGAGTGGAGTTAGGAAACCTTCTGAAAAGTTCAGAGCCCCGAAATGAGACGAGCTATGTCTTATTGTCAAACCTCTATTGTGCAAGTGGGCAGTGGAAAGAAGCAGAGATGGTCAGGCAAGCAATGGTGGATAAAGGGGTCATGAAGACCCCTGGTTTTAGCAGGATTGAAGTGCAAAAACAAGTGAAAATTTTTGTTGCCGGAAGAGAGTCGATACTATGGATGGAAAAAGTTGACGAGCTCTTGTTCATCCTTAATTCTGAGATGAGATACCCACATTATGTTCATGGCTCGGGTTCAATTACCTGATACTACTCTTCTAATGCTAGCAAAATACTCCTACCTGTCCCAAAATCATATCCCACATGCAAATTTTTGTTGCCCCAGAATCCTCTTCCTATTACCATTTTTTGGAAAGTTTGGAGAAGTGAAAAGTCACTTTCACCCCTCAACTACGCAACCTAATTACTTCATCACAACATATTAAACGGTCACTTAAAGACCCTTGCAGCCAACAACTAGACCGCCATTCCCCTCCTTCCTGTGGTTTTCTAGTTCAGAACATTTATCTCAATGTGATGTTGATTAGTAATCACAGCTAGGTGTTTATACAGGCAAGTTCTTGAGGGACACTGTTTGAAAAACTTTTTAGAAACTAAAAACAGTGGGTTTTTCTCTAAAAATAATGAAGCTTTAGAGACGGGTTTTCTAAATTCTCCACTCTTGTTCTCACAACAATTAGGTGTTATATACTCTTGGTGCATTAGATATTTGGACAGTTTTGGTCCTCCTAGCCAGCTTACCTGACAAAATAAACCCAAAATTGTATTCGGTTGTATCTGGCTGTAAATCATGGAAAACATTGATGCTTGAACTGTAGAATCTACCAGAATATGATTTGTTGTAATTCCCGTGACAGTTCCCAGTTAGTTTTTGTCGAGTATGTACTATGTACCCGAAGTGATCAGAAGTAACAAAAGCTACCTAGTTTCAGCCACATCTTGTTCGGACACTTGAACATGTCTGTTTTATTTGTTGCAGAATATGCGTGTATGCATATGTGTAGAATTCACTGCTTTCACTTAGGCACCCATGAAGAATCTTGTTTGATGGACATCTATGTTTGCAGGGTGTACTAGAAATGGGCATGAAGAAGAAGCAATTAACTTGGTTGATATGACAAGAAATTGCATCAAGCCTGATGAGTTTACATTGGCTGTACTAAATCATGGTAAAATGGTCCATGGTTGTTGATTTAAAGGCGGCTTCGTTACACGTAATAATGTTGGAATTAACTTGATTGAAATGTATGCTAAATGTGGGGAGATAAAAGATTCACACACTGCTTTGTCTGAGTTTTTTGAGAAGGATTCGGTGTCATGGATTACCATGTTATTCACATATTGCTGCATGGATGGTCTATGATTAAGTGTCTTGCTTAATGTGCAGTGCCAGAGGAGTCATAATAATTCAAAACATCACATTGAACTTCTTTAGGATCTTCAATGAAGTTTCGGATATTAAAAGCAATAATATACTTCCTCTCTGGTCCTAAAAATATTTTATATTTTGATTTTTTGTCAAACAGTGACATTCTTTTACTACAAATTAAAGATAATTTAAATAAATAAATGATATATCAAAACTATATCATAAGATGAATTCAATTATATTAAATTTATATTATGATTAAATGTACTTTTCTCACAATTTATGGTCAAAGGGTGTCACTGTTTGACATAAAAATCAAAACAGGAAAAGTTTTTAGGATCGGAGGGAGTATTAAGGGTCAAAATAAAATATCCTGATTTAAATTATTTGACCTATAGTGAACCTGACATTTTCATGATAATTCAAACTATATCAATCAGCTGTAGAGTTTAAAAGAAAATGCTGGATAGAATAATTACCTCCACTATATCTCAAGTGGTCACAAATAGTATACTCTCTTTGACTTTATTTATCCAGATTTGCAATAGGCTGAAGTTTTTTAAAGGAAATACTATAGTCAAATAATTTATAAAGACACTGATTTCATGTATAAACAGGCATTAGGATGACTCAAATATCTTATCATTTCTGTTGGGACTTAACATTGTTACAAAACAGTGTTATCTACATTTATAGATTGACTATTCTATTTTAAAATATATAGTACATAATTTTTTCTTTTGTACTTTGTCGAGCATAATCTTCCACTTTAAGACTCTGTACATGGTTGTGGATTTTTGATGTTAGGTTGGAGTTGATCTTACTAGGTTTCATTTATATTTTTATGATGATGTTTGTAACTGCAAATGTCAATTGAAGTATGTCTAGGTATTGTGCATTATACATTAGGTAGTAAATCTTCTGTCTTGATTACTTACTATTGATTCGTTTCTAATTTAGTATAATTTCATACTTTCTCAACCGAATACCTAATGACGTACACTAAGCTAATGCCATTCATTTCCGTTGGGACTTGAACATGGGTAAGCTGCCCCATTCATCTTGAGTCATTGGCATGACACAAATATGTTATCAACAGATGTTTTTTAAGGAAAGACTATACTCCATTAAGTTATAACCCCGTCTGATTCAATGTATAACCCCTCTGGTGTTATTCGCGGAAATTTTCAAAGCTTATCTAGGATTAAAGACATTCATGGAAATAAAAAATATTCAACTCTTTGCTCCTTTGCAGTGTCTGAACTCCTCTGCCGTTAATTTTTTTCCCTTGCAGAATGTTATAAACAGAAAAAATAACCCTGTTTGATTCAATATATAACCCCTCTGGTGTTTATTGCTCAAATTTTTTCAAAGCTTATCTAGGTTTATAGACATTCATGGAAATAAAAAAAATTCAACTCTCTGCTCCTCTGCATTGTCTGAACTCCTCTACCATTAATCTTTTTTGCCGTGCAGTATGTTATAAATAGAAAAAATAACATTGTGAAATGTAACATTGGTTCTTGCTTTTGGTGTACTTACTAATGGTTATTATAATTGTTCATACAGAATCTGTCGGGTGGAGACATACAACCGGATGTCTTTAATAGACTCTTGATAGATAAATCGTATCTTTTTAAAGTTGAAGTTAGGCGTGCACACTTCGATGACTTTGATCATACCTATAATGTCATTGACATTTGTTTTGATGAAAGAACAATCTCGCAATTCAAGGAAAGGAACTCAGCATTTTTCTTGGTCCAGGTTTGATTTAATTATTAATGGAATATAAATATCACTTAGTGAAAATTTTGTTATTTATAAATAAGACATAGATTTTAAGATGCTAATAAAATGCTATTTTGGTAATTTATTGGTAATAGACTGATGTGACTTTGGGACTTTTAACTAGGGAAAAATCATCACAGTATACCTTCTTTATGGGCGATGCATCATCATGTGTAAAGGTTAGGACTCTCAAAAAACTGCACAAGTAAATTAACCTTTGCTCAATTTTTTATCTTCTTGGCATGGCATATGTGTATGTTGATAGGAATAAGTTCATACTACCACCACTGATTTGCTCAATTTAGGAAAATACATACACAAATGAATGCTTTGTACTGTATAGAAATATTCCAAACTAAAATTGGAGTGTCTCCCAAATTGCCCAAAGAAATAAACCATCCTCAAATGGAGGTCACATTTTAGCACTAGCCTTTCTAATTGTTAATGTATCTTGCATAAAATTTTTGGTGCTTTGTCTTACAAAATTTGATTGAAGATTTTGTGGAATCAAAGGATAATCAATTTGAACGACTTGGAGATGATATCACCGACTCTACTATTGATAAAAGAATGAAAGAGGTTGAAACTGACTATGCAGACGGTCATGAAGCAAGCAAGAAGATGAAGACCGTTAAGATTAAGAAAATTTAAGACTATAACTATTATGTTAGCTTGAGTCATATTCAGTTCTTTGGATTTGATTTATGTGTTAGCTTGAGTCATTCTTGGATGCTTTGTTATTTGATTTTAAAAATTTAAAATTTTGTGGCATTTAGTTTTTAAAATAAGATTGCATGTTTGAATAATTTATACTCCATTCAATGTCCTTACACTCATATTGTTTCGCCATGTTTCGTATAGAATTAGATCTCATGTTAGTGGGCTTTGCCCGAATGTTGATTCGCACCACCTCTCCCCTTCTGGATCATTAGATGCATGTTTCTTCTACTGCAATAAATCAAAAGTGTTAGCAAATTAACAAAAAATAACCATTTTTTTAAATGTTCATAGCCATACTCCTTCTGAATGGGACACATACTTAGGTGTGTTTGGTTTATGCTTATCAATGCCAATATGGGTGCTGCTTTTATGAATTCATGTTAAGGCTCGGTTTGGTACACAAAATTCAGACTACAAAATTGGGATTGGGAGAACAATTTCAATTCTGCAATTTGATAGCACAAAAATATGTGAATTTGGAATTGGTAATGACAAAAACGAATTGTAATTGGAGAATTCAATTCCATCCAAAACAATTCCAAAATTTATTTCGCCATGTTTCTTATAATATCAATTAGGAAAGTAATATTTTAAATAAAATGTGACATTATGATTTATTTCACCTTTGCAGACATTACTTATGATTGACCATTTCAATACAGTGTTATACGTATTCATGATGTAAATGTATGCAAATTAAGAAAACAAAGTTACCCGTAAATCAAAAAATTTGAATTTAATTAATACATTTATACGTTCATTTTCAATTTTATATCGCATTAATTTTAGTTATCATACTATGTTAGTGTTGTATCATTCATTAAAATTCTAACATTCTATATTATATTTAGCTTCATTTTTTAATTATTTATTTAAAACAAAAAATTAATAGACTTAAAAATAACATGTGTTTGAACCCGTGCGTTGCACGGGTTAAATACTAGTTTAACAAAATTGGAGTGCATTTATCAATTCTGGTTTTTGATATTGCGATGTTAGAAAATTTAATTCACAAAGTACAAATTTGATGGGGTTGACCGGAGCCTCCAAAGAGAATACATAGTAGACATTTGATGGAATTCCTTGTAACAATGGTAAAATAAACCTATTTAGTAAAAAAAATAGAGTAACACTAGCAAATATGTGTACAGAATAGTATCCAATACTATACAACAACAAAAAAGAAAACAACATACATATATTATGAATGTTCGAATATTCTTTTAAAATTTGTTAATTATTCAAAAATTAATCAAATATCAATTCAAATCTTATATGTATATATTGTTCCATATTCGAATTTGAATTCATATTCCTTAAAGTTAAACAAATACAAATTCAAATGCTCAGTATTCGATTTGATCCGGTTTGTTTTATCGTGATGGCATCCTCATACGTGTGTATGTGTATTGTCTATATCTTTTTATCATATGAAGTTATCGTAGAATATTACTTTGTAAAAATTATAAAAAATAAAAAAATAATTACTTCGTATCAAATTACAATTGAATAAATAATATTTTAAATTTAGTTTAATTAGAAATTAAAACATTATTCAATTTGACTTTAAAAATTAGAATTGGATAAAAATATATTCTATATCTGACCTATATCCAACCGAGCGGATATCTCTTGTACTGGTGTTTTGAACTTTTGATTGAAACCCTATTTCCACTTTCGAACTCAGAGTTTCAGCAGACTGAGTTAGAATTGTGGAAGATAAAGGAGAAAAAACTCAGCTGCTTCCTCCTCCGCTTCAGCTCATCGTGATCTCCTTTGGGTACACGCCATCGGTAAGCATGTCTTGTTCGTTTACTCCCTCTCCCCGCGTCTGTTTGGCATTTTTATTCGTCCTTCCAGTCCTCCCATCCAGGCGCTTAGTCGCCACGAAACCGCTGGCTGTCCATATATTCTACAGCCCGCAAATAGTCTACAAAATCATGATATTTGAATCAATTTGATTTTTGACTTCAGTTTAATGCTCTTCAATTGCTTATATTTGATGTTTGATAATGTAGACTCCCCTCCCTTTCTTTTGACACATTTTTTCTGATATTAGTTGATTGTTTTTAGGCTAATAGTTGATTGGTTTCATTTGGATAATTGAATTATTGATTGTAGTTTGATTATTAATTTAGCTTGATACCTTAAAAATGTTTTTTTTGATTTAGTTCAATTTTATTTCATTTGAATTTTGATGTGTTACTGCGTTGTGGATTGCTAATGAGTTTATTTTAGAAAAAGGTCATGTTCTTTATCATTGAATGTCACACACATCTATGTATATGTGTGTGTATTTAAAGATATGTTTTTTGTATTGTGTATGCTAAAGCGTGGGATGTTGTGTTGCTGTGTGTGCATTTAAAAATATTTTTTTTGCATCGTGTATGCTAAATGTGGGATGTTGTGCTGCTGTGTTCATGCTTCCTAGACTTCTAGTGTTTTGGTTTTAAAAAATGAAAAAAAATGAAAAAAGAGACAATTCTATAAATAGTCCTTTATAACATGGGGTTTTCCATATAAGTTCTCAACTGTTAGGTATTACAGAGTATGTTCGTGGTCCTCTATATATGAATCTATTCCATGATCAGTCCTTTGGACCCAAATATTGTTTTCCTTTTATAGTCCACAAAGGACTAATTATGGAACAGTTCTCAAATTTAAATGACCACCAACATATAATCTTAGAATTGAGGACTATTTATGGAAAGTCCTCTTTTATAAAGGACTATTTTTAGAATTTACTAAAAAACCTAGTTCTTTGTCTTCTGTAAATTACTAGCCTGCTAGATGGTGTTGTTCTTCGTCACTCGTAGCTAGACTACATTTTTCATTGCTGCACATATCGTCATCGCCTATGCATTCTACTTCTAGTAATTTCTCATTCGTCCTCTTGCATTAATCTTGCAAAGGATTATTTAGAACGTCCAACCAAAAGACAGCAAAAGTACTCCCTCCGCCCCTCTAATTTTGGGACATGGAGGAGCAGCACGGAAATTTAGAAAAGTAAGATCGTATGGTTGATATTCATGTTAAAGAATAAGATAAAGTTAGAATGGATGTGAATTACACAAGTATGACGAAAGTAGTATGGGACAAAAATAGTAGACAAACAAGAAAGGTAAAAAGGGACAAAATAGGACAGAGGGAGTATATAAAAGAACCATTTCATCTTTAGTTTTTCTTTCATTCAACATTATTTTACTGATATGCATTTTGGGAGCAAGTGCTTGAAATGTGTAAAGCAGAAAAATGTTGATAATTAGTGTTACCGAGAAACAAATTAAAGATTACCTGATGATTCCTGATGTGTATTAATACTGGAAACTGACTTTAAATTATATATGTGACTGTGTATAATGTTTGTTGAATCATGTTGTTAGTTTGATGTCTTAACTTCATGAAAATGAGGTTCTTAGTTTATTTTATGATATTGTAATTTGGTATTATAAAGATTGTATTTTTACTTTTCTATTTAGTTTATGATTCTTGGCATAAGCATATGTTAAGTTTTTATGGAATTTATTTATGTAATACTCCCTCCGTCCCAAATTAATAGTCATTGTTTGACTTTGCACGAAGTTTAAGAAAAGTGAAATTGTGTGGTTGAAAGTGATGTAGAGGAGAGAGAAAAAAGGTGAGCCACAAAAAGCTTTCCAAGAAAAGAAAGTGGAAGATTAATTTGGGACTTCCCAAAAAGAAACAAGGAGGATTAGTTTGGGACGGAAGGAGTATAAAATATAAATATATATTATTTTTGTGTTGTGACTGTTGTGTCTCATGCTTTTGCAATAGGTTAACTTTCCATTTTGCGTGTGGTACATAATATATGTTCAAATTAGCCATGTTTCTACTCTTCCTAATTTGGGTGGCTCACTGGATTGCATTTCATTATTCAATGATCAATTTTATGTCGATTTTTACTTAGATATTATTTTAAAACTATAATTTTCAGTTTGTATTAGAGATTTAGAAGTAAATTATCTCTTAGGCCTGTTTGGAAAGATGTTAGGTCTGCTCTTCCAGAATTGAATTGAATTCATATGTTTGATATTCTTTTTGATATTGGAATTAAATTCCCATGACTCCATGATAGTAGAATTCCATTAAAAGCAAAGAATACAATTCTCATCCCCACCCTGTGGAAGGGTGTTGCAGTGTTTGTAAATTCAATCTTTAACTTTTTCATTTAAATCTGAAACAGTATTTTAAATGAAGTCTTCCATGTTATAATTAAAATGGAATGCACATTTTCAAAAATCAATCTCTATCTTTTAAAAATTAAACTGAATCAATTTTTAACCGAATCGGTTTAACTCTTGTTTAACTTATTCTCTGATTTTTTAATGCAATTCTTAACCACTTTTTAGTACTGAATCTGCTTTTTAAAAACATTTTCCTTTTTTTATTTTATCATAGAACTGGTTCTAAAATAAAGTATCTGAATTAGCAGTATTTTAAAACTGCATTGGTTGTTTTTTGAATAACTTATTATGTAATTCTTAATTCCAGCTTGTAATTAGCCTGATTTTAATTAACTTTAACTTTTAAAAAATGGAGGAAATTTTGCAGAAAAGCTACATCAAAATATTTGAGGGGCATTAACGTCCAAATGCGTAGCATGTTTAGTCATATACTCCCTTTGCCCCCAAAGAGAGTTATAGTTTCCTTTTTGGATTGTTTCAAAAGTAAACTTCATGCTTCTTTACTTTCCTATGAAAGGAACATATATGTGGTTCACAGAATTTTTTTTCTTCTAAATAAATTTCAACAGCACATTTTCACTTTCCAATGAGTTTCTTAAACTCCGGGAAGTCAAAGGGTAACCTTCTTATGAGAACAATGGGAGTAAGAAACAACTGGAGTGAAGTTAGCCTTTGCAGTTGCCTAGCCTTCTATGGGTTTGTGGCTAGCATCACCCCTTCAGAATTGCTAGTCTCGATAGAATTCAGAATCAGATTGGAGTTTTCTATAAAACCCTTGTCTAATTGAAAATGTTTTGATTCTCGTCCCTATTATCGAACATATCCATTTCACTAGATCTTTTCATTGCCTTCTTTCCAATCAGAGACACCTCAGCCGTTCCTGTGAGTGACTTCTACCTTTTTTACATATCAGTTTTTCCCTCAAAAATCAATTCTTTGTCAAAGACAAGAAACCCTATACCGGAAAAAGTTTGCTTTTATCTATGCATTTTTTTATCAAATACTATTTTTGAATTTTATCCAACTTCTATGATGCTAGAAACTTCTTAATTTTTTAATCAAGTCCAATTTAAAATCTGTTTTTAAATGCAATCCAATTTCTCGTACATGTAATTTAAAATCTGTTTTTTCTTCAAATATTGTCGTTTGCGTATTTGCTTATAAACTAGATGATGCTATTTTCATGCTACTATATTCATTGTTACTGTGAGGACAGTTTGTAGACACAGCCTAATTATTGTTAGAGCGTGAACTCTGGTTTATTGAATTTTAAAGTACATATAGTTTCATTGTAGGTAAGCAATTAATTTATTTTAAGAAGGGCTATACCGAACATAGCTGTTTGTGCTGCCTTTTTAGCTAGTATGCAATTTATACGTTGGCATATGTATATTGGATGGCCAATCATCCATTCATGATGATATAATAGGGATCAAGATTTACTAAATGAATTAAGATTGCATATGAAATGTTCTGCAATTTCAATGAGTTAAGACGCTTTCACTCGCGTAGCTGCAATGTTTCGTCACAGAGGGTTTCTTAGAGATACCCAAATGTGTTATACTAGTCATTAACATGTTAGTTATTAAATCATGTACGTACATGGATGAAGCGCAAAAATGTCTTTAGAAATAATATATTTCATTCTAAACATTGGCATTTTATTTACTTACAGTTTATTTAAGTTGTGTTATTCATTAATTTATTCCAAACAATGGAATTATACTCCCTCCGTTCCGAATTCAAGTTCTACAATTTCAAAAAAATGTGAAATTGAGTGGTTGAGAGTTATGCAGGGGATAGACAAATGATGTGAACAATATACTTTGTAATTATTTCTTTTAAAGAAAAGTGGAACCTTATTTTTGGACAAACAAATAGGAAATGTGGATCCTTTTTGGATAGAGGCGGTGCTTGGAGTTCAATTGAATTCAATTTCATTTAGAATTCAACTCAATTCCCAACCACAATTTGTTTCCTAAGGCCTTGTAAATGTATATAGATATTGACTACTCAATTCAAATCTTCTAATTTGTTTGGGGTTCTTTGTGATGCTTCATTTGAAGCAGTCTGTAATGCAGATCTTTGTGAAAACCTTAACCGGGAAGACAATCACTCTCGAAGTTGAGAGTAGTGACACCATCGACAATGTCAAGGCCAAGATTCAGGTGCCAATTTCATCTCTACCCTTTTCTCTTCATACAAAACTTTGAGTTTGTTGTTTTTTAATGGCTTTAGATTCCTATCTTATCATTCTTATTTAAAAAAAACCCATGAATGGGTCTGTTCATTCTGTTGTTATTCTGGCTCAAAACAAAACTTGATTGCTTGCTGTGCATTTGCCAAGTTTGATTATCAACACTGTTTGGTATATAACCTTTCCGTCTTTGTCTTATGAAACCGACTCCATGCTCTTGTGTTCTACTAAAGGCAAGACTGTAATTTGGATTTCTGTTGCTTATTTGAGCTTTAGCTGCTGCTTCGGGTTTAGTCTTTTATTGAGTGGAGCTAATGTCACAACATATTCTCAGAGGGACTTCCATGAATTGTTGTATTGAATATAAGACTCACATAAATTGACTAATAGTACAGTATCATTTTACCTTTGTGGACATGTCTCGATATCCACAAACCTGTAGATGTTCATGTACATGTCAAGTAATATATGGGTGCAAGTTTTTTTGGGTATTTCAACCTCCATGATGTTTCCATTCACACTTGGTAAACTAGTGTTGGTACCTGCTGCTGCAGTATTGCCCTTGGATTATGTGTATATGTTTAACTGCCAGGACAAAGAAGGCATCCCTCCGGACCAGCAAAGGTTGATTTTTGCTGGAAAGCAGTTGGAAGATGGAAGGACTCTGGCTGATTACAACATTCAGAAGGAATCGACACTTCACCTGGTTTTGAGACTTAGGGGAGGAACCATGATCAAGGTCAAGACTCTCACCGGAAAGGAGATTGAGATTGATATTGAACCAACTGACACGATTGATAGGATCAAGGAGCGAGTTGAAGAGAAGGAAGGTATCCCTCCGGTGCAACAAAGGTTCGTTTTCTGCAATTCTGCATCCCGTTTTTGTCTAATCATGAAAAATTTACTCAATCAAGTGGCATCTATCATATCCGAACTGTATACCGTAGTTATTAGTTATTACTTCCTCCATCCCTCTTTTGCAGGCTTATTTATGCTGGGAAGCAGCTTTCAGATGACAAAACAGCTAAAGAGTATAACATTGAGGGGGGCTCTGTTCTTCACCTTGTCCTAGCGCTGAGGGGCGGCCTTCTTTAGATGTTCCACTTTTGTTGGGATGGAAAAGGGTTTCTTTGATGTTTTACTTTGGGATAACATACCATATGATGACACTTTTTGGTTGGATGCTGCTTGTGCACTTGTACCCTCAAATCTAGGGGGTGGGCAAAGTAGTAAATTTCACCCTTTCCGTCCAAGTAAATTTCATCACGAACCAAATCGATTGTGCTTTCGAAATGGTACAAAACCGGTTTTGAAAATGAGAACCGAAAATTCCGAAATTTTCTTTATAACAATTAAAATATGGGTTGATATTGTATTTGTATGATGTGGTATCATGGTGTTGAATTATTCTAATCATAAAATCCAACAGTTTGAATAATAAAATGATCCAATGCGAGTTTTCTGTAAAAGATAATTCATTTACAGTAGCCATTGTTTCTATGTTGAGGTTCAACCATTATTACGATATAAGTCATGCCTCTCCTTCAGGCATACACACATATTTTCTATAATGTACATAATATAAATACCTTGGATTTGAAAAAAAAATCCGTATTATATTTCTCATTTTTTTGAAGCTATTA
Source organism: Cuscuta australis (assembly GCA_003260385.1). NCBI lineage: Eukaryota > Viridiplantae > Streptophyta > Magnoliopsida > Solanales > Convolvulaceae > Cuscuta > Cuscuta australis. The sequence continues at coordinate 2,563,235 of NQVE01000009.1, forward strand.
TATTACTCATAAATGTTTAAACATTGGTAAAATATTCTGCATAAAAACTTTGGATCCAACATTTAGGACCCGTTTGACGAGATTTGAAATAAAAAATTGTTTTTTACAAAGGGTCGAGGGTGACTGTTGGCCGGTGGGGCGGGTTAGTTAAGGTTTAGAGAAATATGAAATAATTGGACTTATACTTATATATATATCCCAAAATTGTAAACATGGTTGTAATATAACCTTTCTAGTTTAATTTGACATATATTAATTTGGTGGAATGCATGAGGTTGTGGTTTGTAATGGGGAAAGAGAAATGATTAGCACCATATCATTTTTAACTTAATAAGAAAGTGAAGAAATTTTTTAGGTCACTTAAAAGAGTAGAAAAGTGCGGAGTAGTCAAGAAAATAATTATGAGACAAAGGGATTATTCACAGTCCAAATTCATCAGCCCGAATGATTAATAATATTTATGATTACTATAATAATAACAAAATAATAATAAAAATATTAATATTGATAATAATAAAAACAACAATCCTATTTCAAATTATTATGAATACACATATACTTCTATGCAGGAAAAGAGGGAATCATAAGTGCATTCAATAAAAAGAATACACTACTCGAAAAAATGAATGCTTACTCTGTCATAAAATGTTATTCTCAATTGCTATTCACACAGTCATACATTAATCACTTTCTTTACCTATTTTCTTTAGTTATTTGAGAAAATAATATAGTCTTGTCACCTCTTGTTTTGTACTCCGTAGAACTTTACATCGACAATCAAATAAATTGAATTGAAAATAAAGTCACTCAAATCTCGTATACAGAAATGAGAAAGACATTTAGAACGGAGAGAGTACATCTTTACTACTCCGTATCATAATTGATAATAATAATTTCAAATAAATAATATTCCGTAGTAACATTATCAAACAAAATACATTATATCACTTCTTTGATATACTCATCATAGTTAGTATATTAAACATCTAATACTCCCTTTGTCTCATATTGGATGCCACACTTCGAATAATGCACAAAATCTTATCATTTTTAAGATAATTTTAATTACAAATTAGTATAGAAATAAAAGCTATAAATTACACCATTTAAAAGTACATAAAAAAACTCTATAAAACAAGATGTGGCAGATGTATTTTATTTTATCAAATAATCAATGAAAATATACAAATAAAAAAGTAATCGAAAGACCGTAATAGTGACAGTGGTATCCATTTTGGAACGGAGAGAGTATATAAACTAATTGCTTTATTTAAAAAATTATTTTTTAATTATTTAGAAGTTGTTGCCATGTGGATTGAGCGGTCCCGAAACCCGCGCATACCAATTTTAGCCGAGCTTAGATTTCAATTGTTAGGCCGCTAAACAACCGAGATCGAGCTCGAACCTAGAAAGTTCTTGTAATGTACTCCTTCCGTTCCACAAAACCCTTCCTCTTTCGTTTTTTTTTATTTTCCACAAAACACTTCCACTTTCTATTAAAAAACCACTTTTACCCCTACTTTTTCATACCCTACCTATCACATTATACTTTTTCACTAATAACCAAACTATCATATCTTACTTTTTCCCATCACATCAGGGGAAAAATTGGAAAGTCAACCAAAATTTCACATTCCTTATTTTTTTCCAAAGTCAAAACTGGAAGGGTTTTGTGGAACGAAGGAGGGAGTTATATTAGTAGGCCTGAACCCGGAGCTCGGGCCCGTACTTTGATAAGTGTAAACGAACCCACTAGAAGAAGCCCATCGTATTACCGGAGAAGCCAATTGTTTGCGCCACAAGTTAATATTCGCACCTTTCTTATCCATCCTACGCCCTGCAACTCTTCTCTGCTTATATATATACACGACGACTCATTTCCTTCGTCGTCCTCCTCCATCATCCATCCATCGGAACCTCGACTTCTCCGTCGGTCTCTCGCCTGAATTGAATCATTACCGTGTGAGTAATCTCTTCCGATCCGCTCCGATCTTCCTCAATCGCATGCTATCGTATTTGGATTGTGTTTGTATCTGCATTTCCCCGCTCCAATTGATTGATTTACTTGAGTTGCGCGCTGTGATTAAAGGTCTCTGTAACCATGGCCGTCAAGAAGAGCGTGAGTTCCCTGAAGGAGGCAGATCTGAAGGGAAAGAGAGTCTTCGTCAGGGTGGATCTCAACGTTCCATTGGACGATAGCTTGAAAATCACCGATGACACCAGAGTCCGCGCCGCCGTCCCCACCATCAAGTACCTCATGGGATACGGAGCTCGTGTTATCCTCTCTTCTCATCTCGTGAGCTTCGATTCGCTTTCAATTCTCTCTTCCCTTGTTTTATTCATCTCTTCTACTTCTTTGTGTGATTTGTTTCCGATGGCGGCACAATCTGTGTTCCTTGGTTATATATAATTTTCCATATCTGTGTACTGTTTGGATTTCTGAGATTTGCTATGAGCGATTGGTGCGCTTTGCTCTGATATTTTTATTGGGTTATTGGTTTTAGGGTCGCCCGAAAGGGGTCACACCAAAGTACAGCTTGAAACCTCTCGTGCCTAGATTGTCTGAACTCCTTGGCATTGAGGTTTGTTTTTTAGTTTCTCGATGGAAGTCCTTTCAAAATGATTTTTTGAAAAACATGATTTTCAAGGGCTCTTTTTGTTGCTTATCAATAGGTCAAGATGGCCAATGATTGCATTGGTGAGGAAGTGGAGAAATTGGTTGCTCAAATCCCAGATGGTGGTGTTTTGCTTCTGGAAAATGTGAGATTCTACAAAGAGGAAGAGAAGAATGATCCCGAGTTTGCAAAGAAGCTTGCCTCCCTTGCAGATTTGTATGTTAACGATGCATTTGGAACTGCCCATAGAGCTCATGCTTCCACAGAGGGAGTTGCCAAGTTCTTGAAACCGGCTGTTGCTGGATTCCTTATGCAGAAGGTTGGTATTTTGAATGGGCTATTTCGGGAAGTTCTATTACTTCTATCAAATGACACTTTACTTATTTGCAATTATTATTATATGCCTTTAGGATGCGTTACCACATTATACTGAAATTACTTTATCTTCTACTGTTATGCCAGGAGCTTGACTATTTAGTTGGAGCTGTGACTAGCCCTAAGAAGCCATTTGCTGCCATTGTTGGTGGATCAAAAGTGTCCACTAAAATTGCTGTGATTGAGTCACTGTTGGAAAAGGTTGACTTGCTATTGCTGGGTGGAGGGATGATCTTCACTTTCTACAAGGCTCAAGGACACAATGTTGGGTCCTCTCTCCTGGAGGAGGACAAGCTTGACCTAGCCACTTCTCTCATTGAGAAGGCCAAGGCTAAAGGAGTCTCATTGCTGCTTCCTACTGATGTTGTGGTCGCTGACAAGTTTTCTGCTGATGCTAACAGCAAGGTTTCACTCACTTTTCTCCATTAGTGCACTTTAGTTTCACTTAGCAATCTGGAGAGAAAATAACTGAGTTATTTGGAATGAAAGAAAACATAGATAAAGAATGGGTTCAAATCAATTAATTGAGTTCAGATGTTTGTTCAAATTTATTTTTTTATTGAATCTTTGTATATGAAGGTTTTGCAGTTTAAATATATGTAAATTTTTGAAGTATTTAAGCATAAGCCAATTTATTTTTCAAGGCAAAACCAAACATAAAATGTACCCATTACACGCACAGCCTTAGAATTTCTTTCTTGTATGTAGCCTCAAGTAAATAAATGGGTTGTTAATAAATGAGAGATGTCTTGGATTTTCCCCAGAAGGTTAGCGCTACTGAAATTCCTGATGGGTGGATGGGGTTAGATGTTGGACCTGACACAATCAAGTCTTTTGGTGAAGCTTTGGATGCCACCCAAACTATCATATGGAATGGGCCTATGGGTGTGTTTGAGTTTGACAAGTTTGCTGCCGGGACTGAGGTATATTACATGTTTATTCAGCTGCATTTCTTAGATATTAGTAGATTGATGATTCTAAGACTTGGGGGTTTGTTGCCAGGCCATAGCAAAGAAATTGGCAGAGCTTAGCGGGAAGGGGGTGACAACAATCATTGGAGGGGGAGATTCTGTTGCAGCGGTCGAGAAGGTTGGGCTTGCAGAAAAGATGAGCCATATCTCAACGGGAGGCGGTGCTAGCCTTGAGCTGCTCGAGGGGAAAATGCTCCCCGGTGTTCTTGCACTTGATGATGCTTGATTGAGAGCACCTGGGGTTTTGTTTCTCTCATTTTCATTACTTTTTCTTGGTTTTCTCCTTTTGGTTTTTTACCCACCAGAGGTGGGTAGTATTAGGCTCTCTAAGATAGTAAGTGGTTTAATGTTTGAATAAACTTTGCAGCCAATTTTCTTGGCTTCATTTTTCAAGACATGTGGCTTTTGCACATCACACATCTGGTGTTTTTATACTCCAACAATAAATTCACATATATCTTTGAGTAGTGATATTCTCGGTTCAAGCTTTTTGATAGAATGTCCCCTTTGATGCGGATCAGAATATCTGTTTACAAGTTCTAATCACTATTGTAGGTCAAGATTAAAGAAGTCGGGAATGCAAGATAACTTGTAGTTACATATTCTAACTATTCTTGTGTTAAATAGGTCTATTAAAATACAAAGTGATTTGATTTTTCATAGAAAATCAAAGAGAAAATAAGCAGAGCAACTGCAATATTTTTTAGAAGTCCTAGTTTTGAAGTTTTGTCATAAATCTCACCATGTTGTGTATGACCGGTGTAACCCGTTTCTAAAATTTAATGGAGGTGCCACTACACGAATATGGGTCCTGAATCATTTGAAAGATTTCTCCAAACTGTGTAAATATATTATTGTGTTGGTCTGAGTAAACCGTGTGTAGGGGGAGGCCAAAGAACTTAGATGATACGACAATGGTTGGGTTTTGTAGTAGGGTGGTCTAGCCTATTCGGCCAGCGCAAAGCTTTAATGAATAACGGGTCCATAGGCCGCGTTGTCATGTGTACCACCCCCCCCCCCCTCCTCCGGCTTGTAGAGAAGAGGGTATGCTATCAATATCACACAATCATTTTTCTCGATTTTCCTCTTTCTCGAGACCTGAATTTCTTGAATCTAATAAGAAGCAATGTGGGTGGGATATTAAAGATGATGTGATAGGTAAACAAAAGGGTAAAAGGAAATTTTGAATCCTTAATAGTGCTAAATTTGGAAATGTAAAGAATCCAATAGGATTACCAAGAATGGAAAGTGTGAAGGGTCATAGAGGTTGAGGGAGTGTTTTCAAGGGTATACCCTAGCCAAACATAATTTTGGTTTATTCTGTCAAGATAGATAGCCGGCCAGGATGACCAAAACTGTCTAGATATCCATCCACTGCACCAAAAGTGGATGAAACTTAATTGTAATGAGAGCAAGAATAGAGAACTTTAGAAAACATGTCTCTATATTTCATTATTTGGAGGAATACACAATGTTTTTAGTTTCTAAAAAGCTTCTCAAAGAGAGCCCCTCAAGATAGGGTCGTACGTACGGAGCTCTATGATTTGAGTAGTTAGGTAGCATTCTAGGTCTCAGTGGTACTTTTTACGAGTGCATTTGTACCCATCTTTGTGTGCTTTTTGTGCTTGGGGTCTAGTTAATAATGTCGGTGTACGAACTTCTTGTCTCTTCGCACTTTCTTTGCCTTTAGTTGCTTCCCCATTGCTAATACTATGTTGCTATTTTGTTTGTGCTCTTATGTCTACTTGGTGAGTTTACATACTTTGATTGTGTTGAGCAGGGTGTCCATTGAGAATGCTAGAGTGCCTTTAGTTTCCCCATTCCTTTTGTGTCTAGCATTATTCATTGAAGATATTACCTTGATTTTTGAGAAGAAATAAGGCATGCTTACCGCACCTTGTCCAGACTCTAGTTTTTGTATAATGTTATTGGTTTTGTTGTTGTATCGGATGCACCTACCCCTAAATTGATAAAATAAAAACGATGAACACATATTTCTTACTATTATAATTTATTGTTTATGTTAGAATATTATGTTTCTTATTTGAACTTTAGACCTATATTAAATTTTACTTTTCACATTTTCAATTTCATTATCCTATTTAAAATTTATATATATTTTTTGAAAATTAAATTAAATGAAATAAATGGTGGATGGCTTTGTGTGTGTGTGTGTGTGTGTGTGTGTGTGTATTATTGTTTTCAAAAGCATGAATATTCTCACAAACTATTACGGACCAATTGTTAAAACCTTCTACTCGGAATTATTTACTTCACCAATAGTTAGTTTATACTCCCTAGTGTTTGTACATTTTGATCTTCAATTGCCTTTAACTTTCATTGCATATTTAATAAAATGAAATAAAATTTTTCTAGTTTTCACAAGAAAGATACTAACAAAATTGTTTTTTGTACAGTTATCCAATACTTCGTCCCAAATTATAATGCATATTCACTATTCACAGGGTCAAACTTTATTCACTTTCTTTCTCTATTTTCGTTAGCAATTTGATAAAATAAAGTACTATTGTCACTACTAGTTTTGTAGATCTTTGGATGTAGTATTTTAATACTCCCTCCGTTCTGAAATTAACTTCACATTTGACTTTTTACGGTCTCCAATGTGACACTTTGACCATAAATATCTCAATTTTTATATAATTATATTTTATAAAAATTATATATTTCAAAATTATGTTTCAAAATGAATCTATTACTAATAAATTTATATGAAAATTCAATGTATTTTTCCTATAATATGATCAAAGTTTAAAAAGTTTGACTACAAAAGTCAAACTGGAAAGTTAATTTTAGGACGGAGGGAGTATGTAATTTTTATTTTTTAACTATATACCATTTGTCATATAAAATGATTTGTAAATAATTTCAGTCAAATATCGTAAACCGAAACAAGCATTATAAAATGGGACAGAGAGAGTACAATTGTTCTCTAATTGATGATCAAAGATTGCTCGGTTTCACTTCAAAAAGTCAAACTTGATAAATTATGAACTTTAATTACATAAAATTTGCATTGTAATTAATACAATGAAATAAAATTCTAATAATCTTTTACAAAATAAATTTAATAAAAAAATTTTGAACAATTTCTTAGACTTTTAAATTGACGATCAAAGTTTCCATTGTTCGGCTTGAAAAAATAAAACTGAAAAAGCACTTAGAACAAGACCTCTAACCTGTTTTTAAATAATTGTTTATTATGAGTTTTAGGAGACATTAATACCCAATACATGTAAACTCAATGTTAACTGTTTATTTGCATTCATTCAAAATCTAAATGTTCCTGCGAAACTCAACAAAATTTCAAAATTTTCAATTCATTTTAATTAGAAATTAGTATAAAAATAAAAAATAAGACATACACATCAAAAATTCTACTCCAAGTACAAAATAGAGATGACAAGAATATTTTCGTTTATCAAAAAATCAATAAAAATATTTTTAAATGATGCAGATTGCAATTCTTTTTTGAAACGGAGGAAGTAATGAACCTTTATTTTGAGATGAAGAGAGTACATATATGATTAAAGAGTAAATTTCACAATGATTGTATATGTTTATTGTCATATGTAATTCTAAAAGCCACTTCTGATGCATCATTTGTGAATTACAGTCACTTTTTCTTACAACTATAGTCTAAAGATATGATTTTTTTTTAAATTCTAGTCCACAATCATAGTCATTATTATTCTGTTGTCTGTCTAACCGACATCAGAATACGTGACTAGACATAAAGTTAATGTTAAATTACATTTTTAGCAGTCAAAGTAACACCAACATAACAATCAAAAAAAGACTATTTGAGAAAGATACTCATAAGAGAAGGACCACCAAAGTAAAATTTAATAATAGGAGACTAACTATAAAGTCCTTGTTATAAAGGACCAATCATGATATTTACTCATGATTAAAATACTTTTTTTATTCATTTTAACGCTAATAGCTAAGATTAACATAATACGGAGTATTATAAAAGTACTCGTACTAGTGTTATAGTGTGGATTATTGGAGTAAAATGCAACTTCAAATTATTGATGTGAGTAGTGTATTCTGTATTGTAAGATTATTTTGTATGGTCCATCAGAGTTGGACCATTTGTGTAAATGTTTTCTTTTAATCTATTGGTTAGTTTCCATATACTGAATTTTAAGTTCTAACCGGACCACAATGCAAAAAAAACAAAAAACAGGCATTAACTGGTAAGTAGAAAGTGAGCATTAAGCATTAAAAGTTAAAACACAACACTACAGTTCACAGCAGAGCCAACTAATAAAATAGCAATGGTAGATTACACAACAAAAGAAGTGGAGAGATAGACATCCCCCCATAAAATGACTTCCAATGTGCACAGAAATAGAGATATGCCACGCTAAAATTGAAGTCGGAACTTCCCAAACACAGAGCTATCATATCTACAAAACCTCTCACCACGAAAAGATGGAACTGCAAGAAAGATGAACTGCACATATCAAACACAAACTAGTTTCAATAAGTCATTTGGTAAGGGTATGTTTGGTAAGGCTTAAAGTCCGTCCCACAATAATAGGGTCTTGAGAGGGCGTGTGTACGTAGACCTTACCCAGTAGAGTGATTTCCAAAGAGACCCAGACTCAAGCACCATAGGTAATCGCGTACGCAACTTGATCCCTATGTTTAAAACATAGAGCGGTTGTTTCCGGATGACCCATGATGGGCACCGAAAGTTGCATTGACTACTGCTACTTCACTATTAAAAGAATTACAGACAATTTAAAGAACAATTTTGCTTTATTCATACTCCAAAGCCAAAAGATTGTGAATATTTGGCTTTATTCTGCACCATTAATCAATATTCAAAACTCTTAACACTAATTACAATCATTGTTCCTAAGATACCCTTAGAGCCTAAAGTCTATTGCCTTGATAAATAGAAATTAAGGATGTTTTTAAAAATGAATAAAGGGAAATTGGAATATTGTATTATGTTATATTATGCTATTATTAGTTTTTTTATAAATATTAAATACGAGAGCGTGCACGCGCACGCACACACACACAAGTAATCTGCTAACATCCTCCCCCCATAACCCTCCAAAATGAAACTTCAAAGCTGACCTGAAGTGTCCCAAACTCTTGTGTCTTTGATACATAAGAGTCTGTTTCCATGCAACTAATATTGGCATAAACATGACCAACCTCAGTTTGACATTAAAAAAATTCTGAATCAAGTCAGTAGTCAGGTTTCACCAGCCTAGGGCAACTTTGTAAAGTATGCAGAAACATCTGGGGTAGTATGATAGAGAACCAGACCTTCATCAACTGTGTTAATTCCATGTTGGACTTTCAAGACTCTCTGAGAGCAGGATCTTCTTCATTGGAGACATGACCATTCGTTCTTGGGCTTCGTGATCGGGCATGTCTGTCACGGTGTGGAGAAACAGATCGGGCCACAGATCTGGATCGCCTTGCCCGCCTTTCCTTTGACGAGTCAATCACAGGGGAGAGAGATCTTGATAGTGATCTGGATCTCCTTGAAGAATAATGAGCATCCCTTCTGCGCTCCCTTTAGACATAGAAGCAAAAAAGACAAGGCACATAAGGGATTTAGAAGCAGGAATATCAGCTCACCAACTAGCTAGTTTTCCTCTGAGCTGATTTGGTTGCTCAAGAGCAAGAGTAGGGAAAGTCAATATTAGTTAAACTACACAAGAAACCCAACAAATTACTATCAACACCAAAGAAACAAAAGATGTGTTTATTCCCATGCAATATATGGTTATTGAATCACAGCCATTACCTATATATACTTTCAGCCTTGCAAAATTACATTTTGAAGCAAACATTGCTAAAAGGAAGGCAGAACTAAGACAGCTTCAAATTATCTTTGGCTCCTCGGGCAAATCCCAGCATATCTCAATCAACAAAAGTAAAAAGCTCATACATCTTTGAAGATGATTTCTTTCTTTGGCCACCTAAGCTCTAAATTCTTTCTCTAACTGTATGATATGCAACATGAAGAAATCAATTATAACTCTAATAAATACAAAAAATGTTGCTATTAATCAGTCCACACACCATTTTGATTGGTTTTATAAATACAAAATAGTATGCAAAGTAATTCTTGAATAAATATCCCGTGGAGAATCATACTGATAATTTGTGAGGTCTAGTCAAACGCAAAACTTAAAACTAAGAAGCTTTCAAGAATATGAGTGTGATTGAATTATAACATATGCTTATGGTCCATTTTTCATGTCTTCGCCAGCCTTTTACATCTATAAGTCTCTAAAAATCTAGAAGTTCCATATGGAAATAAATAACAAATTTATGAGTGGATCTACTGCACCAAATATATTGTTTATGATCTACTAAATTTAAAAAAACATAATTATGACTTATATAAGGGAATCAGAATACCACTGCTTTGCCTGAAAAGCACAGTAGCCTAGGAACAATAGAACAAGATAAATACAGGAAAAAAGAAGCCAACAAATCAGCAATTTGTATTTGAGGTCTCTGGCAGCCCAGCTACATGTCAAGAAGATCTAATACCCCAGAAAAAAAGCAAGACCAAACTACAATTTAGTTAAATAATTTCTTAAATATACTCCCTCTGTCCACATTGTTTCTTCTCGCTTTCCTTTTTGGTTTGTGCAAATTAAAATGACTTCTTTACCCCCTTCTTTCTTCTTCTTCGCCCCCCCCCCACCGGCCACCACCACCACTAATTCTTTCTTCTCCAGTCTCGTTCTTCTTCTACAGATCCCTCCACCCCTTTTTTCTTCTCCAGTCTCGTTCTTCTCCAGATTTCCACAACAATACCCCACTAACTTATTCTCTAGATCCAGATCCAAAATTTTGCATCTCTGGTTACAGCTCCCTTCCGTGCAGCGGCGAAAGGAGGAGACAAGGGCATATTGGGAAAGTCAAAGCACTTTTGGATGGAGGGAGTATACTACATCTGTCTCAAAAAAAATCTTCTTTCTCTAATGTACACGTACGATGGTTTAGTCTTAGTAAGGTACAACTACTGAAGATATCATCAATTCTATTTTTAAATGTAATTATCTGTTCAACTAAGTTTAACATACTTAACTTAATTACAGCTCCTTTTTGCCTACAGCTTCAGCTTGTATGTTAGCAATCTGTCTTTTACAACCGTTGAGCAGTCATGAAAGTTCTGCCATTGAGAAAGCTCTATGTTGATGTCTTCATTTGTCAGAACTAGTCATGCATCCACATGAAAAGGTCTAATATTAATTGTTTATTCTGGGAGTCCCATTATCATATCTGAAAAAGTTCAATAACAAGAATTTTCTGGTTTCTGATGTTGTTGAAACTTGGTTTCTGCAGCAAGGTCAGAGATTCAGCTTTTCCTCTGTCTATTTCTTCAGAACCCCCGACGTCTCCCTTTATTGACGGAGCTGGTCGCCATCAACCTTGCAGAAATCGAAGGCACACTATTTCGTGAAATCGGTGGTGCTCTATCGTCAACAAACTCAGTATCATAAAAATGGATGTTGCCGTCGCTTTCTTCATCATTGTCATTGTCACCTTCTTTTATTGTTAGAGATGGGTCTGGTTAGAGAGAGACGGAGATCTGAAAAGAAACACAAATTATTCCAAATTGATCGTCCTTTAATTTTTTTGTCGCCGGGCATTGTCGCTTTCTTCATTGTCGGATTGGGTGTCTTCTTCATTTGTCTAATTACTCCAAATTCAAATGTCCCTAGTTAGGGTCAAGATTTCTCCCTTCTATATCAATTCCTTTGTCGCTGGGTACTTTGGTGGGAGTAAGAAATTGTATGAGAAATACAAAAAGTAATTAAAATTTAAGTGTAGGTTAAAAAAGATAATTGTGCCTTTTGAGTGTTGATAAAAAAGGAAAGTGACAATTGGGACGAGCCAAAAAGAAAAGGTGGACATAAACAGTAGGACAGAGGGAGTATATCATACCAAAAGTCTGCCACATATTAATCTTACAGACAGCTCCAAAACTCAATCTGGTGGCATTGTAAAACATAACGCCTTTCCTTGGGCAGAAAGCTCAGTTTAAGTGTAAGCCTGAAGGTTTTTTAAAACTGATTTCTATCGGTGAACTTTCTCATTCTCTTGGTGTGAATATATCCTTTACCCCAACTTGTTTCTATCGAGGATGAGAGTTCAGGTTAGACAATTGTAGCAGAAACTGAGTACTCTTTGATTTATTTGTAATGTTTTGAAAAGTACTATTCTGAATTTCTGATTTTTAACTTATGTTTCCAAAATTATATTCAACTTATGTTTCTTATTTTGAACATATACAAAGTATCTTTGATTTTTTACTTATGTTTCAGAGCACTTAAGGCTGAAGGTTCGAGGCTTCGAGCAATGGAGATTTTTTACCTGTCGGTTATGGGGATGTGGTTGCGTGTCCAAAACAACTCCAAATATTAGATGGGAGATGTGAGCGTATCTCCAAAAACTGTCCAGAAGGCTCTGGTCACATTTGATGATAATGTTGAAGAACTACCAACAGAACAGCCACCACCATCGTCTACGGATTCTACTTATCATCCAAGTTCTAGGACAACATAAAAAAGGAAGCTTGTTGCTTTAAATTTTTTATCCGGAGTCAAAGGTGCCCAAACATAATTTGCTTTGATCCTAAGGAAAACTCCTGAAGTTGTGGGTGAAAGACACAATAAAGAGATCATTCAGCCAACCCTTGAGCACTCAACATGGAGCACAGAGGAGAATGAAAGGGTAGTTATACATATTGCTGATTTCTTCTTTGAAAACAATACCACTTTCAATGCGACACATTTGAGGAGTTATGATTGAGTCAATTAGGCAATATGGACCCAGACTTAAACCTCTCATCTACCATGAATTGTGTGTACTACTACTTGAAGAGCCAAAGGGAGACTGAGAAGCTTAGAAAAAAACATAAAGCTTCTTGTAAGGATCGCGATTGTACAATCATGTCAGATTCCTGTGCAGATGCCAAAGTGCCAAACATCAAACTTTGATCAAATTCCTTGGAGTCAATTGATGCATCCAGGTGAGGCTTACTTGAAAAAATACTGGCAAAATGAATAAGGACAGAACTGTTCAATTCGTGACATATAAGGGTTCAAATGACAAAGCAACAGCCAAAGTGGTAAAGGAGAAAATACCAACACTCTTTTTTACTCTTTTTGTTGCACATTGCATTAACCTCATATCGGAAGATATTGGAAAATTCAATGTTCGAAACTGCGTGTTGTGTTTGAGGGATTTTTATTCTAAGGTGTATTGCATAAGCCTCAGGGCGTATTGAGGTGTAAGCTCAATTTTAAAGTTTAAAAAATATGCATTTCACATATTTGTAACTCTTTTTTGTCCTTCAATGGTGGGTGTTGAGTCTATCCCATATTTCCATGCTGGATCCACCATTCAAGCACTCTGTTTTACTAAGAAAAAATCTAAAAAATCATGTACACACAATTTTCAAGTTTGAATAACAAATTTAAAACAATAATAATAAGAGATAAGTAACAACAACAAAAATTAGCATTAAGATTAAATATAAATGGGTTGTAGCAAAACAAAACTACCAAGAAAACAAAGTTCAAAATTCAAATACACCATAACCTTGAAAAATGAAGGGAAAAAACTTAAAAATTACGAGGTAAAAATAAATAAATATTACATAAGACATACTGAGTAAAAAAAGTCATGATGGCTTGGCAATAGAAGAGAAGAGCTTCAGGAGAAGCAGCAGCGATGAAAAACCTTAAACTCACTATGCCGCATTGCCGCAATTAGATGATATCGGAAGAGGGGACATGCTTGTCTTTGGTTAGGATTCACGGAGAATTTACATAATTTGACTTTTAGCATGATCTTTTATGGACAACGGTGATGAAGCTATGGCTACGTCTAGCAGTCTTGAAGGGCGAATGTCTCCAAGAGAGCTTGTACTATTGAAGCTACTCAAGGTACAAGTACTTATCAATGCCAAAGAAAGGCTAGTACTATCTTGAGAATGATTGATGAAGAATCACAAGATGTAGTAAACATTTTCACATAATGAAGATGAGAAAGATGACTTTGCACAACCGCCACCTACTCCTCATCACAATGGTGACAATGTGATCAAGGAGATTGTTTTTATGCTAGCTTTATCGATGATTTTTGGACATGTCCTAGCGGTAAATTGGTGACGTGTTGTTGAACTATGGGAATAGGTTTCTTGACTAGCAAATAGCTTAATATTTAATCAATTGTAATGAAGTGAGCTAACATTTTCTACATTTGGATATTCAGCTTACCCTACAAAGAATTACATATACTCATCTATATACAGGACTAACAGAGCGAAAGTTAGAACACAAGTTCCCATCCAATTCAAGCCTTTAAAAGTTGGCTCAACTTCAAATTGGTTCAACAATAGACTAACGATAAAAGGTTTGATTAATATATTAGTTGGTACAACTCATTGGGACTTGAATTGTTTACAGTCTTTACTCAAAGGAAAAATATTCTAACATACAAGAGCACGTAACCACCTCACTTCTGCTCAAGTATTCAAAAGCAGGCTCAGGTTCAAGATGATTCATTAATCAAGCTAGATTCAAAAGTTTGATCAATATGTTAGCTTGTACACATTGGTGGGAGAATAAAATACTTTAAACGGAAAAAAGGTAATACAAAGTACAGATAGTCAGAAAAATATGGCAAATTGAGAACTCAAAACTTAAAGAAAGGGTGATTGGACTTTGAAGGGAGCAATAAAAATGACCAAGGTGTGATTCATTAAAAACAGACCTCAAATCATGTCGTGCTGGGGTGGGTGAACGCGAATAAGCTGCCACATAAAAGTGAAAACTATTATTCATTGAGGAATGATAAGCTTAATAAGCACAACCATAGTAGTTAGCAATTGTATACTAAATTACTACCTCGCATTCATCAATTAACTTTAACAAAAATAAGAACATATCATGTTATGTACATACCACTCACACAAGCATTTATATGGGACATAAACAAGTGTATGTGTGTGTGTGAGTGTGTGCGCGCACATGCACACATGCTCTAGAGTGAAATGCTACTGAATCATCATTTCTGGAAGAAAAATGTCTTCCTGTTTTGTTTTTAAGTAAAATTACTCATCTAATGCATCAAGAAGGTGGATAAAATTAATTTCCAAAAATATACGGCTTTGAAAACTGAAACCTCGAATGAAATATCATGTGAAGCCCTTTGCATCATTGACACGCTGAGGTTTACAAAGTATGATGAATCTCTTTAAAGTTTAAAATATGTATTTTAATTTTAGGGTAAACACATGATGCTAATAACTTTCCTATTTTTGGAAATTAGATGAACAAGTATAAAGTTATACTGACAGTGATATCTCCGCCTTGGGGATCTTGATGGACTGTGCCTCCTAGAACTCTGTCTGTAACTATATAACATAGTAATAAAAAACGTTGACTCAGAACCCACCAAAAAGTCAGAAGCATAAGATAATGGATACTAAAAATATCAACAAAATACTGGCTACAACATGAGAACACCTTGTGCGTGTGAGCCTACGCATTTCATTTGGTGTCTTTCTGTTTTCTTCAGCATAATCAATTCTAATCTCACGCCCACCAATGACAGTACGATTTAAGCATTTCTTAGCCTCAGCTGCATCTTCAGGATAACGAAACTTCACAAATCCAAAGCCCCGTAGTTCTCTATAAATGCAACAGTAACCAGGAGAACATTTAGTAGGCACATATCAAAGGCATGCCAATGAAAATGTAATTCAGCAGACACCAAGAACCCAGACTCACGAACAACTGACATACAAATCTAGCAGTCCAGACCTCAAAAAGAGAAAAGAAACATAGCATACCCGCTGTAGTAATCTTTTGGTAAATAAACATCTCTTAGCGGACCAAAACGCGCAAAGGGTATTCTGATGTCTTCTGGCCTATAAAAGGATGAGTCATAATATGAATTTCACATTCTCTACCAGCTTATAGAAAGAACGAACTCATAACCTTTTGTCAAAAAGGATTCACTTACATGCAAATGCAAACACAAACTCAGAACAATACGGAGTATTATATAGAAGGCTTCCATCTTTGAGAAGGCCCAACTTTGAATCAATCTCTTAATGTCCATGTGAATGGAGTAAGTTGAGATAGCCTCTCCCTCATGAATATGGGCATTATATCTTTTCCAAATACCCCAGGTGATTAACCCAGGCATTATGTGTGTGTGTATACACACACACACACACACACACATATATATATGTACACGCACACACACAAGCATGCACCCAGACACACGCACACACTTTTGACCTTGGGCTTTCACCTGTTCTACTTCGGGCGTATGAGTGTCCATGGTTTGGCAACTTTTGATCCTTCAAGCCACATACTCAGACAAAAACTAACTGGAAATTTCTTATAAGAATCTATTCTCTTGGTGGACTCTATAGTTCAAGTCTACAAATCAATGTTCCTCCTACCAGATTGAATTTTTTATTATTTTTGTCAGGATACGTGGCTAGGAGGACCAAAAGTGTCCAGATATCCAATGCACCAAAAGTGGATGAAACCCAATTGGTGTGAGAACGAAAACTTCAGAGTTTTTAGTTACATTGTCTTGGAAAATACTGAGTGTTTTTAGCTTCTGAAAAGTTTTTTGCAAACACCTAGACTTTACCCTCAGGAGCTCGAATGTATTATAAATTAGCTGTGATCGGAATCAACGAGACACTTACACGCATAAGAATAAGAATATATATATTCCAAGAGAAGGAAAATGGAACCTTGAGTTGAGAGAAATGTTTCGGACGAGAAGGCCGGAGGGAGGAGGGGAACGGCGGTCAACACGTCGGTCGAGACGGTCTTCGTAACGATTGCTTGTCCCGGGGCTATGGCTCCTGCTCCGGCTCCTGTATCTTCCCATTCTTCCCGTTCTCAGAAAACCCTAAACCTTTCCTTGTCTTGTGTTTGCAGTTCCGACTTCCGAGTCAGGATACTTGTTGCAAAATGATGGGTACACAAAAAAGTGTACCCAAACATCCCCACCCATTCCATCACCACACAAAAAAAGCAAAAAAAATTTCAAAAAAATTTAAAAATAAAAACAAAATAAAATGAATGGTTAGTAAGAGGGTGGTGTACATTTGGGGTACACTTTTTGGTGTACCCCTAGCATATCCCTTACTTGTTTTTCAAATTCTTTATTTATTACGGAGTAGTATTTTAAATTCGGCCGGGTTCCATTCTAGTTGTCACGGAAGCCATTGTCCCCTACGGAGTTCTGTTCATAAATTGATGATTCCTACCCCCGGTAACCCTCGTCAAGTCCCAACTCAAACTAATCACTCTACCTACGTCGATTGCACCTCGTAAGATACTTACGAGGTGCAATTGACGTAGGTAGAGTGATTAGTTTGGGTCGGGACTTGGCGGGGATTTACCGAGGGGTTAGAGGGGCAGGAATCATCAATTTTATGAACGGAGCTCCATAGCGGGCAGTGGCTTCCGTGGCCACTGGAATCCAGTAGCAATGGAATCGGGTCGTTTTAACTTTGTTATTTGCAAGTGCTACCCATTTTCGATATCATCTAAAACTAATACTTTTAATTTTGTCTTTGTTTTCACTTTCGAAACAACAAAAATTAACTTTGAGTGATTATTAATTTGATAAAAAGTAATTTAACAAATGACAATGTTTGACCTTTTTTCTTATTGATAATCATAGTGAAACATAAAGATATAGAGAATTGTCTTCTTTGAAATTTCAAAGGTAATCCAAGATTAGACGATACCAAATTCATTTGTGGTATGTTAACTTTCTTTCTGACATTGTTTTCTGATACTATAACTACGACAATGACGTTTTTCACAACTCTTCAATGACCAATCTTATATCATTACACAATCAAAATATTTAATCAATGATTCTCAATAATAGCATTTAGGAGTAAGCATCGGTCCAAACCTAGATCGGTCCAAACCTGGACCGGACCGGTCCGGAGCGGGACCGGGCAGGGACCGTATAAGACACATTTCTTGGACAGGGAACCAGCCCGAATAAGATAAGGACCGGCCCGGGATGGAGCGGTAAAACCCATACCAGACTGTTTATGCCAATATTTGTTTAAAAAATTATCTTATCTATTTAAGTTAAGGTGTCCACTTGTAAAAAATATTACTATTACTAATTTCTAAATTAATCTCCTTGGATAGAAGTATAAAGGTATTGAAATAACAAAATAAGAGTCTTAAATTTTTTAAAACCAATATAGGAGTATAATGACAATGAGATGTTAGAGAACATCTTGACAAATGACAATGAGATGTTAGAGAACATCTTGACAGTGTGATGGAAAGATGATGAGAATGTAAGACATTAAACGTTGTCAATCACCATTATTTAAATTTTTTAACATAGTATCAATGCTACTACAATTCTTACACCCGGCCTGGATCATAATCCGACACCCAAATCTTACATACTCCGCGGTATATCTTTTTTATAAGTAAAAAAATAGTAAATGACATCATTTTAAAAAGGTATACGAATGTTCAAAAATTTCTTTCATTCTTCCCACGAAAAAATCATTTCTTTAAAAGAAAATAAAATTGTAACATTGAATTAGTCTTAAAAATATTGTAATATAATTTGTAAGGATAAACTTTATTAGAATTGTTAGTATTTTTATTTAAACTGACTATTTGAAAAAACTTGTGATAAAAAATACGATTGACATTGAATTAGTCTTAGTAATATTGTAACATGAGCAAAATATAAAAAAAAACTTCATAACTCATATTATATTATTATATAAAAGAAATATTAAAAAAATAATAAAACTTGACTAGTCCACTGGTTCGGACCAAAACCTGATGGACAGGATCGGAACCCTAATAAGAGATTTTAGAGGATCGAAGACCCGACTGGAAAGGGACCGATTTTGATCGGGTTTCGGGCCGGTTCGAGTATGGACCGAATAATCCACACCCCTAACGGCATTGGTACTACTTTCTTCAAAACTATTTTATGGTTTAGATTCTCAAACATTGAATCGATTTCAAATACTGAATCATTATATCGCATTTTATACAGCAAAATAATACTCCCTCCGTCCACCTAAGATCTTCCCATTGCGCGTTACGAGGCTTGACCGACTTTATTTTTAATTCAATTTATTTGAATATAGGGGTAAAATTTTAATATAAAATTTATGTAGTAATAAACTACATGAAAAGTTCTAAAAAACTAGAGGTGATAACACTATATTATTTTATGAAATAAGTAGTAAAAATAAATAAACAAAGTGAATTAAGTTTGACCCTGTGAATAGTGTTTGGGAAGATCTATGGTGGACAGAGGGAGTAACACAAATGGCTTGGAAGTTGGAACTAACGATTTTAATTTTGCATTATAAATTACCGAGTTCAAATTATTTATATTTTTTTCTCTACTTATGTAAAAATGCTTTAGATAAGACAAAAGACTAGATATTTTTTTATAATTATGACTAAATCACTACTTTGTATATTATTAAAACAATAGAAATCACCATAAATAAGACTAAAACATAAAGAAAAGTACCAAAATAGGACTTTCATGTTTTTTTCTCCGAAATAGGACTTTGCACTGTGGTAATGTGACTTTGCACTATGGTAATGTGGCAGTGTACATGTGCACATTACTATACTTTTTTCGTAATGTATATGACCATGTTTGGTAATGTAAGTCCTATTTCGGAAATAAAAACATGAAAGTACTATTTTGGTATATTTTCAATATTTTAGTCTTACTTTGATAAAAAAATGTTTCTAATAAAAGTCGGACAATCAGTAGGAATTACAAACAAAGTTTACGTACATTTATGAGTTATTTAATTCTTAAAGAAAGAAGATATAGTGGATTAGTGGACAACTAAAAACTTTGTAATTTTTAAAGCAAAGAGGTGTCCATTCTTCATTATGAGTTATTCTTCATTGTTAGGGTTTACAAGACAAGGCCCATTGGGCCCGTACAAATATATTACTTCCTCCGTCCCTAATTTGATTACAAATTCTGGGTTACGGAGTGAAATTTTCTATTTTTGAAATCATTTTATTTACAAATTGGTATATCGATAAGATATAAAAATTACATATTAAAAAACTACGTCAAAAGTTCTACAAAACAAGAGGTGACAAGAATATTTTATTTTATCAAATACTTAATGAAATTGCGTAAACAAACAAAAGTTATCGAGAGGAGATAGAAAAAAATTGTAATCTATTTAGGGACGGAGGGAGTACATAATACGGAGTATAATATAAATTCTATCTACAAATAGCACACTACTTTATAAGTTACTTCAACACTCCCCCTTGGGATGAGTTGTAGGTAGAATAGCGATATCTTAATGTCTTATCAAAAACATTGTCAAGTGCCAGTAACCCTGTGGGAAAAATAACATTGATCAAAAGAAATAGTACCTATTTAGAGATTTGTGATTTAGACTTCTCATATTGAATCTATTATTTCTTTGATTATTACTTTGATTCCTATCATTCGTGTTACCTCATTAAAAACCATACTAAGTAACAAAACCCTATAGGAAAAATAAACCTTGGTTGCATGGAAAAGAGTTTAACATCCATGTTAGACTTTCTCAAGGTCCAAATCTCCCCATGATGTGTACATTCTTAAGGGAGATTTGAGAGTCTACGCATCGCAATATTTTCACATGTTTCTCAATTGTGGCCTTAGGTAATGACTGTGAATAAATCTACCACATTCTCCTTAGATTTTATTTGGTTTACTTGTATCTTGAGGAGAGTTTGTTGTTGTTGGTTATAGAAAAACTTGGGAGAAATGTGTTTGGTGTTATCACCTTTGATATATCCAAGCTTCATTTGTTCGATGCAAGTAGCATTATCCTCGTAAAATAGAAGTAAAGAGATCACCAGTCAACAATACTATATAGCGAATAATTGTTGGTGATTCATATCCAACATAAATACTTAGTCGTCTTAGAGGACCCATTTTAGTACGTTGTGGGGGTGTGATCGGCACGTACAGTGCAAAACCAAAGATCCATAGGTGTGAAATATCAGGCTCATAACTAGTCACCAACAAGTATGCAGAAAACTGTTGTGTGGCGGTGGGTCTAAAGCAAATAAGTAAAGATGCATGCAATACAATATGAGTCACATGACCCCATGTAGAGATTGGCAAATTTTTGTGCGCAATGCTCGAGCTACCATTTTTAGTGGGGGTTGCTCCCTAAACTTTTTTGAAAATAGAGTAACCGGTGCTCTACATGTGTTCAACATAAACTTCAGAATATCTTTTCTAGGTGAAATAACTTCTTGAAAACTTTGGATTAAAGATTCTCTAATGTTATTTATAAAGAAGTTTTTTGAAATTTAAAATATATACTTTGTTACGGAGTAATTTTTTGTAATGCACTTTGTGCTACATTACTTATAACATACTTCATAATACATTTGTCTTTTATAACTATTTGTAATAATTTAGAATTAGTCATGTTACTCGAAATTTTCTTTAATTCTTAAAAATATTGCATATTACTCCCTCCATCCTAAAACGATCTTCTCGTTTTTGTTTACGAGGTTTGACCAACTTTATTTGCAACTTAATTTTTCTTGACTTTAGGTGTAACATTAAAAAAAAAATTATATATTAAAAAACTACATCAAAAGTTCTACAAAACAAGAGTAGCAAGACTCTATTATTTTATCAAATAATTAACGAAAATAGGTTTAAAAAGTGATTAAAGTTTGACCGTGTGAGTATTAATTGAGAAGAATATTTTAGGATGGAGAGAATAATTTAAATTACATTTTCTTTCCTTGTAACACACGGGTACGAGGTCTAGTTTATAGAAGTGTAGTATGGATTTATCATTGTCCCATGTATTGTCTCGTGGTCCATTGGTTCAACACATTTCTCCTCAACGAGGGTCCCTTAGCACTGATTGGACAATTAAATGAGAGGAGGTAAATTGAGTCATAATCTCAGTCAGTTGGCATAAGGGTGGAGTTCATGCCTGATACCTATAGAAGCCCTATATTTTGCAATATTGCCTCTCATCACAGCCATCAGACTTCGAACTCGGGATTTCTCTCTTGTAGCACCTCTATACTAACCGCTTAGCTTCGTCTCCCGGTTGCCTTCTCTACTATCTATTCTCCATTTAATAATTAATGGATCGAGCAAGTTACTTGGCATGTTCAATGTTTATTCTATTTCTTTGTCCATTTTTCTTTGGATTATGTTGTACTTCATCCGTTCTAAAATGGATACAATTATTACTATTACGACATGTTGATAATCGTGAGATTTTATCTCGTAATTCTCAATTTGTAATCAAAATTGGAATGGAGAGTATATAATAATAGAATTAATTTAGGGGTACACTAACATGGGGTACCCTATATTGGTGTATCCCTAGCATTGCCCATAATAATATGATGAAGTGATACTATATGTCTGTGACATTGGGAACATAATATCTTGATTTATCATTTCAATAAACACGGTCTATAATAATCATACTCCCCTCTATTTTTTAAGGTTTTGAAAAGTTGTTCATAATAACCTTTTTCAAGTATACAGGTTTGCTTCTCAAAATTTTCCAAAAATAGTTGTGTCCGCATTTGTAAAAAAATGTACTCTTAAACAAATGATTTAGTTCTCTATTTGTATTAAGGATGCATATATCCTACGCCAACAATATTTTAATTTATCATTACTTCTTTATTGAATACGAAAACGTAGCCAAAGATCAATCTTGTGTTTGATCTTCGGTGGTGCAATAATAACCCTACGTTCTTAAATATGTTAAGAATGTATTGACATATACTATCTTGTAGTATAATTATTAGTGTTAAAGAAACGAAAAAATGAATAATTATTTTGGACAAACAAAACAAGCGAACGACTACATCTAAAAGAAATAGTATAAGTTTTAGTACAAATGTAAAAAAAAAATAAAGGACCATTTCAAAGGAAGACGAAAGTAAAAGGTACATTTCTCCCATTTTACTATGCCTAAATTAGCTACAAAGAACATATTTCTTCCTACAACATAACATGGCACAAAGCAATTCTATTCTTTTAGGAAAGCTTACATTACATTTTCGTATGCAATGTTTTCGTGTTTGCGCTAAAATCCTTTCGGTTCTTGAGATCTCATTCCACGTCACGCACGCTCCGTCGAAGAAGAATTTCTATTTAATCCAAACAATTCTCTTTCGGTGGCTGGTTAGGGTATTTATCTATTTTTTTGAGTTGATGACTGCTTGAATTTCTTCAAGAGTTTTTCCCTTAGTTTCCGGCACAACTTTGACCACAAACAACATGGTGAGCAAACAAGACATAGCATAAAGCGTGAAAGTACCTGCAAAAGGAGAGAATTATTATTTTCCATAAAAATGGAAAATCCAACACAAAACGAAATATGTTCATCTTGTATCTTTCTGTCTCTAAATAAACTTCTCGTTTCTTTTTTTTAGTATTATTGTTGTTTTCTTTTTCTCGCAGTGAAGAAGGATGTAAAATGCAAAAAAAAAAAAAGCTCACCAGCAGAACTCCATTCCATCATAAAGTTGAAGGTGTAAGACACTACCCATGCACCTAGCCAGTTTACCAAAACAACCAAACTTCCAGCAGCTCCCTTTACATGAATGGGGAATATCTGGGGAAGAAGAATATTAATTACTCATCAAATGTTCAGTGTTTGATTTAGGGAATCATGCTAGAATAACACCAATAATTTGTGAGGAAAACAGCATCACCATTGGTGTTATGGTAGCATTACTGTTAATTCAGAGCTGGAAAATTAGCATGTATTTAAGATTGGGATATACCTCTGACATTATAACCCATGGAACTGCTCCCATTCCAATTGAAAATGCTGCTATATATATCTGCTCAATATGAATCCATGAATTTAATTAGAGTTATTCAATGATGGGTTTTTTTTCCTCTTCTTAAATCAGCATTGTTTGGAGGGAGAATTACCAGTACTCCAGATACAGCTAGTATTGGAACAGAATCAAGGTAAACACTTTGACCCTGAGTTAAAAAAAAAGAATCATTAACAATTAGTTTGAAGATCATTTATAAAAGTAATTCGTAATTTGTTATAACACATTGGCCATTAATACCTTTAGATAAAAAGAAACTGCAGTAAGAGAGCACCCAATGAATGTTCCCGCTGATGACACCTAAAGCAAAAAAAAAGTTTTTAAAGTAACTTGTGAAACACTGACTAAAACTATAGTAAAAACGAGAATTACCAAGAGAAGTGGGCGTCTTCCTGATCTGTCCATCAGCATTGCCCCGCCCACAGTTATAGGGACCTGCCAAAATAACACTAGTTCCAACCATTACAAGATGGTCATGAAATTTTTTGCCCAAAACACCAAAGCTTTAGGGAATGCTGAGAATTAATTAATTTAATTGCAAACCTGCACAATGGCATAGGCAATAGTCCCAATGTTTCCATTTGCTAGTCCTGCAATTTTCATTAAAAAAAAAGAATGTATGATTAGTGCTCTAATCAGACATGTCTATGAGAAATGAGTTTAACGACAAGTAAAATCTGTTACCTGCAGCAGAGAATGTTTCACTAGCATAGAAACCAATCCCATTGATCCCAATAGCTTGTTGGAACACCATTAATCCCACGCCAGTAATTACGGAGCGAATGTATTTGGCATCCAGCAAGTCAAGGATTCTTGCTTTGGGCAGACTTTGGAGGCTATCAACATACATTTGTATTTCTGCAGCCTCTTGACTCACATCTGCTTCACTCCCGCGAAGCCTTTGCAGTGCTATGTCAAAATCTTTCTCCCGGCCAACTTTAGCCTGTTCAAATTTTAAATAGTTATTAATGATGACTTACTGGCCACCAGGAGGACCCAAGGATGCACATGGAGCCAATAATGATGACTTACCAGCCATCTTGGTGACTCTGGGATGAAGAACAAACCAACAAGCAAGAACAAGCATGGAAGAATTCCTGCAAGTATATATATAATTACATATAGAAATATGGCTTCATTTGGGATATGGGAACAACATTTCTCATTAGTGTTTGTGTTTTGGGTTATAACTTTTTAATTATGCAAATTGACTTTGAAAACGCTAACTGCTAAAAGCTATCGTTGGATGAAATTTTCAAGACGCTGAAGCTAAAAGGTAAACTTAATGTCATACAGAGTCTAAATGTTCATTGTTTCACCACAACTCTATGTTTTAAGTTCTTAATTTTTATTAAGTGAAAGAAATATCCTCTCACCAATGAGGGCTAAATATCTCCAGGTGATGACAGCCCCTAGTAGATATGCAACTGATGAGCCACAAACAATCATAAGCTGCATGCAATTCAAAACAATGTATTCGTATAGTAATTATCAATCCCCCATACACACACACACACACACAAGCTATGCAAGTTGGATGTGAGTAAGGTTCGAACTCATGACCTCTAGGTCAGTGTTGTTGTAAGTTTCCAATATCATGTAATGGAAATCAACCATAAGCTCAAGTTTGTGCTTGTAGACACATCAAAGGTATTTTATATTGTTAGACAGAGCGGATCAATTAACAGAGCCCAGTTATTATATTATTTGTATTGACTTCCTCTCCTTTGCAATAAACAAGAATGAAGCATATGTAGAGTCAAGATTTTTGTAATTATGACAAGACATCTAATCTCTTTTTCTAACGTAAGACTAATTCCTAAACTATGAAAGAAAATAATGGTTAGAAACTAATTTCTAATATATACTCCCTCCCGTCCTTATAATAAGGACCAGTTTGATATTTTTGTGAAATCATAAATAAATGATTGTATGATTTAAAAATGTCATTTTTTTTGTCAAAATATGTCATACTCCGTAACAAAACTAACCCAAAATTATATAAATATACAAAGAAATTAAGATACTTCTTTTAAACCCTAATTTCTAAGTAAAAAATCAATGGTTCCTTATAAGGAATGGAGGGAATACTCTAACAACACGCACACACGAATGTCTCTTAGTACCGTCAACCACCATCAACTTTGCATTAGCATGATAGTAGGTAATGTGTAGCGTGCGGATTTGAAAACACTAAAGTTAAATGTTGTAGTTAGATAGTTTTTCGAAAGAGTTAGACGAGAATTTATTTGGTACAGTGAATAAGACTTCAGTGTATCTTTTGAATGTGCTATTACCTGATTAATTGTTGTTAGTCCGCCACGAAGATTTTTTGGAGCGATTTCAGCTATAAATACGGGAACCTGTTGCAATGTTATGATATCAACTTATAACTGGATGCTCTATATGTGCTCATACAAATTTAATGTAATTAAATAGTAATTCAAATTAAACAAATACTCTAGGATGGAGGGAATATATAATATTTACCACATAAGAGAATATTCCTATGCCAAATCCTGTGAAGAACCTTCCCATATCAAGTGACCATGATCCCTTTTGTCATCAGTAAAGGGAGTAAGTATTAAATAATAATAATAATAATACTCCTTTTGTCCCCCCAATTAGTTGTCCAATATCTTATTTTTATTTGTCCGGATTTAACCTTAATTGTATGAAAAAGGTTGGGGTTTTGACTCAACACAATTATTAAAATATTCAAATAGTATGACTGTATGAGTACTGTACTTTGTAAAATTAATACACGAAAGAGTGAAATGATATATTACCGAGTACAAATTAAACTACTCCATCAAAGCCATCAATGTAGTTGGCTCTTTTGAACTTATTTTCATTTCACTCAATATTTTTAAATTAAAATTACAAACTTGCACTTTACTTAAATTCAGTTGAGAACATTTAAAACAAAGCGAATGAATTCTATAAACACAAGCACACCAACATTAACAACCCCATAGAATCCCAGCAATGCATGTTCCATTTGGTAAACTAACGGTTGTTTTTACCAAATGATCCATTTGGTAACGGGTTGTTTTTTTTCAAACAATAAAAAATAAAAAAAAAATTGTGTTTTTTGTATTTTTAAGCAGCCAGCCATACTTACCATTGAGTAATAAATTGCAAGCCACCCAGCAATGCAGATCACCGCCGACAATCTCATCGCCTGTGTGACATTTTTATATAAAAAAAAGGAACAAAGAAAATAAAAACAGACCCATGTAAATAAACATATGGAATTTAAAACTTCTTGAATATGTTAATCTCTTTTTTTTATTGGTAAAGTTTGAATAATAAATACGCACCCCTTTTCTACCCATGAGGTCTGCAATTTTGCCACTTGCAGTTGCGCCAATCATTGCTCCAATTGTTATAATAGAGCCAAACATGGAAAACTGCAATGTAAATATGCAAACCTAAATTATCACTAAATAGGGAAACATATATAGTCCCGAAACAAACATATTTCTTCCGTCCTAAATTAAATTTTGTGTTTTGACTTTGATTTATGCAGAGAAAAGAAAATAATTTTAATGCAAACAAAGGAGGAAAATGAAAAAATCATTTGGGGACATATCCTTTTATTAAACTTACAAACCTTTTCGAGAAAAGAGTAATGCTAGGGGTACACCCCATTTGTACACCATCATTGTCAACCATTCATTCTATATTTATTCATTACTTTTTTTTATCAACATTTAAATTATGTGGTGGAGATGCTTTGGGGTACACTTGGGTATATTTTTTGGTGTACCCCTAGCATTTTTATCGAGAAAATTGTATTCAGGCAATTAGGATATTTTAAATTTAATTTGTTGTATCAATTCAAAAATTTTAAAATTAAATTTATATATTTAAAAACTACTACAAAAGCTATTGATTTTTCCGTTCTAACACTCTACACGAGAGTTTTCAATATTTATCAGATCTGTTACTGGATCACATCACAAAGACTCTGTTGGGAAAAAGATTGCTTATCTTAAATGAAATTAAAATTGGGCCAACAATTTGATTTTTAACAACTGAGGACTAGAAAGAAGATGTAACTACACACTCTGAATACAGTAATGCCGAGTAGTAAACGGAAAGATTAAAAAAGAGCAAGTGCAGTAAAACTTTAAGATAAGAACAAGCCAAAAAGAATTTACCTGGGCCACTGATAAGTCCAAGTCTTTTCTAATGGCAGATTGTGCTGGTGCTGAGTATCCCACCTGCAAATCATAGCAATAATGTTCATTCATTGATTCTCCAAAAGTGAAATCGCTCACCCCGGGCGCCCTTCACCCCCGACCCGACGAGAATGTGAGAGGAGGTAAATCACGGTGACCCAAGCACAACACTTAGCTAGACCATATCCTAGTTCGCACCAGAGACTCCCCCCATTTTTCAGAGGTGGTCGCCTCCACAACGGTCGCTGCCAGGTTTCGATCCTTGGTCATTCTCAAAACTTCACCAAGTGTTTGCCACTTGGGCTACCCGTGCGGGTGTACTATTTAGAGAATTAAATTCTACGGGAAATGACTTAATGACTTATGTTTTAGTCCGATTTAGTGTAAATTGCACTTAAGTAAAAAAGTGGGGTCAAATTAATGACATAATAGTTAAAAGTTTTTTGTCAACATAGGAGATGAAAAAAATTGGACGGTAAAAAAGAAAAGTGAGAAAGAAATTAATTAAACTAGGAAATACTAATTATTCTCTTCCTAAAAACAAAATGAACTCTGATTAAAATTATTTTCAATTTAATTTATTTAAATATTAGTAAAAAACCAAAATTACACAATAACAAAAAAACATTAAAATCAAAAGGTTCTATAAAACAAATTCTAAGTTTCTAACCACTCGGGGACTAATGACACCAAAGTGACTGGTTCAATTCCCAGTGGAAACGATTAAGAACAGATATTACAATTGTACCCAGTAACAGAAAATACTAGCATTTAAAAAAATTGAAGTAATTTTAATTGTCGAAATTGTAAAAATTTTGCAGGGAATTCAAAATATTTATAAGAAAGAGAAGAAGGAATGGATGAACTGACACAAGATCCGAATTCAAAAGAGCCGCAAACAGCAACGCAGGTGCTCACAATCACCATCCAAACCGAACCCTTATTATTCTCCTCAATAATTTCTTTTTCTTCTTCTTCGTCAATAATAATCTTTGAGGATTGAAGCAGGAACGGCACCTCCAGTTCATCGCCGACCCCAGTCGTCGTCGTCCCTTTACTCCATACGCCGGCGCCGCCGTTTTCGATGTCCTTATCGGCCGTCGTCATTGTGCCGCCGGGACAGACTGCCGGAAGGACCCAAGTGGCCAAGTGTTTCGGGTGGGGGGACGCTTGGGGCGGAGAATTGAATCTGGCTTTCAGCGGTATTTATACCCATGGGAAGATATTTATCTCAGCTTTTATTTTTATTATTACTGTTTTTTTTTTTTGTATAGGTTGGTTGATTTCGAAATTGTTTTGGTCAATGAATAAGACACGGGCTAGGTTATGTTGACGTGTCAATGTGTCATGCTAAAATCCACATCGTTTGATATTAACAAAAGTGTTTGGTTCATAGAATTGGTGAGGAATGATTTTTTTTTCTAATTTTTCTTACCAAACTCGTTTAGAGGATATGATTTACTACAGAAAATAGGGAGCATCTTGGATGTTCAAAAACCATATTGTTTCATTATGAGTATTAGAGCAATGGAAATATGTTTGATGCTGGGGCGCCATGGGGCGTTTAACGCCTCTTCGGCGTTAAACACCGCCCCCTAGGGGGCGTCATTCCGGCGGAATTGGGTTGCGTCAAAGGTTTAATGCAATAACTCTTCCCCCCCTCTCCGACGGCTAATTTAGCCATTACAAATTTTTTTAAAAAATTAATTAATTTTTTTAAATAAATATCAAACCCAATCTTCAATCCTCTTCACAACTTTCCTTTTTCATTCTCCAATCTTCAATCTTCTTCACCTCTTTCCTTTCTTCAATTTTTGTTAACATGAATTCCTCTGGCTCTGGTTTTTCTCCCGACGATCTCGAGCCAAACGAGTACGCGATGTGGATCTTCCAACAATACGGGAGTAATCCAAGGTTGTTTGAAACGCAAACATCGGTGAACCTCGATGAGCCGGAGTCGATTCCGGAGACTCAACCGAACCATTAGGAACAAAAAAGAGTGCACACCGGAAGAATCACAAAGCGAAAGGCAAGAAACTGATTATCGAGGCGGCACCGTCAATCCAAAAGTAGATGCCGGAGAAAGAGTCCTTGTTGGCGTCGGCTTGGGTTGACGTCTCCGAGCATCCTATCGTTGGTAAAAATTATATGTTTTCTAATATGTGTGTTCTTATTTATATATTTGTGTTATATTTGTGTTAAAAAAATCGTTCAATTATATAATTTTAAAGGTTCGGAGCAAACGAAAGATGCGATGTGAGATCTTATAAGACGCCTCGTACCGTACCCGGGACCAACTCACTTCGAAATGGGGTCACATCAACCGTAAAGTCT
Source organism: Cuscuta australis (assembly GCA_003260385.1). Taxonomy (NCBI): domain Eukaryota; kingdom Viridiplantae; phylum Streptophyta; class Magnoliopsida; order Solanales; family Convolvulaceae; genus Cuscuta; species Cuscuta australis. The sequence goes on from NQVE01000009.1 coordinate 2,593,654, forward strand.
GAAAGTTTATCAGAGTTTACGAGGAATGCTATTGGTCCTAAAAGAGCGGGATGAACGACGTCGATGTTCTCTAGCTAGCCACGGCTCGGTATCAAGATGACGTGCACCAAGGCAAGGTGTCCATCGATCTTTGGAGAATTTTAAGCCTTCACCAAAATGGCAACAACTCAACAATTCCGAGGCCGGATCCGAAAAGAAAAGATTCTCTGTCGATGCCGAGGTTGAGGTCGAGGACACTATCGGTTCGTCCGAACAAAGGCCTCTCTTCAACGTAGACGATTTCGATGACGAGGACCTCATTTCACGGCCGATCGAAAGAAAGAAAGCCACAGAACGAAGAGATCAAAATAATGGAAACCGACCTTGATACATACTTATCGGGCTTCAAACGTATGATTTTCGAGAGAAGACAAAAAGAGATCAAGGCTAAATATAATTTACCTTAGTTTTTTATTAATGTATTTTTTATTAAATGTAATTTTTATGAATTATTTTCGTTTTAATTTTTTTAATTTAATGAGTGTAATTTTTTATGAATTATTCTCATTTCAATTTAATTAAATAATTAAATAATTGGATTTTATTAATTTAGTTTTAGAACATGTTTATTTAAAATGTAAAAAATAAAGGATTAAAGCCCCGGGACTTCAAACTCATTTTCATTGAATCTATGAGGTAAGTTAAAGCTGACGTGGCAGAGAGAAAGTTTGAAGTCTCGGGACTTAATACGTATTTCTAGTGCTCTTAGGCCCCGTTTCGTTCAACTTATTTTTTCTGTTTTTTTCTTATTCTTATTAAAATCAGATCAGATCAAACCAGATCAGATCCGATCGACTCGGATCGGATCAGATCAAATCAGATCAGATCCAATCAAGAATTAATAATAATAATAATAGTAATAATCTTAAAAATTAAAAGGAATAAACTTTAGAAACAAGTTAAATAGAAAACTGAGAAAGTAATCCTTAATTATTAGACGTCGGAAAAATTATTTTTAAAATACATTGACAATGTCAATCTAATTCTATTTTTAAAATAAATTTTTATTGCTACCTGTAATTTGAGTTTTTAAAGTTTTGATCTTTTACTACATCAAGTTGATCAACTTTGATCATGACTTAGATAAAATTAACATTTGATATTCATATACGGAGTACTTTTTAGTATAACTGAAATAACTATTATATCTATGGTGTTATATTAATCATAAAAAAAGTTTTGTAGTACGAAGCACACGTTGATATTTTATATGGATGAGATATTTTAATAAAAATACTATCCCTTCTCTATATTGATTATCTAAATTTAATTACTTTTTAATGTATATATGAATTAAATATTTATTCTAATGTATATATGAATTAAATATTTATTCTAATGTATATATGAACTAATTATCAAAATATTAAATCAATATTCTTATTTCATAAAAAATAATCATAAAATAAAAAATATTATTACATTATAATATGAATGATTATTCCAATATATGAATTAACTAATTTTATTTCATAAAAAAATATTGATTATATTATAATATGAATTATCATTACAATTTTCAAATGTTTTTATAAAGTCAAATCAAATTATTGATTTGAATTTTAAATCAAATAATAATTAATCAGATTAGATCCAATTAGATCAGACCAGATGTGATCAGATCCAATCAGATTAGATTAGATCAGATCAGATCTAATTAGATCAGATCAGATCTAATTAGATCAGATCAGATCTAATCAGATCTGTTCAGACCAGATCATATCATATCAGAACTACAAAAAATCATATCAGATCAGAAAAAATAAGTTGAACGGAACAGAGCCTTAGTGAAATTTGAATGAATTTATTTTGAATTTTTAATATATTTATGTAATGGGATATATAGTTTCAAAATAAAATTTATATATGACAAATTCCATTAAATTTTCAATAAAATAATAGGTAACATGTGTTAAAAAATCTCACATTGAAACTTGAAAAAAAGTATTTACTATACAAGCTCATAGATTGAACTAAGTAACCGATTGGATTCAATCTTTTAATGTATTTCAACACAAGTGTCTTATTATTAGGGGCGGACACAGGTTGGGTTTTGGTTGATTATGTTTCACTCGTCTTCCGACCCTATTTCTAGAACGACGGGTATAAACGGGTTCTGCCTATTTTCAAGCAGCTGCAACCAGATCCGACCCAATCTCGGGTCGAACTATGCAAGTTACGGTTACCCGAATTATTTGCCCACCACTACTTATTATGGCTTAGGCAGCGTTCCGTTCAACTTATTTTTTCTGTTTATTACTTATTCTTATTAAAATCAAATCAGATCAGATCTGACCAGATCAGATTCAATCAGATCCATTCAGATCAGATCAAATCTGATCAGAGCAGATCAGATCCAATCAAATCACATCTAAACAACATTATTACTATTACTATTACTATTTATATTATTATTATTATTATTACTATTATTATTGTTAATATTAATATTCTTCTTATTATTATTATTACTATTTTTACTACTCTAATTAATATTAATATTATTATGATTATAATTATTGTTACTATTGTTATTATTACTATTTCTATTATTACCATTAAATTTATTATTACTATTATTATTATTACTACTATTATAATTATTGTTACTACTGTGACTCAAGTTGTCAAGTTGTATCAGCTTGTTAAGCACCTTTAAGCTTAACGGAGTTAGTAGAGCTTTCAAAAGAGTCTCTTGGGAGACTCGACATAGCCACAAATTGTGGTAAGCGAGTGTAAACTGGTGTGTTCTTTCCTTACGCTCTTTATTTCTCGCTTACTTTGTTTTAATTTCCCGCAATTTCCTTTAAGTGCTATTCACCCTCCCCCCTTTGGCGTTGAGCCTTTATTCTAACACCTCATTGTTCACTTGAGGGAGGATCAGGTTTTGGTCAACCTCATTTGTCATGGTGTCCTTCAAGTCATTCTAGATGTTCATTTCTATCATCCCACGAGTCTTTCGCCTAGTTGTTCGAAACAAAAAGGTAGAACTTTCTAGATTGGAGTAAAAAATTGTGAAAATATCAAAATAGGAGTCACAAGTCTTTTAAGACTAAAATAGAAGTTCACATTGTCATTATTAGATTGCCACACTCACCACATTGTCAGATTGTAACTGTCATACTATCATCGCGTGCCACACTGCCATTTGTCGCTGTCGGCCACCAGGATGCTGCCGCGGATCACCGACGGTAGACTGATCACGCTTATATATTACATTGTCATCACTTTTCATCACATCACACTGTCAATGCGTACTCTTACACCACACTGTCATTGTACTCCTATTTTAGTCTTAAACGATTTAAGACTCCTATTTTGTTATTTTTTTACGTTTTTTACTCATATTTTGGGAGAATTCTTTAGCAAAAATGGCATGTGGCTCATTTAACCCGATTGTTTATCTGAAAGTACATACCGGTGACTCGTGGTCATATAGGTGTTGTTGTTGCATTCTCAAATAAGGGTTTCAAGGGGAAGGAAGTCCATTTACAAATGTCAACCGGTTATATTCAAAATAGCTTGATTGTCCACATGGGGAGAGTCTTACAGACTTACAATATCCTACATCGATCACAAGTTGAAGAGAAAGTAATCAGTATATAATCTCTTGAATTGAATTAGATAATCAATTAGCTTCAATATTTTAATGTGTTTTAGCCAAAATATCTTATGTCTCAGTCTAGTGATCTCTTACTCTATCCTAAATTTTATCAATATGATGTATTTTTTTTAATAAATGATCAACACAAATAAGTAAAGAAAAAAGGAAATGGTTGACCTATTAAGTGAGACCATTTGGAACGAAGTACTCCGTATTACTACGGGGTATTTAAGGAAAACAATACTACCATTAGATTGGATCTATAAAAATATACTATCATTAAATCTTTTTAGAATGATGCTTAGATGATGTCAAGGTCTACATTTAAAATGTAGATCTCCTCACATTTTAATGAACTTACATGTAGATATTTTCTTTATTGAAACTGTCCACTTCTTTTATACTACAAATGCATTAAGGTTCATATAATGAGCATGGATATTAGGTCCACAGAAGAATTTATCATCTTTTTAATTACTTTTTTCAAAAACAATCATTTATATAAATAGTAATAATAAGTGTGTATCATTGTTATGACTACAACTTCTATTTAGATTTAAAAATATTTACATAACGCATTACGCATGCCATATATTTATTAATTAGAAAATAAAACTAAATAGAATTATATTTTTAATTCAGAATATGTTATCATAATGTTAAAATTATTAGAATGCTCATGAGTCGTCCATGTTAAATTTGGATTAAAAGTAATTTAGAAACTAGGGGAGTATCCTTCAAGAAAAACTAGGGGAGTAAAATTAGTATATGGGATGTGTTTCAAATTTTTGTAAGGTGTGAGGTTATGTGGTATGAGTAGGGCTGTTCACATTTAGGTCCGGACCGTTAGGTCCAGACCGAACCCGGACCGAATGGATTTCGGGTCGGTCTTCGGTCCAGAAAATTTAGGCATTCGGGTTTTGGCCCGGTCCGGTCCAAACCCGAAATTATTTAGGTCCAGACCGATTGGACATTTGGACCTAATGACCCTACTGGACCTAAAAGACCTAAATACTAAAACTCTACTTTTTAAGTTCCGTATTACACTTTAATGCTCTATTTTAATAGATATTTTAATTTATTTAATTAAAAAGGTTTTTCATTAAGTAATTTTAAAAAAAATCTAAAAAAAAACGTTTCATATTTGTTTTTATGGTTTTACATTGAAGTAGTTCATATTGTGTATCCATTTTAAGGTTGCATATTTTTTTTATTCATTTTCTATTTGAATGATACAAAGTAAAAAGTCTAAAATATATTTAATTGATCAAAATAATTAAAACAATATGTATTTTTTTGGTCCAATCGGTCCGGATCGGTTCGGTCCTAAATATTTTTATCCAGTCCGATCCAAACTCGAGTAGATTTAGGTCCGGTCTTCGGTCCGATCCGGTTCGGTCTAGTCTTAGATCGATGAACAGCCCTAGGTATGAGGCTTGAAGAGATCCTCCCTCACGCCTCATCACGCCCTCATTTGTCGCACCACCCTGCTGGGATCAAAGCGGGACCCTAGAGGATGATCATGGTCACCTCGTTGCCCCTCCCCCCTTCTTTTTTTAAAATAGTAATCAATTCAATCAAACATTAATATAACTTCGCACATATCACTCCTCAATTACTCTTACTAAGGCCCCATTTCGTTCAACTTATTTTTTCTTATTCTTATTAAAATCAGATCAGACCAGATCAGATCAGATCGAATCAGATTAGATCAGATTCAATCAGATCCAATCAGATCAGATCCAATCAGATCCAATTAGATCATAACAGATCACATCAAGAATTATTATTATTATTATTATTATTATTATTATCATCATCATCATTATTATTTTTATTGTTATTATTATTATTATTATTTTGAAACTTATTATTATTATCATTATCATTATTACTATCATTATTATTCTTAAAAATGAAAAAGAATAAACTTTAGAAACACGTTAAATAGAAAACTGAGAAAGTAATACTTAAATATTATACGCCGGAAAAATTATTTTTAAAATACATTGACAATGTCAATCTAATTCTAATTTTAAAATACATTTTTACTTGTAATTTGAGTTTCTAAAGTTTTGATCTTTTATAAGGATGAGATATTTTAATAAAAATACTATCTCTTCTATCTATTGATTATCTAAATTTAATTACTTTTTAATGTATATATAAATTAAATATTTATTCTAATGTATATATGAAGTAATTATTAAAATATTAAATTAATATTCTAATTTCACAAAAAAATAATCATAAAATAAAAAATATTATTACATTATAATATATTCTCATATATGAATTAACAAATTTTATTTTATTAAAAAATAATCATAAAATAAAAAAATTGATTATATTATAATATGAATTATCATTACAATTTTCAAACATTATTATAAAGTCAAATCAAATTATTGATTTGAGTTTTAAATCAAATCATAATTAATCAGATCAGACCAGACCAGATCAGATCCAATCAGATCAGACCACATCAGATCTAATCAGATCAGATCAGATCCAATCAGTTCAGTTCAGATCAGATCCAATAAGGTCAGATCAGATCAGATCAAAACTTATCAAAATCAGATCAGATCAGAAAAAATAAGTTGAATGGAACGGAGCCTATGTCACACATTTTTTATCACTCCACGTAGGGATGGCAATTCAACCCGAACCCGAGCTTAACCGACCCGACCGACCACTAAAATATCCAAACCCGACCCGAAATTTTTTACCCGATCCCGACATCGGGTCGGGTGTGGGTTTATTATTTTACCCGACCCGACTCAAACCCGAATATTTTATAACATAAAAGCCTATCTATGGATATAATGAGCACTCCGTATAATCTCTTGACAAAATACTACTATATCAAGTATGCCTTTTATAATCATTTTTATAATTTCTTAATATAAAAAATGAGACACAAAAAAAATTAGATGTAATCTTTTTAAAATTATTGGGGTACGCCGAATTGATTATTGGTTAAAATTCGGGTTCGGGTCGGGTTTTCGCTTAAAAAGTCAGGTTTTGGCTCGGGTTCGGGTTTCAATTTTAAAAGTCAGGTCAGATTCGGGTATAGTTCTATCCGACCCGAACCCGACCCGTTGTCATCCCTAACTCTACGTCTCCACGTAAAAGGCGAAGAGGATGTGATGGTCAATGTGGGTGGGTTGGGGGCGGGGGTTAATAGGTGGACATGTTTGTCGGGTATTAATGGCATTAATGAATTAATAGTTGGTGTTTTTAGTAATACCACGGAGTAGCCAAGGAATCAAAATATAAGACGACCGAAAAGAGAGGTGGACAAATTGTTTTAGGATGGACCACATTTTTTATTTTTTTTCTAAAATCAGTTAGAAAACATAAATTTAACTCCAATAATGTTCTTGTAGCATTTTGTGTAGAGTGATTTCTCCTTTTTTGAATTTTTTCTAACAAGTGTATATGATTATTAGGAGGAGGTAGTTGAAAAGAGAACTTACATTCGACGTAATAAGCGTTTTATTTTTCAATTCAATTATACTTTTGGACTCTGTAAAATTAATGGGTTTTGCTTTTGGTCCATCCAAAATACTTTTAACAAAATCGTCCTTGAAAAATTATTATTTTGCAAATAGTTCTCCCCTAATTTAAATACATATTTTGATCCTTGAAATTTATAAATTTTTCTTTTACTTCCTCTAAAGTTCTTTTGGTTCCTTCTTCCTCTTTTTAAATTTTTTTGATACTCTACAAGATTAACTTATTCTTTTTAGTCAAGGTAAACTCAATTACAATGTCAAAGTCATTGTAATGTTACTACATTACTAAAAAAAATTAATTTTTTTAAAGTAATACTTTTAAATAAAAAATATTTGGCTAAATTAATACTGGGGTCTTTTTTAATAAATATATTTACAATCATTATACAAATAATCACCCTGAAAAAATTACGGGAATAGTCCAAGATGGTGAGGATAAGAGTTTTGCTAAAAATCATAAATTTGAAAATTTATACTAAAAATTACACTAAAAAGAAATCTGGCATTAATTTAGCAAAAGACTTTTTACTAAAAAATAAAGTATTAATTTAGAAATTTTTTAAATGAGTTTATAAAAATGTAGTTATTTGATTAAGTATTTAAAAATATTTCATTAACTTTCACCTTGTAATTAAGTAAATCTTGAATAAAAAGAATAAGATAATCTTAAAAAAGGTATTTTAAAATTTAAAACTAGAATTGAGTGAACAAAAAGAATTTTAAAGGGACTATGAATAAAATTTATAAATTTTACAAGGACCAAAACAAATATTTAAATTAGAAGAGGACTATTTGCAAGAATAATTATTTTACGGGGATGATTTAATCAAAGAATAGTTTAGAGGAGATAAAAAACAAAACTTTCTATTTTTAAAGGGATAAAAAACATAATTAACGCTTTATTCTTATTTCTCCAAAACTCTATGAATCCTACTTATACAAATAATACAATCACACGTAAGAAAATACTCAAAATAGTGTACATTCACGATAATTAGTAGGTGACTAGTTTTATACGGAGTATAAACATTAAAAAAAGTGAAATCACCCCTAATAGAATCAAAACATAACCTCTAACTCTAAAATAGGTGTAACATATTTTTATCTCTTAAATAGGACCTAAATTATTTAAGCTAAAAACAATCCTCACACGCCCCTAATTTCTATCGATGCTCTCTTCTTCTTTATCGATAAATGCTGCATTAGACCATTATTTCTGGGATTAAGCTATTTGTAGCCCCAAGAGTTTGTACCTCGTTTCTACACCGCACAGGTATGCACCAACATTTTGTGTTGGTGTAATGCTAATTTTTGTTAACGCACTAACACTTTGTGCCAGTGTGAACCATCAATATCTTGGTGTATACCTTTGGTGTAAGTTTGAGGTACAATTTTTGGTGTACGTGTAGCATGATATCCCTTCTTTTCTTTCCCAATGCCACCACTTCAATGTGTTACAATCGATGTTGCTAGCTACCACTGCCAAAACGCAACGCCACCGCCACCCCACCCTCTCTGATTCGCCTCGCCTTTGCCCAATTGTTGCCTCCCCAATCCTCTCAGTCGCCCCCCACAACATTCAGATTTGTTGTGTCATTGTTTCCCCCACGCACCCTCTCAAACCCGTCGTGTCACCGCCACCCTTGCCGGCCCTCTCCGATTCGTCGTGCCACCACACCCTTTCTCAAATCTATCGCACCGCGTCGATGAGGACCCAATTCAGCTGCAGCTAGAACAGATCAGCTGAAATTATCTCTTCTACCCCTGGCAATTTTTACACATATCCAATCCAAATCAAAAACAAAAACAAAAGAAAAGACTTGCGCTATTTATGTTGGGATATGATAAGAGTTACGTATCCATTTCAATGGGGGGGGGGGGGGGGGACAAGCATTTGCAATGATGGCAACTTTCTTCGTTGCTCGGGTTTAGGTCACAAACTAGCTTCTTTTTTCTTTTAACATTATCTTCATATATAATGTCATATAGGAGGATATGTGGTATGATACATGGTCATATATGGCATTGTCTATAGTCATACGTAGACATGTGGCATTATATATGGTCATATATAACATTGTATATGGGCATATGTAGACATGCGGTATTATACATGTGACATTATACATTGACACATTAGGTATTATGTTTTTTACATTTTTTATACAAGTAATGTGGCTATGTAATGGATGAAGAAATTGCAAACTGTGATGGTGGTGTCGGCGATTTGGGATGACTACTCGATTTTCATGTGGCGGTGGAGGCGGTCTGAGCAGACAATCCATGGTGACCGGTGGATACAATCTAAGGCTGTTGTCAGGGGAAAATGGCGATGGCGATGATCTCCTGCAACACGGTGGGGGCAGAGCAGTAGTAGAGACGCTGCAGTGAGAGATCTTTGACGACGGTAGGTTGCGGGGAGCTGTTGTTGCTAAATTCCTTTTACGTGGTATTTCTAGAGTTGCCAAACGTTGTGACTTGGACTCTAGGAGCACGTGGGTTGAATTTTTCTTTTTTCTTTTTTCTTTTTATTATTAGTTTTAGTCTTATTTTGGGGTTAAAAAATTAAAGTCTTATTTTGGTACATTTTTCATGTTTTAGTCCTATACTCCTACTTAGGTATTTTTCTCTTAACAAAATTTATGTGTTCACAGATTATAAAAAAAATCAATACTCATTTTGTTTTTATCAGCACATAATTTTTACTTACTCAAAGTTCACCTTTTAGCTGTTAACATTATTGTTGATGATTTTAGTGTCATCGATTATTTTGTATAATTGAATTTAAATAGATCATAGGTGAATTTTAATAGATATTTTTAACAAATTGATTTGTGCGGATCGGAGTGCAAGCTAGTTTAAACATATTATAAATTTCGTAGTGGAGTCCAAGGAGCAGAACCCCTGACTGGGGTTGAGCTCAGGAAAATATTATATTAGACATTGTTATTTTTTGAAAGTCCTTTTGAATTTTCATAAATGAAGTCAAAATAATGCAACATTTGAATGTTAGTGTTAACTTCCTACACCCTCTGCGAATAGTGGACACATACATTTGAATGTTTAGTCTTAAACATTTGAATATTTTCCCATAAGACACAATGGTTTGCACAGAAATAGCTGAAACACAATGTTTATCCATAATCGCTGCATACATTCTAATGTTATGCCCAAATATTCGAATGTTCTGCATAAAGTTGTAAAGTTGTGTTGTTTTGTTAACAGACGCATCCAATGAGTTTGTGCTCTATATCTATGGAGTCCCTTGTATGTTTGAGATACGACGAAACCTTCATACTCATTCAAGTTACTAACGTCTTATCTGATAAAAATATTCTGGTATATCTCAAAATAACTTTAACATAAAAATGATCACCTCATTTGTCTAGTCTATCAATATTTTTCCAGGTTGGTTCGAATACAATTCCTTGTAACGCTGCTCCACAATATTATAATGAAAAATGCTAGGGTACACCAAGGGTGTACCCCATTTGTCCCCCACTCTCTCCATCACCACAAAAAAAGCAAGAAAATAAAAAAAATTAAATAAATAAAAATAAAAAAATTGAATGGTGGAAAAAGGAGTGGGGGACAAATGGAGTACACCAAATGGTGTAACCCTAACATTTCTCTATTGTCATCCTTTCTGGATTTTCCAACAATTATATGTCTCTAGTGAAAAGTGGTTGTACGACACTCATGTACCCACGCCTCTACCATGGAGTGACTCTTTTTATGTTTGCGGGAAATTTCACCTTTCTTTTTTCTTTTTCTAATTAAAGAATGAAACATGTGATTCATAGTTTTTCTCACTTTTTCCCAAATAATTTTCACATTTTTCATATTATCTCAATTTATGAATATTTGTCTAATTTTGACTTAATGCAGTCAATCATATTAAATATTTGATGTATATTATTATTATTATTATTATTATTATTATTATTATTATTAGGAAAAATTACCCAAAATAATCTCAACTTTACCCGATCTTTCAAAAATAATCCCACCTTTGACTGTGATGCATAATAATCCCAACTTTATTGAAATTTGCCAGTTTTGGGTCGCCGTTAAGTTTCTAACGGAGGGTTAACGGAAATGCCCGTTTTAGGCAACAAAATGAAAGTTGGGATTATTTTTGATGAATTTTTGTTTTTTAATTTTTTTTGAAATTTTTATTTAAAATTTTTGAATTACTTTCAACCTCAATTTCTTTTTCTTTTTTAAAGATTATTCCTACCTTAGGAAAAAATAGATATAAAAAATAATGAAAATGAGAAAAATAACTAAAACCATACAAAATTAATCAAATAAATAATGTAATCAATAGAAATTAAACAGAAACTGGTAAGAAATAAAATAAATATATACGGAGTGGTGGGTTTTAACATTTTACACACTATACGGAGTCTTAATGTACCACTTCTTCCGTCCCAGAGTATTTGTCCACTTTCATTTTTACACATCATCCAATACACTTCTTTAATCCATTTTATCTTGTAATTTGTATATTAAATAATTATAGAAATTATATATTAATAATCTATATGCTAAGACAAATCAAACAAAATCACACATGACTACATTTAGGCTTACACTTTGAGAGAATTTGATGTGTCAAAGTACTTAGATGAACAGTTCCAAAAATCAAAAGTGGACGAATATAGCGGGACGGAGGGAGTACTTATTTTTTAAAAGAACAAGCCGTCCGGTAAAGTTGGAATTATTTTAGATAATTTTTTCTAAAAAATAAGAAGTGATATGTTAATACTTTGTATAATGCGTAAAATATTAAAACCCACCCGTATATTTTTATTTTACTTTTACCAATTTCAAGTTAGTTTCCATTGATTACCTTATTTGTTTTATTATTTTTGTATCATTTTAGTTACATTTCTCATTTTTTTCATTTTTTATATATTTATTATTTTTATTTTTTAAACTAAGACTAATCTTTAAAAAAGGAAAAAGAAATGACGATGGAGGTAGAAAGTAATTTAAAAAATTTAAATGAAAAATTTTAAAAAAATAAAAAAAATGAATATTCATCAAAAATAATCCCAACTTTCATTTTGTTGCCTAAAATGGGCATTTCCGTTAACCCTCAGTTAGAAACTTAACGGCGACCCAAAACTGACAAATTTCAGTAAAGTTGGGATTATTATGCATCACAGTGAAATGTGGGATTATGTTTGAAAGACCGGGTAAAGTTAGAATTATTTTGGGTAATTTTTCCTTATTATTATTATTATTATTATTATTATTATTACTACTACTACTACTATCTCACTACAAAAAACTCCCGGGATTGGCACAGAATATTAGGCACGGACATTCCGTGCTTACGCCGAAAAAGGAAAGATGACACATGGCGTGTTTCTATTTGTGTTTTAATTTGGCTCTGCATTTGTCCGTGCCTAATTCCGTGCCAATAGCGTAAACGTTAAGACGTTAACGGTGTTGTTGGACGGTGTTTATTCTAACTAATATGCACGGATTAAGCCGTTCCAATTCCTTACCTTTCTCATAAAATTCAAAATCGAAAAGGACAAGACTGTTTAGTCATGGAAATAGCCGTGCCTAAATCCGTGCCACTCTCCGTAGTACATAATTTTATTTATTTAAACATTTAAATCATACTCATAACAAAAAACTTTTATCTTTTAAAAGATAACAAGACTAAAATTAGAGAAAAGTACATGATACAACTTTTTTTAAGATGAAATAAAGAAAGAACTACAATAATAGAAAATTATAAAAACTTATCCAAATAAAATATCTACATCTATCGTACTTATCCAAATAAAACAACTACATCCTAAAGTTTTTGTACTAAAGTTTTCTACTCTCTCCGTCCTAAAATATAAGCAACACTCTACTATTTAAAAGACACGGGAACTTTTATTTATTTTTGCATTTTCAATTATTATTTGATAGAATAAAATATATTCTTGTCACCACTTGTTTTGTAGAACTTTTGACGTAGTTTTTAAATATGTAATTTTTTTGATTTGTAGATCATTCTTTAAATAAAATGGATTGAAAAAATTCAAAAAATTACTTCGTTTAGCGTAATGTTGCTTATATTTTGGGATGGAGGGAATATAAAGTTTTTGTGCTATAAAGTAGTTGGAAGTAGTTCACATTGCAATAATTGCAGTTCACCATTTCTTTATATACGAAACCATTTCGTACATTTTGTGCCAATGATTTATTTACAATAATGTACATTTTGTAATTTTGAATTAATTTTAATATATAGATTTGATATTTAAAAGAGTTATTACAGTTAAATATTTTAAAATTCTGAAACTAGTGACATTCCGTACTAGACACGGAGGGTATAGTGCCAATAGCTGTGCCTAGTGAAGATTCCCTGACATGATTTGATTTTGATTGTGTACCAACGCCGTTGGCACGACTGTGGACGTGCTTTGTTCGTGCCTAAAATTATTCTGTCTTTTCATTGATCTTAGGATATAAAATTATTCTTGTGTGATTTATTTTTTTAAAAATTTTAATTTTTCTAGCACTTGTAACTCAGGTACTATGTCTATATCATCTAGAAGTTGGATGTACAACAAAAATGCTTTGATTAAATGCGGTTTGACACGTGAATATCTTGATGGTGTAGAAGAATTTATTACATTTGCAAGTGCCCAAACTGAATTTTCTTGATAGAGAGAAAATTCGATGTCCTTGTGGGAAATGTAAAAATATGTACTTTGTTTTTGAAGATGACTTGCGTTGGCATTTATACACAGAAGGTTTTATTGAGAATTATTATACTTGGTATTGTCATGGCGAAGTATTGAATCCGTCATATTTTCCTTAGACAGTTGGCATTTCACGTGTAGTTCCAGAGTCGGTTTCTACATGGGGTAATTATGAGAACATGACTTGGGACCAACGGGTTGTGTATGATGCCATGGCACCTAATGCTTTTCTTGCATCGTCAAATTTTAATGATGTTCCGAGCTCATCGTCTCATCAACATACTGACGATATTAATACATTGTCTAATCAATTTTTAGAAGTGTTGAAGGCAGCTGACGAGCCGTTATATCCTGATTGCGATGAGAAATCGACATTAGCTGCCGTGTCAGAAATCTTGAGCATAAAGTCGGATTGGAATCTCCTAGAGGCCTGTATGTCTAGATGGTTACAAACTGTTGGAGCGTGGTTACCAAAAGATCATAATTTACCTACAGATTTTTATACTTTAAAGAAGATGATTTCTGAGCTAGGGCTCCCAGTTGTTAAAAATGATGCATGTCCTGTTGGTTGTATGTTGTTTTGGAAAAATGATGAACAACTGGACACATACAAATTTTGCGGGGAGTCTAGATACAAGCCTACGAGCGAAAGACGAGGTAAGCTTCGCAAGCGCCGTGCTAGATCAAAACTGATATATCTACCATTTATTCAGCGCTTACAACGGTTGTATGCCTCGCCTGTCACTGCAAAACACATGACCTGGCATGTTGAACATGAAACTGAAACTGGGTTAATGTGTCATCCGTCAGATTCTGAAGCATGGAAACACTTGGATTGACCCAATACATGGTGTGAGAAAGCATCCTAAGTTTAATATTGTTGATGTCAATGAATCAAAGATATATTGGAAAAATGAACCATTTATTCTGGCGCAACAAGGTGCACAAGTTTACTATGCCAAGTATCCATCGACTCGTCAACGTGCATCTCCCTCGCAGCCCTGGATGTCTCTCGTGCCTGTTTTTCAACAACCTACGGTCCTCCCCCAAATGCCAAACGTTCAATCGGGGGGACAGAATTCAAATAACTGTGATGTTAACAGTTTTCTAAACAATGAAAATCTGTAATTATTCGTTAACATTTGTGTGTGATCTTCGTTTGGATGCTAGACATTACTTTCATTGTGGACATTACTTTTATTTTTACTTTATTATGCTGCGAGTGATTTATTACGTATTTGAATTATGGCGTGTTATGTATTATTTTTTTAATTTCGAATTTGTTTTTTTATTTTTTTCAAAAACTAAGGCACGGATAAATCCGTGACAAAATAATTTTTTTTATTTTTTTGAAATCCAAGGCACGGATATGGCAGTGACAAAATATTTGAATTTCGAAATTTAATCCCTCGCGTATTTGAAAATTTTGATTTTTTTTGAATATTTTGAAAATTTCCAAAATAAAGGCACGGATATGGCTGTGACGAAAAAATTGAATTTCAAAATATATTCTGCCCGCGTATTTGAAAATTTTGAAATTTTTTGAATATTTTGAAAAGTTTCAAAATTAAGGCACGGATATCTACGTGGCATGTTTGGCACGGATACGTACCGTGCCTATTACAATATTTTGTAAATGCTATCGGGACAAAAAAATTCGCGGTTTAGTCGTGCCTAAATACGAACGGGCGATTGCCACGGACAGAGCTGTGCCTAATATCTTTAACGTTATTCTTACAACCGTTACTTTGGAACGAATTTGTTACAAGCGACGCCGTCTCTATCGTTGGCACGGACTAGGATTCCGTGCCAAACAGTTTGGAGCTTCGAAATTGGCAGCATTTCGTATCCGTGCCAAATTCCGTGTCTAATAGCATAGCCACGGGAAACTAAAACTATAATCCGTGCCAAAAGTCGTGCCAATTCCGCGTTTTTTGGCAAGCTTCTTCAGGTAGTCGTCTTTCATCTTCTCTTTCTCCTTCCCCAGCTTGGATACAACTCTTGAGATGTCGGGATCATTGATATCTGCCTGCGGGTCGGGGTCAAACCATTCTAACGTTGAGTAACAGTTCCGTTCGTCAAATATCTTTCCAAGCTCCCTTTTTGATTGTCCATGAAAGATCTTCATATTATCTTTTAACATTTAAAATACAATAATACAACTATCATCACTTACTTTATTTATTACACCTCACTTAATAGACTTCACCAACTTTCATTAAGGGTATTTTAGTAAATATTTACCTTTTTTAACTCTCCTTAAAAACTTCTAAAAATAAACTTGAAAATATATAAGACGGACGGAAGGAGTATTATTATTATTTTATGCTATATAACATTATACTATATAGTATTTTCTCCGTCTGTCATAGATCTTTCCAAGTTAATCTTTATAGTTTTTAAGGAGAGTTTAAAAAATATGAAATTTTATTAAAATACCATTAATAGAATTCGGATGAGTATATTAAATAAGGTAGGTGAGGTGTAATAAATAAGGTAAATTTTGATATGTATGGTACTTTAGATGATAAAAAAATGAGACGATCTTTCCCGAATAAACAAAAGGGCAATTTGGAAGATCTGTAGTGGACAAGCGGGGTAACTATTACTTCATCCGTCCCTTATTTGATTACAATATTTTTCTCTCTCCTCTCGATAACTTTTGTTTGTTTACGCGATTTCATTGATTATTTGATAAAATAAAATATTCTTGTCACCTCTTGTTTTGTAGAACTTTTAATGTAGTTTTTTAATATATAATTTTTATTTTTACCAATATACGAATTTGTAAATAAAATGATTTCAAAACGTGATATATATCTTCTCATAAACTCCAATTTGTAATCAAATCGGGGACAGAGGGAGTATGGTAGTAAATTATATACAACATTAAATAATGTAATACTTCATCCGTCCAAAAATTATCTTCTCGTTGCGCGTTACGATATTTGACTAAAGTTATTTTCAAATCATTATACATGAAAAATGATATGAAATTAAAAAATAAAAATATTATATTAAAAACGTGAATGAAAAGGTTTACAAAACTAGAGGTGACATGACTATATTATTTTATCAAATGAGTAACGAAAATAGGCTAACAAAGTTGAACGGAATGGATCCAACATCATACTTCCTCTGTTCCTATTTTGATTACAAATTGTGAAAAACGAAGACAAACTTAAGTTTTTTCAATTTATTTTATATAAAGATTGATACATGAATAAAAATAAAAATAAAAATTACGTATTTAAAAACTACATCAAAAGTTTTTCAAAATAAGGTGTGACAAGAATATTTTATTTTATCAAATAATCAATTAAAATACAAAAATAAACAAAAATTGTCGTGATTTTTGAAATAGTAAAAATTGTAATCAATTGTGAGACGGAGAGAGTATGTTTTTAATCTACAATAAACAATTCAATTACATAAAAGTATATTCTCCATGTCTAAAATGATTTACCTCTTTAGTATCACGCCCTCTCAATAACTGTTATTTGCTTGTATGTTTTCATTGTCATTCTTATTTTGCATAAATTTTAATCTAATTTTTAAAAATATAATTTTTTGTTAATTACAATACAAATTTTTAATAAAATTATTTAGAATGACACGAGAAAAGCTAAGGGATAGTTGATTTTGAGATGAAAAGAAGGATGAAACTCAACTCTACCAATCTACCATTATTAAGAAAAGAAAATTAAGCTTTAGTGACTTACAAAATGTTGAGAAATGAAGGATAAGGGTAGAATAGTACTCCCTCGTCCTAAAACTTTCTTCCCGTTGCGCAAAACGAAGAAAAATTCCAAATTTTTTCAATTTATTTTATTTAAATATTGGTATAGAAATAAAAAATAAAACACACATATTTAAAAACTACATCAAAAGTTCAACAAAACAAGTGGTGACAAGAATATTTTATTTTATCATATAGACCATGAAAAAACACAAATATATATAAATTCCCGTGAAGTTGGAATAGTACTCTGGGAAGAAAGTTTTAGGACGGAGGGAGTAGAATCGAGCTG
Source organism: Cuscuta australis (assembly GCA_003260385.1). Lineage (NCBI taxonomy): Eukaryota > Viridiplantae > Streptophyta > Magnoliopsida > Solanales > Convolvulaceae > Cuscuta > Cuscuta australis. The sequence goes on from NQVE01000009.1 coordinate 2,611,562, forward strand.
GCTCTGACGTGTATTCGTATCAGCCCATGCACCAACCCACGTGCAAGTTGATCTCGTCATGCCCCTCAATTTGAAAAAAAAAATCAAACTGTGTACTGTAGTGGCCTGCCTTGTTGGCTGTTGCCCAGATGCCTGGTTTAGATGGGTTTAATGTTTCGTCCCTACAATTCTATTACTCCCTTCCTCCCAAACCAAGTAATTTTTTGAATTTTTTCAATCTATTTCATTTAAAGAATAGTTTACAAATGAAAAATAAAACTTATTACATATTTAAAAATTACGTCAAAAGTTCTACAAAACAAGTTGTGACAAGAATATTTTATTCTATCAAATAATCAATGAAAATGCAAAAATAAATAAAAGTTCCCGAGATTTTTAAATAGTGGAGTGTTGCTTATATTTTGGGACGGAGGGAGTATTTGTCTCATCTTAAAAAAAATGCCAGAGTTTGCTAGAGAGTACTTAAAACTCTACTTTTTATTCGTGTTTCTAGAGATTATTTAAAAAAAAGTAAATATTACTTTTTATTTCTATATTAATATTCAATTAATATGAATTGAAAGAGTTGAAAATTTACTCTATGTGTCAAACATTTTGGGATGTATGGAATATTTGTGACTGTAAGAATCTCAAGTCACATGCGGTAAAGATTAATCGCTTAATTTTGTTGAGACAACACACATGTTAGCACAAATTTCTCACTTTTCTTGGAGTGTTAGAGACTTGGAGAGGGGATTGACATACACCTAAACTTCATTTCCACATCAATTTAAGATCTTGATTGCTTCAAAAAAATGTTCCACCTCTTAAATATTTTTTTTTGATTTTGTAACAAAATTATTTTCAACTCAATATATTTAAATATTAATATAAAATTAAAAAAAATGAGATTTTTATACTTATAAATATTTAAAACTTAATGTAAAACATATGCTTAAAACAGATTACTTTGTGTCTTAATGTATTCATCTAGTTTGACTTTTTTAAGAGTCTGTTCTTTAGGACTGGAAAAAAAGAGCTGGAAACTGGAAGAACTGGAAGAACTAGAAGGAACTAGAAAAATCAAAAAAAAGTTTTACAAATTTTTTATGTGTGGTTTTATATTATTCTCATTCTGATTCTTGTTGTTATAAATTATTATTATTACTATTATTATTATTATTATTATTATTATTATTATTATTATTATTATTGTTTTTGTTGTTGTTGTTGTTGTTGGTGGTGGTGGTGGTGTCATCACGTTATCTTAATGATTGCCTTTAAGATAAGAAAACATATTATTATTTTTCCTATATATGTAAAAAGCTAGTTTAAAAAAATTAATTAGAATATAAAATTAGCATAAATATGAAAATGTTAAATACTTAAGAGTTATTATGGCTATGTTGCATTTATTATAAAATAATATATTTGTAATATATTTTATATATTACAAGATAGGCCCAAAGTGATGTTGTTTGATGACTAAACTAAAGATGCAATGAAGCTGTAATGCCCCAAAACATACCCTAGAATTATTAATAGATAATTATTAAAATAAATCAAATTTGTTTTGATTAAAATAAATTGTTATGGGCTTTGGGCCGATATGAAATATGTTTTAAGTTCCAATATCAAAATCTAGATAAGTCTCATAGAGATAAATCCAATATGTTGATTAATTGTGTGGTCTTGATTGGGAACCTGAGTACAGACCCAAATCAAGAATAAATAAAGAAATTATTTATAATATGAACTTTATAATGATTTATTGAAATAAATCATGAGAACAAATGATATGAATTAAATGTGAGAACCTTTTTTAATAAAGGTCAAATAAACCAATTTTGACTTTGTCAAAGTTAAACACTCAAAAATATGATGTCGGAAAAAGTATTTCAAATAAATATAAAAATTATATAGTTGGATAGAATTCGACTGTCTGATCGCAAAGGTACAAACAGATTTCAATTAGGAGAAAGTTGGACCAAAAGGTGTACCCCGACTGGAACAAAAATTAGTCCCAATCAGGGACACTGTAGAGACTGTGCCTCCTCCTCCACTACAAGGATACGCCGATTGGAATGATACAGCAGGCTTGGAAGTTTTCCCCATCTCCTTCCTATATAAGACTACCAAAGCTTAACCATTTCTTCACCATTTCTCAAAATATTTCGTCCTATTCTGTTGCACTGAGTGAGGAGAACGCAGTGGTGTTGTCAATTTGGTGTAAAGTCATCGAAATTGAGAGTTATACTCGCCGGAAGTTTTGCCGGAAAATTTCCAAAACCTCCATTAAGCTTTGAGGTAAGCCCGTAGATATATCTAGTGACTAGAATGTTCATATAGATCGATTTTTTGTTCATAAACGTTCATTTGGTTAAGTTTTGTGTTCGACATGTTTGAAGAACTAAGAATCGTAAACCATGATTTTGATGTTAAAACTATGAATTAATGATGCCAAAATGATCTATGAACCTAGGAGAACACTTTTATATACTTTAATTGAAGTTTGGTAAGTAAAAGTGACATTTCCGCAAGTTGGCTCGAGGTAGAAGACGATGGATAATCGATTATCAACTTGAAAATTGATTATTCATCGTTCTGCAGATTTTTGGAACAAAGCTGAGCAACAGTCGATTGTCATAATGTGACAATCGAGTGTCAGTCCTCTCTGAAGTTTGATAATCGATTATCAGAGTGTGATAATCGATTATCAGCGCATTTTGAACATCAGACAGTAGATTATCAGAAGTGACAGTATACTGTTTCCCTACACTATTGAAGAAAATGAAGCTAATAGCTAATAATTGAATTTCCTATCATATATTAATCAATTATTGTTTAGAAGACATGATTTTTGAACTATGGAATCTTATTTTTGATATTAATGAATTATGATTAATGTAAAGATGATTTGTTGGAATATAAATGAAGTTTTGACAACTATAAGGATCTTATTTGATGCATGACGGTAAGCTAGGGTGTTAACACTCGACGCTAGGCCGCTATTTGTTAATAAATGTTACTATGACTATTATGATCAAACTTGATAATATTCTGAATAAATGATTATTATAATAGATAATGGATTATCATTGATAATAATATTGATTATGATTATCAAATGGACGACCTGAGTGATTATGACTACATAACGATCATGATTTTATTCTAACAAAATAATAGTGTATGGAATTAAACGAATGAACCGTAAAGATGAAATTATGAATAGATATGTTTGTTTGACTATCTTGAATTAAATTATGATTATGAATTATTGAAACATAATTCAAATGAATATATTGATAAACAAGAAAATGATGTGTATTGTTAAGGATATCTAGAAGAACTTTAAGATATACCCATTAGCTAATTAATGTTAAGACTATCTAGAAGACCTCTAGAATAGATCTTAGAATGAACTTATGAAAACATGAATAGTTGATGAATTAGATATAAATGCATAAACGGGATTCGTAGACCAAGCTAGAGGATTACTCGTTGAGAATGCCCGATCCAATGTTGACCAATCGCTATATTGTTGTTGCCTTAACTGACTACAGTTAAGTGTCCGAAATCATTTGCCTTAAACTAATGATAGTTTAAGTGTCTGATTGCCTTAACTGACTACAGTTAAGTGTCCGAAATCAATTGCCTTAAACTAATGATAGTTTAAGTGTCTGATTAATAATTGCCTTTTTAGAATGTGATTATGGAAATTATGATTTGGCCTTAGACTAAGAATAGCTAAGAGCATTATTATGATCTGGCCTTAGACTAAGAATAGCTAAGAGCGTTGTTATGATCTGGCCTTAGATTAAGAATAATTTAAGAGCACTATTGAAATAGTATCTGAATTGAATAAAAGGTGTTGATATGAACTGAACAATACCAAAACTATGAATGTCTGAAATGAACATTGTGTGCATGATATCAAATGATTTGATTATGAATTTAGATTCAGTTTATATGGATGTTCGACGCATTAGATATGCTTACTCAGCTTTACCGCTGAGCGTGTAGTGTGTTTTATTTGCTACACGCAGGTAAACAGAAAGCATAATGTGATCCTGGTGGCAGATGGGGCGAGATTGTCGGGATGGATTTATGACAGAAAGCATAATGTGATCCTGGTAAACAGAAAGCATAATGTGATCCTGACAAGTTTGAAATGATTTATGATATGTCAAAATTAAATTCGCTTCTGCAATATTGTTGAATACTCCGTACTGTATATGTTATGAAAAATATTATTGGGATTAATAAAGTGTGTTTGAAAAGTTTTAAATATTTACGATTATCAAGTTAAATACTTTAGTCCGAATGGGGTTGCAGACCTGGACGAATTAGGGTATTACAGAAGCAGTTTAGAGATGAACTAGCACTTAATATTCTACAATGTAGTTAAACTTAATTGAAGATATTAAATACGAATTATAGTTTTTACAATATGATTTTGTTGAAAATGATTGGATTATTTATATTTATATGCACACTATTTTACATATTAGAGACAATAAAAAGTAGATCAAATAAATGAAAGTATAACTTTTTTGTTACTTGTTTTTTAATTATTGGTGACGTTAGTTGTTGAATTTCTATTTTACACTTATTGGGTCATTTTTTCTTTTTCAAAATGTAGTTTCTCTTGGTTTTCATAATGTAGTACTCCCCACAACATTCCATATTTTATATTTTAGATCAAAATATTGATGTTTACCTTATATAAATTTAGATTTAAAAAAATATTGTACATAACTATTTTATCCATAATTTTTTAAATAGTTTCCTAATTTTTTATGTAGATTAATATACAAAAAATAGTATTATTCATATTAAAAAGTTGAAGAAAAAATAATATATTTTATAAACTATAGTTATGAACATAATAGTTGTAATAATAATATTAATATATTTTTTAGAGTGATTTGTCAGAAAGTAGTAAGAATTTGAAGAAAATAAATATAGTTGGAAGAAACTGGAAAGAACTGGAAGAAATTGGAAGAAGCTGGAAGAAACTGGAAGAACTGGAAAGAACTGGAAGAACTGGAAGGAACTGGAAGAAACTAGAAATTAAGAGTTTAAACTCTAAAGAACAGGCTCTAAGTCAAAATGGATATATCGTAGATCTCAATTAAATAAAAAGTATAATTTATATTAGTATAAAATGATTGAATCATATATATATATATATATATATATATATATATATATATATATATATATATATATATATATATATATATATATATATATATATATATATATATATATATATATATATATATATATATATATATATCCTTTTATATATAAATTTAAGAGTTTGATGCATAAGAGCTTGACATGTGACACAATATCGGATATACAAGTGGCAAAATTTGAGACATTTTATGTGGCAATTGATTTATGAGCTAGACTCCATTAAAAATTATTTGATATGTGATTAGACATTTATTTTTGATCAAAAATAAAATTATTTTAACGAAATTAATAAATTCTTAATATTAAAATTTTAAGAATAAAAATATTCAATAAATCTTTTATATAAAGTGATTAAACTTTTATGTTTAGAGAGTTCGTATAGGTATTACTTATGTGGCTTTTTACACCTAATAAGACACATAAGTTTAGACATAAAATATGAAAAACTATTTTGGTATGCAATCTTTGAATAAATTTAAATATGAAATATTTTTATTCATTTTTATAATAATACTTTTTCATGATTCAATATTTTTTTCATTTCTAACAAAAGTTTCTATTACTTAATACACTACTTCCTTCGCCTCTCAATAAATTTCACATGATTGTTTCTTTATGATATGTTAAAATGAAGTTAGTTTTGAATATATTTCTTTCAATATTGATAAGAAATAAAAAAAACAAACAACATATTATAAAAATTACATTAATCATTTTTTTAAAAAAAGGTTGGATTATAATAATGTTCAAGTATAAAAAAGATTACTATACATAATTTTTTTAGTAATTATTTTAATTTTATTATTTTAGTTAATTACAAGAAAGTTTATACTTTATAGGATTTTAGATGCTTTAATTTATTATTTAAGTGTAAAAATATATTATTTTTATTAGCTTTTAGGATATGATAATTGATGTAAGTAAATTATAAAATGTAATTGATTAAAATAAAATTTTATTTCTGTTTGAAATATGATTAAATGAATTATATTATTTTACTTATTTGAAATAAAAAAAATAAAATTAAAAATAGCTCTAAGTTAATATAGAGTATTTTATAAAACAAGAAGTGTCTAGATTATTTTTTAAATGATCAACTGTTTGAATCAAATAAATTTAAAAAAATATTTTCATAGGCTTTAATAGTTTCTTATTCAAACATAAAGGAAAAAAGAATTGCTTGAGAGTTTGTCAAATGTATATATAAATTTCCATTCAGAATCATAAGATTGCTAATGTTTTTTTTGTATTATTTTTTGTTTGAATTAATGCATTAAAGAACAATCATTGAAATTTCAATATTTATTTAAATTGTTTTTTAAATCATACAATGCATAATTCAAGATTTGACAGCAAAGTGAACTGAGACAAATAATCAATAATGTTATTCAAGTTATTCAGACATTCCAACCTATGTACCATATATACGTATGGGGGGTAAATAATACTTGCTATTTTTGGATTAAGAATCATATTTTAAGAAATATCCCTAGATAGAGGTTAAAAATTATTACAATACCAAAATATAAGTCTTAAGTCTTTTAATACCAAAATATATGTTATAAGAACAAAACTCATTCGACAATGCATGTGAAACATTGGAGTTATTAACCAATGATAAAGACTTTATTGAAGATATAAAATAGACTACTGAGCTAGGATATTGGAGTCAACAAATAAAGTTGTTAGTCACATTATTAGTGACAAATACCATGAGTCGTTCTTAAGTTGTTTGGGAAAAATAATGGGAGTTCTTGGTTGATATGAGACTTTATTAGTTTGATAAAATTGCAAAAACAAGGTCTTTCTATGAAAATGTAAATTTTTTATTTATATAAAGATCAATATAAAATGTACTCTGTATGATATATATATAAAACTTTAGACTTGAGATATGAGTTAAAATATAATGATTTAGTCCCATTTATACCATTTTTGTAACACTTATTATTATTATTATTATTATTTCAAGAAGATCTAAAAACTTTATGTTTGATTAAGATTGAAAAGTTACTTCATTCAAATAGATGGTCCAACTTTCTCCGAATTAAAATCCGTTTGTACCATTGCGATCGGATAGTCAAACTCTATCAAATGATATAGTTTTTATAATTATTTGTAACACTTGTTCTGACAACATATTTTTGGGTGTTTGACTCTAATCGAGTCAAAATTGATTTAATTGACTTGTATTTGAAAAGGTTCTCACATTTAAGTTATATTATTTATTCTCATTATCTATTTCAATAAATCATTTCAAAGTTTATAACATAAAAAATTCTTTATTTATTCTTAATTTGGGTATGTACTCTGGTTCTCAATCAAGATTACACAAATAGTCAATATATTGGATTTATCTCGATGAGATTTATCCAAATTGTGATATTGGATATTAAAACATATTTCGTTTCATCCCAAGCCCAACAATAGTTTATTTTAATAAAAAACAAATTTGTTTCATTGACTAATAATTCAATAATAATTTTAGGGTATGTTTTGGAGCGTTATATTTCTTCCCCCCTTAAAAGAATTTCGTCCTCAAAATTCTTCTATGGCTCAACGATCAACATCGTGTTATATTCACGTTAAACATGACCGCGTTAAGTTCATTTAGTTAAATCGCGATTGCGTCATTATCCCTACGGATACGTATTCTCAAATCGTTGATGTCATCAAACTTGTTCTTCTTTCAAGAGATTAACAAAGGTATCCAACGATCATTTTGCAGATTCCTGTTTGGGGTCGACGTCAATAAGTAAGTTTGCAGTGTATAACATTGTAGTTTGGAGCATACTTGACATATTTGCACATAACTTCATTCATTCACAATTCTTAATTGTACGTCATTGGTCAACAATATTCTTTCTTTGGTTGAAAGTTTTTCAATAGACTTTGTAGTTTCAAACCATCACATTCACGGTAGGTATAGTCAGAAATTTTGAGTTTGTTTCAATTCATACATCATAGCGTTACTTTCCAAGTCACTCGAGACGCTTTTACATCATTTATACAATTCAATATGGACTCGTAAGTAACATAAAATGGTTTGCAGTGGTTCAAGATTTTCAGAACATGGGATTTGTCATCATTTGTAAGGAAGTATTGTCGATTGGTTATACAGTAGCTCATCATCATCGATCTTACGTCAAAACAAGCTCATCTTCGTGGTAGTTCTCAGTACTGTTAATGAGCTTTTGTATCAATTCATATTCATAGGTGATGCCGTTTAAGTGGCGTCTCATATTCGTTTTGTCGTATTCATGATAGTGACAGGTTCGACTGTAATACTATGGTTGATCTCGTTTCAAGGGAAGAAGAGAATATCTTTGGTACGTGATTCAATTCAAGATTTCATAAAGAAATCTTACTAGTTCTTACACCAACATCGCATTTAGGTTTAATTCAGAAGTTTGATTTAAATGGTTTAGCTTGGAGTAAATGGTTACATCATTTCTTCTTCTGGTTGTTGCACATATGCTCTCTTGCTAGGGTCAAAACAGAGTTTCTTGATCATTAAGATAATTGAAGATATCGTAATAGCATCAATCGTTTTGTTGTTCAAAAAGAGATGTTCAACATAATGTTCAAGTCAGAGTACTTTTACCATTATGGTCGAGTCATGTAGTTCACGGAGTGTAGTTTCAGAAGGTTGGTATGCATCTTTTGGGTTTAATAGTGAATCGTGAGTTAAGACAAGTTTTTCATGGTTTAGTATTTCGATACAAGTAATGGAATTCAACCTTTTAAAGATTGATCAAGTGGGATGTTTCAAGTGTGTAATCTACACAGCAAGTTTGAGTATTTCAAGGATATGAGTCACAAGATACAAATGTAGTGTTTGCGAATTATCATCACTAATTGTGGGTTTTCGTCCTTCGAGGTTTTCACTCTTTGGAAGTTACTCAAGTGGTCGTTATCTTAGGGCATTAGCCATTTTGACTTTTCATCTCAAATTTGAACGTATTTCAGGACAGTGTATCTAACTGTTCATGAGTCTCAATATGTCATATCTTAAGCAGGCTATAGTACTGGAGAGCACGTCCTCGTCTGTAGGTAAATCGTAACTAATATTTTAGCAAATCCACTTTTCTGTATGTATTTTGGTTGGTGATAATTGCCTTTCCCTCAATGGTTAGGTTTCAAAGTATATAAATGTATATCTCGATCGTGGAAAGAGTATCTCTCATCATGGAAGAAACTTCTCGAACTCTTCCTTACACCATAAAATCGATAGGTCTACAAGGTAGTCATGCTCTTGGTCGGATTCCAAAGTCCATGGCTATGACAGTAGATCTTGAAGATGTGAATGACGTAGATAGAATTTATCCCTTTCTTATTGAAGTATAATATCTTAGGGCCCACTGTTTGATGTGACTTGGAAAGTGCATGGTCATGCCCAAATAAATATGTTATTTGAATCCCACAAGTCAATCAAAGAATCCGTAAACCATCGATTTAACTCTAACAAGGTGACACACCCCATACCTTGTGTTAAATCAAGATATTAGTGATAAAGGGATAAGATTTATACAATTGAAAAGCAAAACGCTATCATTAGAAAAGAGTAAATGAGAGATAGACAGAGCACCCCTACAAACTCGAATCCTATGCAGCTCCCCCATTCTTTCCGCATTGTGAATAAGCAAAGAAAGACCCTCGGCATAAATATTGAAAATGTAGGGACTCAAAGGATCTCCTTGCCAAAGGCCCTTGGTCGGGATAACAGGGTCCGTAAGGGTATTATCCACCAAAACCCTATATTGCACAGTGATGACACAATGCATAATAAGATTCACCCACCTACTATCAGAACCCAATCACAACATTATGGATCAAAAGAAATCTCATTCCATTTTATCATATACTTTCACCATATCCAATTTAAGACCCACCCAACTAGACTTTCGTTTCAACACTCTTCCTGACAAAGGAAATGACCAATCTCAGCCGCAAGGAGAATATTTTCACAGATCAAATGTCCAGAAATAAACACAAACTGAGTGTCTTAAATAATATCCAAGAGCATGTAGGCCAAGATCTTCTCTATAATCTTATAAGTGATATTACATAACACGATGGGTCTTAAGTCTGCCATCATTTTATAAGATTCCTTCTTAGGGATTAAAACAATCATGGCATGATTTATCTCCTCGGGCAAGACACCCTCATTCAAGCAATAGATGAAAAATCTTGTTATATTCAGACCAACAATATTCCAAGATTTCTAACTCAATTTACATCCTCTCAGCTAACTGTCGGACCGATGTTAAAGGCCCTCGGGATGGGGTTCATCCTTACATTTGCTAACCAAAATTCGAATTTCATTTTGTGTCAAATAGCTCCCGTACCCATTTGATTTGAAAAATGGGCACGAATACCACATCTATTAATATCTCTGTGATTTCAAAATATTTCACACACACTTACTCTAATTATATTTTTCCCGTTTTTTCAGCGAAAAGGGGGTATGGTGCCTATTTTCATTTTTAATTTCTTTTTAAATTTTTTATAATGTTCTTAAAATTTAAAATTATTTTTGTTTGAAATATACTCAGTAAAATACAGAGTAATTAACATATAATGTATCCGTATGTCTCAAATTAAAATTTTGTATTTTTCTTTTCCAAAATAAAAAAGCAAAACCTTGTTTTGGAAACCACGAAAATAAGGAATAAAATAATAAAAAAATATAAAAAAAGAAATGAATATTCATTTTTTAGACATCCCAATCCTAAGGATTTTTTTAGACATTTCGAAAATTAACTTCCAACTTTTTCCAACTTCTCCTACTTCGTCCCAACTCCTTCCGATTTCTTCGAACAACAACTTAAAAAAGACATTTTATATATGATGAATACACAATAAAATCATATATACAAATTTATACTCCGTAACATAGTACATCAAACACTACAAGTGTAAAGTTTTTATTTATCTAAAATTAGAGTTTTCTTATATACGTATTCCGTAAATCTTTTATCTTTAGGTAATCATTTAAATAAATAATTTTTAATACTTTTAAGTCTTCTAACATTTTCTAACTCTTTCACCTTCCTCTTTCAATTCCTTTAATTCTTTCATTTTCTTTCGTGCTTAGACCAATAAGAGGGGCTTTTTGAAAATACTGCAAAGAGTAAATTCAATAAAAGGTCCCCAGTTATAGGTCGTTTTACATATTTAGTCCCTACATATCAAATATTACTAATTTATTCCCCAATTATGATATTCATTTCCACAAATGGTCGTTTGTAAATATTTCCGTTAAGAACGTGGATAAAATTGTAAATTTGCACTTCTTTTTCTCCTCAATTAAGCTTCCTCTCTCCCCTCACACTCTCTTCTCAAACTCGTTGCCGAGTTTGAAGCTTTGAACCCAAAACTGAAATTATCACTCTTCTCTCAACTGTTTGTCTAACTCGTGGAACCCAAATTCGAAATCAGTAACTGATGGGTGTATTCCACCCATGACCGGTCAAAGGAGAAGACCAATTAGTTGACCGGTCAATCTCGAAAGTTTTGGAAGGGAGACTTAAATCATCGGCAAATTGATATGTCATCGGCCCAAAGATGACCGGTATACTTCACGAAAAAACATACCGGTCAAACTACTTTGTCACCATATTTTTCCCTAACTTCGATTATTTCATCCCTCGGAGATTACCCGGTGTAGTTTCTAGGATTGGAAAGTGTCGGCAGAAGAGAATCTAAAAGGGCTTGGCGTGTAGCGACCTATGTCAGTGGAGGACAACTGGAGATGCTGAAGGAATGTTTCCAAGCCAGAACGCGACAAGAGAAGTAATTCCCCTCACAAGGCGACAAGGCTGCTCGAGGACAAAACCAGTCACCTCGCACCACATCAGCAGCGTGCCCCCACGTGGGCGCACGTGGTCCTGTCCCCCTTAGCCTAGTATAAATACTCATGTAAACCTCAGAAAGAGGGATCCAAATTCATTCTCTCTAAACTCCCTTGTAAAAGCACCCGTGCATTCTCCGTTATAATATAAATTGGGCTACAGGTGTTCCACGTAAAGTCCTACCGGTCAATTTGCGTGTTTTTACCTTTCTTACTTTACCAAATCAAGCAAACTATTCTAGACCCGGTCTAGTATAGTTTGACCGGTCAAGTAATTTACACCATCATTTTTGGCGCCAACCGTGGGACCGTTAAGGTTTCTTCTCTTCTAAACACAAACCTACCCACAAAAACACCACTCAAAATGTCTTCAAGCCAACAAATCAATGCTACTTCCGCTCAGGTGCAAGCCACCAATGAAGGTAGCGGCATCCCTGTGGCTGCTACCATACCGGTCATTTCGGCCCCAGTGTTACCTTTGGGTCTGAGCTCTGCCCCAACGCCTAGCGTGATCAGCCCGTTCACGACCCCCGTCCCTTCCGCTGGACCAAGGGTCACGTTCCCACCAAGCATGACTCAGTTTATGAATGACCCAGCCAACCTACAAGCCATCCAGGGCTTTGGCCAGGTCATGGCCATGTGCCAACAGAACGGGGGGATGCCCTTTCTCCCTGGTATGTTCCCGTTCGCTCTTCCAGGCGCGGGAACCATGCCCCTACAAGCTCCAATGGCGGTGACGTCGTTCAAGACGCCGATGCCGCAGCCATCACCTTTCCAGCCGCAGCTGGTCAGCACTATAGCCCCTGTCAACTTGACTGGCGCGCTCAACGCTGCAGGGCCGTCGCGTCCCCCGCAAGGTACGAATCCGCAAGTCACCCCTGATGGTCATTGCGTCTCAATTGAGAGTGATGACGGCGAGTGGGATATTCCGAGGGCCCACAAGAAGAAGAAAGGAAAAAACATCCGGCCAGCGACCTCCCGAAACTCCGCCTTCGAAAGGCTGGGGGATAGGGAGGAAGGCCAGAGGAAGTCAGCCAAGCAAAGGCTGGGCCAGCGACCTGCCATGTCAGCGCGTTCGCCTGGCTAGGCGAGGTGAGGGAGGCCAAGCCTGCCCGCACCCGGCGCTCCCGGTCTAACCGGCAGGAGCCAGTGAGGACGAGGGCCTCTCGCCAGGAAGAGGAGGTAGAAAGCCAGCCCAGGTTATCGGTGGCGAACCGGTTAACCATCCCAAATGACCGCGTCCAGCAGATGGAGGCAAAACTGGAAAGGCTGGAGAAGAAGGTCGGGGAGAAGAATGACCGGGACAAACCCCTGGCGGGGTCCCCATTCACCACGAGGGTCCATCTGACACCTTTTTTGTGAAAGGTCAAGATCGACGCCCCTAGATTCACCGGGAAGGAAGATCCGGAGATCCATTTGGACTCCTTCAACCAGAGTGCAACCATGAACGGTTGCACCGATGAAGAAGAGTGCATTGTTTTCTTCCGGACCTTGCGGAACCGAGCCACTAAATGGTTCAATAAGCTTTTCCCGGGAAACATTGATTCGTTCAGTGATTTGGCCTCAAAATTCAAGGCCAAGTTCCAGGAGAATTGTACTAAGAGGAAAAAATTCACCTATCTTAGTACAGCCTGGCAGAGGGAGTCTGAGAACCTAACTCAGTTCCTCACCCGGTGGAAGGAAGAGGTGGACAAGGTGGAAGAGATGGATGAAAAGACCGTCTTATCCCTTCTCTTGAATGGCTTACGTGCCGGGGAACTATACAAGGAGTTCTGCTGGAAACCCCCGGCCACGTACCAAGAGGCCTACCACACTGCATGGGAGTTTGCTGAGGCTGAAACTCAACTCCGGGCGAAGAAAGAAGCCGAGCATGGTTACAAGCCCAAGCCGGTGCAAGTCAAGAAGGAAGAAGCACCGGGACCTAGCCGGCCAAGACACCACTATGACCCGGTCATCCGTATGGTCAATACGGAAGAATGCCAAGAAATCCGGAAAGCACCGGTCATTCCTCCGGAAAATCCTACCGGTCAAACAGGGCGGCAGTGGTCGGGCACCTATTGTTCGTACCACATGTCAGATTCCTATAACACCTCCGAATGCAAAAGTGTTAAGGGGGTCATCCGACAGATGATAGACAGTGGAGAACTGGGCAAGGATTACTTGCAGAAAGCCCAGGAAAAGAGTCATCAATGGGTGAGGCCAGCTGCCCCGGGAGATGACTGGGACAACGACTGGCGGAGGAATAACCGGCCAAGGGAGCGGCAACCTGCTCCTGAAAAAGAGCATATCGAAATGATCTTTGGCGGGCCTGAAGGTGGAGATTCAGCCGCGCAACGGAAGAACTGGGTCCGGAGCATTTACGTTGGTGAGGTAAGTGCTGAACCGCCCAGGCGTAAGCATACTAGGAGGGAGCCGATCGTCTTTACTGACCGGGATCTTCCTCCTACCGGTGAAGATCACAATGATCCATTGGTCATCACCATGGACATTAATGGGGTGGATGTCGCCCGGGGGCTAGTTGACACTGGTAGCAGTGTCAACATCTTATACCTGGAGACTTTCCAAAAACTCAGGTTGTGTCGGACACAACTTGAGCCCCTGAAAACTCCTCTCTCAGGCTTCACGGGAGATACAGTGGAAGGTGAAGGATCCATGGTTCTACCGGTCGAACTAGGATCGGGTGAAAAAACCGTATAGAAGAAGATGCGGTTCATAGTTGTGGACATCAAATGCGTCCACAACGCAATTCTTGGAAGGCCAGGCATCAATAGAGTCGGGGCGGTGATTTCCATGTCTCATCTATGCATGAAGTTCCACACTCCAGGTGGTGTGGGTGAGGTGAAGGGTGACCAGAGGAATGCCCGGGAGTGCTATGCCCGGGAGTGCTATGCCCGGGCAGTCAAGAAGATGACCAAGGGGGTCAATGTCATCTCCCAATAAATCACAAAGGGAGAGACTCGGGAGAAATTGGAACCCGAGGCCGAAACGGTGGAAATCGAACTTCACCCGGGTGATTCTTCAAGGATGGTTAGAATTGGAGCAAATCTCCCCGAGGATCTCAAGGCAGAGATTACACGGGTCCTCCAAGAATACGCGGGCATATTCACATGGAGCGTAGCGGATATGCCCGGAATAGATCGCTCTGTTATCTGCCACCGGTTGGCCGTGAGGGAAGGAAGTCGACCGGTACGTCAGAAGAAGCGGTACCTGGCCAGTGACCGGCGAGACTTCGTCGAGAAGGAAGTAAAGGACCTCCTCAGTGTTGGTCACATCCGGGAAGTCAAATACCCGGATTGGCTGGCCAACGTTGTCCTTGCTCCAAAGGGCGACACGTGGA
Source organism: Cuscuta australis (assembly GCA_003260385.1). NCBI lineage: Eukaryota > Viridiplantae > Streptophyta > Magnoliopsida > Solanales > Convolvulaceae > Cuscuta > Cuscuta australis. The sequence goes on from NQVE01000009.1 coordinate 2,626,939, forward strand.
GAATGTGTGTGGATTATACGGACTTGAACAAGGCTTGTCCGATCGATTCATACCCCCTTCCCAGTCCAGATCAAATGGTGGACGAAACTGCGGGGTGCGAACTCCTATGTTTTATGGATGCCTTCAAGGGTTACCACCAAATCTACATGGCCAAGGAAGTTGAAGAGAAGACGTCATTCCTCACACCCGAAGGAACCTACTGCTACCGGGTAATGGCGTTTGGCTTGAAGAACTCAGGAGCAACCTAACAGCGCATGGTGAACAAACTCTTCAAGCCACTACTGGGAAAGACCATGGAAGCATACGTCGACGACATGCTGATCAAAAGCCAGGTATCTCTCAACCACCCGGCTGATATGCGAGCCACATTCGATATCATGGCAAGGTACAACCTCCGGTTAAATCCCAGGAAGTGCGTCTTCGCGGTTCGCACCGGGAAGTTCCTAGGATTCATGGTGACCAAGAGAGGAATAGAGCCCAACCCAGAAAAAATCCGGGCCATCACTGAAATGCAAGCCCCTACCTCCGTTAGGGATGTTCAAAAGTTGACCGGTCGTCTAGCGGCCCTCAGCCGGTTCCTTTCCCGGTCAGCTGAGAGATCCCTGCCCTTCTTCAAAGTTCTGAAGAAGGCCAACACATTTGCATGGGACGAAGAATGCCAGAGGGCATTTGAGGAGCTGAAAGAGTACCTAGCGTCGGATATTGTATTGTCTAAACCCGAACCGGGTGAAACTCTGTATATGTACCTGGGAATTTCCCCAAATGCTGTAAGCTCCGTTTTAATAAGAGATGATGGGGCACAAAAGCCCATTTATTATGTGAGCAAAGCACTAAACGGGGCTGAGAGTAGATATACGGCGATGGAAAACACAGCCTATGCGCTTTTCATCTCCACAAAAAAGTTAACATCCTACTTCCAAGCTCACCCGGTGGAAGTCTTGACTGACCAACCGCTGGGTGCAGTGTTGCGAAATTCAACATCCTCCGGGAGGATGGTGAAGTGGGCAATGATGTTAACTCAGTTCAATATTGAGTACCAGCCAAGGTCAGCAATCAAGGGACAAGCCCTTGCAGACTTCCTGGTAGAAATGACCGGTCTAACTCCAGACCTACCGGTCAACAAGCCCACTGAGCAATGGTGGGAGATGGCAGTTGATGGGGCATCCGGTCCTAGAGGATACGGGGGTGGTATCGTGTTCACCATCCTAGAAGGATTCAAGATCTACCATGCAATCATCTTCAACTTCAAGCTGACGAACAATGAGGCAAAATATGAAGCTCTGGTTGGAGGGCTTAGACTCGCCCAAGCCCTGAAAATCAGCCGGGTCAGTATCAAATCTGAATCTAGCCTGATTGTTGGGCAAGTGACCGGTAACATGGAAGCAAGAGAAGGATGCATGGCACAATACAAGGAGCTCGTGATTGCCCTGTTGAAAGGCTTTGAGGAATTCAAGATCGCCCAAATTCCCCGGGGGGAGAACGCGGATGCAGACCTTCTCTCCAAGTTGACGCAGTATGCTCCCGAGCATGTTTCAAAACTTTCCCGGGTGGAAATCCTGGATCGAGCCAGCATCGAAAAATTGGAAGTCGCCGCTATAACAGCCGGAAGCCAATCTGACCGGTCAAACCTGGTCGGGGCGGACGACCATTGGATGTATGATCTGATGGAATATTTGATGGATGGGAGCTTGCCAGAATAAGATGACCGGGCAAGAAAAGTGAAGCTCAGGGCACCCCGATTCCAGGTTCTTGATGGAAAGCTGTATAAAAGGGCATTTGGGGGGCCACTCCTGAGATGTCTGACCAACCAGGAGGCTGAGCGAGTCATAGAGGAGGTCCACAAAGGAGTATGCGCGGCGCATCAAATGTCCTGTATGCTTTCCCAACGCATCATCTTATTGGGGTATTACTGGCCAACAATTGTCCAGGATTGTGAGAGGTATGTTCAGAAATGCAGAACGTGCCAAGTGTTTTACAAGTATCCCGGTAGACCGGCGACCTACTATCACCCCGTGTCGAATGTCATCCCATTCGCTAGGTTCGGAGTTTATATCATTGGAGCCTTCCTAGTTGCCCAAGGAGGGAAGAAGTTCGTAATCGTAGCCATCGATTACTTCACCAAATGGATCGAGGCCGAAGCATTGGCCAACATTACCACGCAACAATGCAAGAAATTCATTTGGAAGAACATCATCACGAGGTTTGGAGTGCCCATGAACCTCATCACCGACAACTGCCCACAATTCCGAAATCCGAGATTCACTGAATACTTGGAGGGCTTCGGAATCAAGCACAATCGCTCTTCGGTGGCGTACCCCCAAGGAAATGGCCAAGTCGAAAATGCTAACAGAACTATCGTAGATGGTTTGAAGAAACGGCTGGGAGAAGCAGGAAACAAATGGCTAAAAGAGCTCCCGCACATCATATGGGCATTCCGAGTAACACCCAGGAGGGCTCATGGGGAAACTCCATTCTCCCTAACGTATGGGTGTGAAGCAAGGCTGCCCATCGAAGCTGAATTCCCAACGTTCCGGGAATCAAATTATCAGCCCCAGGAAAATGAAGAAGACCACTTGGCCGAGCTCAACTTGGTCGAAGAACGAAGAATGGCCGTGGAGGTTAAAATGAGTACATACCAAGAAGTTGTGAAGAAGTACCATGACAACAAGGTTGGGCCGCGATACTTCCAAGTTGGGGATGAAGTCCTACGAAGAAGAGAAGCAAGTAGACCCGGCGATGGAGGGAAGCTGGCAAAAAACTGGGAAGGCCCATACAGGGTTAGAGCCATCATTCGCCCAGAAACCTACCGGTTAGAAACTTTAGATGGTGTACCTGTAGAAAGAACTTGGAATTCCCATCATCTTCGCAAGTTCTACAAATGATTGTAGTCCTAGGCGAGGCCTACATTTATTATCAATCGAATTGATGACATTCCGCATCCTACATGGCAGCAGCAAAAAATTGATAGGTCGAACCTATCCTAGGAGGGCTTCCCGGGTGGATCGAATCCACTTGGATAAGCCAACTGAGACACAGGCCCGGACCTGGCATGCTGGTTACTACACCGGTCTTGCTCAGTATAATAGAAAAAATATTAAAACCCGGAAGAGGGGCCCGGAAGAGGGTATGCCTGCAAGAGGGCTGTACCTGGAAGAAGGTTCGAACCGTACTTACACGGGCCCATGAGGTTTGATCGGTATCGGGGAATCAGCCGGTACCGTCAAATTGATTGGGGACTAAAAGATGCCCATTAAAAGAAATAGAAGGGGATCGTCCACCGTGGCGCATCCTATTTCCCCCTTCTCAGGGAAGACTTGAACGGGGGGGGGGGGGGGGGGGTGAGCTAAGGCCTTTCCGGGATAGTAGAAATTAAAGGGCCATTAAAAGACTTAATCGCCCGGAAGAGGGGGCCTTGGAAGAAGGGTGCATTTGAACCTTGGAGAGGGTTCGAAACCATTCGACATGGTTAAATCTCCAGTATTCTTACCCGTTAAGGATACTTCAAGAATTACTAGGTTACAGGTGTTTCCATCTACAACCTACCGGTCAACAAAAAAAAAAGAATACCCCGGTCGGGTATGGGCGCAACAGAACTTCGAAGGTTCTACAAGGCAAGGCAGTTGACCGGTCAGACCATGGAGTGGAACCTACCGGTCAAACTGTACTTTATCGAAGAATTCACTAGAAACACGAAGGTATCCAAAAGCCAAAGTAAAGTTCAACCGGTTCACTCTAGTTCAACCGGGTTGGACTTAGCGTATTCAAAAACAAATTGAGAAAGCGAAAATTGAAGTTTGACTGGTCCAAGTTACTCGGGCTCATCCTTGAGATAAAGTGATCAGAGAGAACTTTGAAGTTCTGCCGGTTGGAAACAATTGAGAAGTGGCCTGATTTATTTACCGGTCCGAATTTCTAAGAAGTAAGAGCAAAGTATAAATCAACAAGCAAGCAGATATGGAAGATTAACCAGTAAGGAAATTAAACATGGCATTCAAACGGAACAAGAGTGTTAAATGTTTATAGATACACCGGGCATTCCTAGGGAAATGAGTTCGAAGTTTTACAAAATAATTCAACGGAACAAGGCTGCCCGGTCTTTCTTCTGGCCGCTTTTGAATCCGAAGGACCCAATTGCCGTTATCATCTTCTTTCCTTCAGGCTCCCGGTACAGAAGCCTGAAGGATTCCATGGTAGCTTCTGGGCTCGCCGTCAGCACCCGGGCAACTTCGGCCTTATTTTCCTCAACCTAGGCAGCTGCGCGCCCGGGGAAGTTTTCTTCCTTCTCCGCCATCTCCCTTTTTGTTTCGGATACCTCGTCCAGCAGCTGGCCGTTCTCCTCCTTCAGCGGGGTGTTCTCTGCCCCCAAGGATCCGGCCATCTTTGACAACTTGGCCAGCTCATCCGTTTGGCTCTTTAGGAGGAGGGCCAGCTCTTCGTTCCTCTTCTTCAGCCTGGCCACCTCGGTTGGAGAGTCCATTCCCAACCGGTCGGCGGTGATGGCCCCAATCTCCCCAACCTGCAAAACGTACAACAACCCGGTTAATCTTCGTGTAACGTAAGGGAAAGGTTGACCGGTGACGAGAGATGACTTACCTCCCTCAACCGCAGACCGAGGTTGATGTATGCCTCCTCCACGGTCTGATGGGCCGCACCGGGATCTATCCTCTGCCTCTTGTTAATGGTAGAGGGATGGTTGGTGGCCACCTTCTTGGTCCGACGACCGGTCTTCTCTTTTTCCTTCCCCTTAGACCGGTTGTCTTGGGGTTCGTCCTCATCCAAAATCTCCACGGTCTCTTGGTTGACTGGGAAGGTTTTGGTAGGGTTGGCCTGGGAGCCCCCGGTTTCTCCCGCTGGTTGGTCATCGGGAATGGCAAACTCCTCGAACTCCATATCTGCAGAAGAAACTAAAACCGTCAAGTACAAGGAACGATACTAGTCAACTACGAATCACAAGAAAAATGAGAAATACCTGGGTGGTTTTGGCCCTCAGCCTCTGCAGTGTTGCCCGGGGAGGGTACCCCGCGCCCCGCTGCTTCATGGGCTTGGGAGGTACCCTCACCACCCGATTCAACCCGCCAAACCCAGCTCCCATAGTGGAAGACCCTCCCGGTGTATGGATCGCCGCACATAAGGATTTCAAGACTTGCTTCCAAGTCAGGGGAGGAAGCCGGTGCAGCGTGCTCTTGATCGAGAAGATGGTCATTCCATTTTAGACCGGCAAAAGGAGTGACGAAGGGGGGAAACTCGATGAAAACAAATTTTTCCTTCCATCCCCGGTTACTCTAGGGGACTTCGGAAATGAACTTCCTACCGGTACGGGCTTTGAAGAATACAAAACCTTCGCAGCCAGATCCGCCTGGTAGGACTTCAAAGCAAAAGAGAAAAAGACGCAAGGAGGGATCGATTTTCAGGTGAGAGCAAATATTTACAAAGGAATGGAGATACCGGTGGGCGTTAGGAGTTATCTGGCCGGGTAAAATCCTAAACGCATGACATACTTCAGTTAGGAGGGGGCGAAGAGGAAAACCGATGCCCGCATCTAGGGAAATCGTGTGGAACCCTATCCTATCCTCCCGGTGGGGTTCAACAATGTTGGGCCAGTTATGTTCATACAGAAGTGTATACCCATCCGGGAGCCTCCTACGGATTTTGTTCAAAGCAATTTTGGATACATGGGAAGGAATGTCGAGGACGTAGAAGGTGGGGAGCGGAAAGTAACCGGCGGCATGGAGCCGCTCCTCCCACGCGTCCCGGGTTTCGTTTTCAGGGTCATAGGGACCCGGTTCGTCATCAACCGGCTCGTCCCTCCCCATAAAAACTTCACCGGGCATCTGATTTACAGGCTGCGGCTCAGGTATGGGGGAGTTAGGAGTTTGACCGGGCGTGGAGTCAGGAGAAGAAGACCCGATCGAAGAGGAGGAGTTGGAGTCCTCAGAGGAGCAGTCCTCTGAGGAAGAAGTCCTATGGCTATCCAAAGAAGACATGACCGGGAAACTAATTAGATAAAGAAGGGGAAACTTACTTGACTCGGAGGGCTAGATAGCGAGAGAGAAGAACTTGACCGGTGAAAGCTCTGAGACTTGATCGCGGAAAGTGAACAGAGAAGAGGGGTGGAGGCCTTTATATAGGAGGAGGGAAGCCGAATCAGACGACGTGGCCTCTTCAGGTTGCGCCGCATCAGGCGGCGCAATGATGACCCACTGGCAGGCGAAATGACGGGTGGGCAGCCGACCGTTGCAACGACAGGTGTCCAACACGTGTCAAAGTTCAGAGTTCAAATTTTGAGATTTTTGGGCGGGAAAAAGCCTGGAATTCGAATTTGAGGTCCCGTTTCAGACTTTTTACTTCCCGCTCATGACAAATTGCATGACTGGGAAGTGGAGGGCTTATTGATGGGTGTATTCCACCCACGACTGGTCAAAGGAGAAGACCAATTAGTTGACCGGTCAATCTCGAAAGTTTTGGAAGGGAGACTTAAATCATCGGCAAATTGATATGTCATCGGCCCAAAGATGACTGGTATACTTCACGAAAAAGCATACCGGTCAAACTACTTTGTCACCCTATTTTTCCCTAACTTCGATTATTTCATCCCTCGGAGATTACCCGGTGTAGTTTCTAGGGTTGGAAAGTGTCGGCAGAAGAGAATCTAAAAGGGCTTGGCGTGTAGCGACCCATGTCAGTGGAGGACAACTGGAGATGCTGAAGGAATGTTTCCAAGCCAGAACGCGACAAGGGAAGTAATTCCCCTCACAAGGCGACAAGGCTGCTCGAGGACAAAACCAGTCACCTCGCACCACATCAGCAGCGTGCCCCCACGTGGGCGCACGTGGTCCTGTCCCCCTTAGCCTAGTATAAATACTCATGTAAACCTCAAAAAGAGGGATCCGAATTCATTCTCTCTAAACTCCCTTGTAAAAGCACCCGTGCATTCTCCGTTATAATATAAATTGGGCTACAGGTGTTCCACCTAAAGTCCTACAGGTCAATCTACGTGTTTTTACCTTTCTTACTTTACCAAATCAAGCAAACTATTCTGGACCCGGTCTAGTATAGTTTGACCGATCAAGTAATTTACACCATCAGTAACCTTCATGGATGAGTTTTAATATTTATTATCTTTGCAATTTCTTGAGACTAACTGATAAACTCACCCATAAAGCTTCTTGGTTTTGATTTTAAATTCCACCAGGAAGACTAATAATTGAGAAATGAAAGATCATTTCAGTTTTGTATTTAGAGGGAGGAAGCTTAGTTGAGGAGATAGAGGAGTGTGAATTTACAATTTTATTTACGTTCTTAACAGAAATGTTAACAAAGGACCATTCATGGAAATGAATATAATAATTGAAGATTAAATTAGTAATATTTGACATGTAGAGACTAAATATGTAGGGACTAATTAAAGACTAAATTAGTAATATTTGATATGTAGGGATAAAACTTTTTAAGTGCTTAGTGCCAATCCAATGCCTTGTCGAATTGAAGATCCAAAGTTACCAATTATCCTATCCTTGGACTTGCAGCACTCCGCTCTGAGACATTGTTAATCCGTTTCGCTCCAAAATTATCCATTCCGCGGGTTTCATCCATTTGTTTTCGTTTCAATTTGTTGTAATGATTTTGTTGAGCTGAAAGTGTCGGACAATTTTCTTGTATTCCCTTGCAAAGTGCTGTTCTGGATTTTGAGCAAATACCCTGAGGTATGAGTCCTATATTTGCAGGGCTAGGTTTGTTTCATACCGTCTCCCAGATTCAGAGTTATGTGTGACAGGGGAGGGGTTACATGTGTAAATATTCAGAGTAAAGCCATACCCAGTAAAACTAAGTGTTTGCAATGAGTAGTTCTACAAGGCCTTTTGCTGTTGGTGACAGTAAAAGTAGAGATAGAGCTGTGTGTGGTGATCAAAAGCATGGGGATAGCCTTGGTCATGAAATCTGGCAACTCACAAGGGTTTGCTCCAGCCCCCATAGATGGCTGTGTGGGGCCAGACCGGGCAAGGTGAGTTTACCTGTTTCCCCAGTGAAAATGTTAGGAGGCAGGGAAGTCAACTATAATGGAAGAGGGAGATTCACTTCCTCAGATTGCTGTCACATTTTGAGCCGATATTTGCCCGTTTATGGCCCTTCATTAGTTGATAGAATGACAAGTTGTGCCTATGTGTCACAATTCTCCGCAGATGGTTCTCTATTTGTTGCCGGTTTCCAGGTATGATTATATCAGTTCATTGGTCAGATACTCCGCGCAAGAACAATATGTAAGCGGTACTGAATTGTAGCAACTTTCTTTTCGATCATACAGGAAAGCCATATTAGAATTTATAATGTTGATTGTGGGTGGAAAATTCAGAATGACATTCATGCCAGAAGTTTGCGGTGGACAATAACCGATACATCACTTTCACCCGATCAACGTTTTCTTGTATGGTTGCTATAACCTTTTGTCATTTTGAAATTAGCCAACATGTTTTTTCTTTCTTTTTCGCTAAATTGGTTCTTCTTCTTTTTTGCTTAGCTAAATTGTTTCTTTGTATTGCTAATTAATTTGTTACCTTGTTCTTTTTGCTTGTTAGTAATTTTTCATCTCGATATCATCATCAGGTAGGAGGGTGCATAAGATTTTCTTTCCAAAATGAAATTTATACTTATAGCATCTTTGATTCGTTTGTAGAAAGATACCTATCTCATATTACTTATTCACGTTTACTTGTAGCTTAGACATTGTGTATCAAGTCCATAAAAGGTACTCCCTCCTTCCCATAGAGAAGAGTAATTTCACAAAGATTCATTTTTTGGAAAGGTAAAACTATTGGAAACCATCATACATAGCCATTTTTTGAAATTTATTTGTTAGTATAACTGAATTTTACACACTCAATATGTTTGAGACACTTTTTTAATAAAAAGATTGCATATTGTGAAACAATCTTTATCTTTATTTATTTAAATTCGACACTCTTTGTTTGGGACAAAGTGACAAACGTAAGTGTAGAAACATGAATCTTTTAATGGGATGGAGGCATTATATTGTTATCATCTAAAACATGAAAAGAGAGTAACATTTTCACTTATGATTATAACTTCAATTTTCATCACTAACTTAAAACAAATTGACATTTAGCTCAACTTGTCTTTACATTGTACAACACTTAAAGAAGTCTTAGGTGTTTTAGATAAAATATGAAATCTTTTAAAAGTTGAGGGCTAAAAATAGAAAGAATCAAATTTGAGGACCAAATACGGTATTTGTCCATGAAAAAAATACTTAACCCCAGTGTTGAAAACTATTTACTTCAAAAAAGCTATTTTACCCCCACCTCATTTTTGGTTTACAAAAACACAAACATAGACAAGCACATAGATGCACTCACGTTTGTGGAGGCAGTCATTCGCTTATTCCTTTTGTTTTTTGTTGATTTGTATCATGTTTTATAAAGTTGACTAGCCAACGACCATTACATAGTCACATGGCACCGAATACCTATCCCTACAATTAAGGTATTTGGTTTTGGACTATTGCACACGTTTTTCCAATTCTTGTATCTCATTAGTCTACCAGTGCACATTGCACAAGGATATTTTTCTTTCCGATTCTATGTATGCATGTGTAATTGAATTTCATTTTCTCACCATGAAGTTCAAGTGCTGTTTTCTCATATTGCAATAAGTTCTTCAGTGTAGTTTTGACTATTACTTCCTCTTTGCATGAAATATGATCTAATGGACAATTGTCATCATCAACCTCAGCTTCCTAACATTTAATTCTAGGGCATTAAATACATTCTATACTATGAGTGTATAACGTGTATATGACAATGAATTTTCAAGTTTCTTTTTGGCCACATTGTACTCGTAAAGTTAGAAATCATGTACCACGGTATGTTAATAATTGTTAATTGTCGTTGAAACTTTCATTAATAGCTTGCTAAATTAATAGAAATCTCTGGTCCTAGGGCTATTAAATTAAAGGGGTTACACTTATATGCATTCTAATATTGTCTTTAAGTTCCTAACTGCAGGTTTATTCTAGTATCTCACCTGTTGTACATATTGTTGATGTTGGATCTGGTGCAAAAGAGTCTGTTGCAAATGTTACGGTATGCATTGCAGTTTAGTTCTTACATTATCGAGTCCACTGGTTTGAGTTTTGATAATGTCTGAACATTAATTTATATCATTTCATGGGATCCAACTGGGTTGTTGTTGTCATTTTCATGTTTAACTTAATAAAGTTCCAGTAAGCAGTGTTTTAGCATGGACTTAAATGATATGTACTTCATTCTTGGCTCCACTGCTCTCACGATTCATGAAAAATCTTTTTCAATATAAAGCTCTAGTGATTTTGATTATGATCTCTCTCTCTCTCTCTCTCTCCCGATATGATGCTTTTGAGAGTTTGTCAAATGAAGGTTAGAGTAGTGGGGTCGAGTGAATAGTAAAACACCGTAGTTCACAAGTCTCTTGGATAATGGTTGTCATTTTGAAAATAATATTATCAACAAATGAATTCCCTGCCTCTTCTCATGCAATTTACTAAAGAGTCTTTAAATATTTTTCTAGCATATGATGCCCTAAAAAGTGTTATGTATATTTAATTACTTATTTATATATTTTTTTATGTTTTCTGCAGGAAATTCATGAAGGTCTAGAGTTTTCGTCAGATGTTGATGACTATGATGATTATTCCTTTGGAATCTTTTCTGTAAAATTTTCAACTGATGGGCGAGAACTTGTAGCTGGTAGCAGTGATGATTCAATATATGTCTATGATCTTGAAACAAAGAAACTAAGCCTTCGTATCAATGCTCATCAGGTTCTTCTAATCAGAAATTTATTTATGATGTATTGATGGTTTATTCTTTAAGCATTTTCATGGTGTTATAAGTTCTATGTGATCTAAGATCTTCTGAGTATAGGCAATTGTATGTCCTTGTTGGGAAAATTTATGCATTGCGAAAATGTGTAACATTCATATTTTCTTTCTGTTTATGCAGTCTGATGTTAATGCTGTATGCTTTGCTGATGAAACTGGCCATCTTATATTCTCTGGGAGTGATGATAACTTGTGTAAGGTAAATTACCTTACCTCTTTAAATCAATGAATTGAATACTGGTAAACAAATTTAAAAAATCAAACACTATTAATTGCACAATTTAGTGTGTTGAACAAATTCCCATTGACATTGAAAACAGTATTTTATGATTTACTCCGCAGTTTTTATTTATCAGCATTTGTGGATATATATAAATGTTGATGATGGGTATTTGGTAGTGATTTAATCAATTATTTTTTCCCCATGTTATTTGATGGGGTTCATTCAATACAAATGGAATGATTGGCGATACTTTTGTTGAGTAATTCACAAAAACTTTTTAATTATGTATATGGAATCCTATACATTCAACAGGTTAATAAGTATTTTTCTCTAATTTAGTGAACAGATGTATGCAACATCTACATCACTGCAATCAAATTTTTGACATTATTATAAGTGGATGTGGATCATCCAATACAATGATCTTTTTTATTTGGTCGGTGAGGCGCCTTGTTGAATTGTTAATTTAATGCGATTGGAGTCAGTACAAGTGGGTAATGAGTGATACTTCTATTGCTCTATATCCCATTATCCCATGCATTTGTTTTTGTTTTATGATAATGACTAACCTACTCCTAGTCTTCAACCATATAAGTATTACCTTTTTCACAAAATGTCTTGTTTGTAACGGCGCGGTTCCTATGACATTGAGAGCAATGTCATAGGATGACCCGTGCTTCCTACGGTGCTCCATTCGAAAAATGGATGGTTCCTACCCAGACCCCCCCTCAGTTCGCCGATTTGCTACAGTGTGTCACTGTAGCAAATCGGCAAACTGAGGGAAACTGTAGCAAATCGGCGCGAAATTGGGGGTAGGAAACATCAATTTTTGAACGGAGCACCATAAGAGGCTCAAGTCATCATATGACATTCAAAGTGAATGTCACTTGAATTGGGTCGTGTTTGTAATACAGAAATTAGTATTCCAAATATGACATTTCTTTGGGTCAGACGGAGTCTTGGATTATAGATCACATATTACTGGCCTTCTTTAAAAGCATTTCGGGCTTTGGGAAATATTCCATCCGCCGCAAAATGAAGTTTAGGGTTTTAATTGACGGATTTTAAGAAAAGTGTTGAAAAGTAAAAAAAAAGTGTGGTTGAGATTTCTTTAGAAGAGACTAGAGAGAAATGTTATGAGCCGCATATTCCTTTCCTTAATAGGAAAGCAAGGAAGTGTAAACTTCATTTTGGGACAAGAGTAGGTTTTAGGGTATGTTCTCTTCACCCGATTTGATTGGAATGAGTTCTGATGTGAATGCAGTTATATTTAAAGCTATTTCTGATCTGATCTATTCTAATAAGAATAAGTAATACGTTAAGAAAATAAGTTAAGGAGAACATGGCCTTAGAGGGCGTTTGGCACTGTGGTAGATGACTTGAAAAGCAGAAGTCATAACGCAGAAGCCAAAAGCATTTAATCCTAACTTTGCCCAAAAGCACTTTTGGTGCTCATTTTGCACTCAGAAATCATACACCATAAGCAGAACTAAATTTGTCAAACACACAAAACTGCTTTTGGACGAAGTAGAAGCTCAAAACTCAAAAGTTATTGGATGTAAATTTTTAATATTTTTACTACAATAGAAATTAAGCATGTATTAACATTATGTTATCATTAAAAAAGAAACTATGATAACCTCAGGTTTGGGACAGACGCTGCTTTGCGTCCGAACAGAAAGCAGCTGGTGTCCTCATAGGCCATCTTGAAGGCATCACATTTGTTGACACTCGAGGAGATGGCCGTTACCTTATATCAAATGGAAAAGATCAGGCAATGAAACTCTGGGATATCAGAAAAATGTCTTCAAATGTGAATTAGTATGTGCTCTTGTTTTGTCCACAACTTTTTTTTCTTTTTTTGTACTCCGTATTTTTTAAATTCTGTAAGGATGGATTCCATAGCTTAGTGGTTAAAGAAAATGTTATCATTTTAGCACCCCCAGGCCTCGAAAATACGATTGGGATTATAGATGGATGGACTACCCTGAGCATGCACGAAACAAGAGACATCCACACGACCTGTCAGTCTCTACATACAGAGGGCATTCAGTATTGCGCACACTGATACGTTGTTACTTTTCTCCTGCATATAGGTATGCGAACAAGTTGTTACACCATGTTATTTGATGATTCATGTAGCTTTTGCGTACGCTTGTCAAAATTGACTATAACTTTTCCCTGCACAACCTATTGGGAACTGCTAAACAGTTAGGGTCACCAGCACTTTTTCAAATTAGGTCAAATCTCTTCGAATCATTGTTGATATATATATATATATATATATATATATATATATATATATATATATATATATATATATAGTAAATTCCATAATTGGTCCTTTATAACAGAGAGGTTTCCATATTTAGTCCTTTATTATCAAATATTAACCTCGTAGTCCTTTTTTAAGGGTGCCTTTCCACAAATGGTCCTTTTTTTGATCTTCTGGCATGTTGGTGTTAATTTAAAGGCTAAAAGTATAATTTGATATCAATATTATGTCTAGTAACGTGTTCTGATATTGGTTAAGCGGATAACACAAAAATAATGACTATGATTGTGGGCTAGGATTCCGACAAAAGACCACATTTGTAGACTATGGTTGTAGTAGAAAGCGATTGTAATTCACAAACAACGCAAACGGAACAACCTTTGGAATTGTGTATGACAAAAAAGATATATTATCATTGTAAAATTACACTTTAAGCCCTCAAATTAACACCAACATGATAGAAGATTAAAAAAAGGACTATTTGTGGAAAGATACCCATAAAAGGACTACTGCGGTAATATTTGATAATAGAGGACTAAATAGGGAAACCCCCCTGTTATAAAGGGCTAATTATGGAATTTACTTTTATTTATATATATATATATATATATATATATATATATATATATAATATATATATATATATATATATATATATATATATATATATATATATATATATATATATATATATATATATATATAATATATATATATATATATATATATATATATATATAATATATATATATATATATATATATATATATATATATATATATATATATATATATATATATATATATATATATATATATATATATATATATATATATATATATAAGTATAGTGTGATTTGCCAAGCTGTTTTGACCCTACCCCTCCAGCCTCCAATATAATTTACATTTAGTAAATTTATAATGTGATTTACTATTTCTTGCATTTCATTGCCAATGGTTTAGTTTTTACCTCGTAAGAAGTTTGCGAAAAGGACAAATCAAATGTGAATGATAAATTGATAACATGTCTCAATGCCTACCAATATTGCAGCACGGGACAGAAGTACGTCTACACTGGATCAACCGACTCTTCTGTTTATATTTATGATCTGGTATGCCCCGAAATATTTGATTTCCTAATATTTTTTTTTATGCTGACTAGATTATCATCTTAATTTTGAACTTGACTTGGTTTTGTCATAGTTCGTACTCATTATCAGACTGCATGTGTACCCAAACCTCCTCCTCCTCTTACAACTAATCTGCTCAGTACTTAGTGGGCCACACAAGTCCACAAAGTATCTCTACCCAAGAGGCCAATCCATCAGCTTCTTTGGCCAAGTTCTATATGGGCGACAGTTGTAGTTTTGAAAATGAGTTTAGTTTTGGAAACATCATATTAAAAAAAGGAGTATCAAGAAAAATATGTGGCTTGGCAAGACACGTAGTGGGTATATAATATAATAGCGGATGACTTCATTCACAGATCTATATACAAATTTGCTCGTATTGTAGGTGAGTGGTGCTCTAGTCGCAAAGCTAGACTATCATGAGGCTCCTGTAAGAGACTGCAATTGGCATCCTTTTCTGCCCATGTTAACCAGCTCATCATGGGATGGTGTCATTGTGAACTGGGAATTTCCTGGTTCTAGTGAAAGCCTCCACCCCTAGTGCGTCGACATACGATATGGTAAGCAACAACCGAACTTGCACGCCTCTCATAGACGACAACTAAATGCTTCCAATATATATGTATGTGTGTGTGTATGTGTGTGTATGTGATACACACACACACACACACACACACACACACACATCATTTCCCTGCGTGTAATAATAGTTAAAATGTAATCCGAGCGTGGAGTTGTGGTCATTCCGAAAACATGCTTCAAACGTTATAGGGTGTCATTTGTGACAAGCCTGAAATACTTTTCCAGCAGCTGTGTACTTGTAGTCTTGTACCGAGGTTTATAGTTGGATTTTCTTGTACATGAAAATACCATAGATGGGTGGAGATATTCTACATAATAAAAATGAAAGTGTTTTCTCCCAAAACATGGTTGAGTTTTCCCTGTAGTTGGTTTGAGACTTCAGCCTTGTTCTCTTGACGTGATGTGCTGATCTGATTGAAATGAGTTTTGATTTGAACTGAATATAGTTATATTTTAAGCTATTTCTAACAAGTCCGAACTAATCTGATCAGAACTGATTTACATAAGAATAAATATTAAGTAATAAGAATAAGTTGAAAGAACAGTCTCTTCTACTATTCTGGAATAGTAGAATGTGCTATTTCGTTCTTGTAAACTTTTAAATTGAGTTGATAGTATGTGACTTTATTTTAGATGATGGACTTTCAAAAAGTTCGTGGATTATAAACAAAACCCGTCGGCTCGTATATGTTTCATTAAAGTTATTGATATTTCTGCGTCCGCAGTCACTAAACGTCACATCAACGCTGACTGCACTCACCCTTTTACTCACATAACACATGCATAGTTAGTAATATACAGCAAATGTATAATACGTATATACGTACGTTATTGTATAATACGTTAGGATTTTATAAAATATGGCTTACTATGCATATTAAACGTTCGACATACAGATACGGATATGTACGCGTATTAAACGTTTTCTATTTTTAAAATACGTCTTATATGTTTATATATATTATTATTATATATACGTCAAATTTACACATATTTATCTATTGATAGTTATCAATTTATATTAGGGTAAATAAACAAAATACAAAAATCTTTTAAATGAAATATTTACAATAGATTTTTTCAAATTAGAATCTCTATTTGTTTAATATATTTATTTGAAAAAATATATACTCCCGTCATTTGAAAAAAGAACTGTATTTGACTTTCACGTACGTAGTTTAAAAAAATGTTAAAAATAAAAACTTTATAGTTTGAATATATTTAGAAAAAACAAATAAGAGTTGTGAGTTACTCGTTCCTTTCTAAAAAGAAAATGAATTTTTGAGACATACAAAAAGGAAAAGAATGAAGTCTTTTTTTTGAACTTGACAAAAAAGTGTAACATTCTTTGTAGAATGTAGATAGTATATATTTTTTCAAATTGATTGAGTATTGTATGCATAACTGATATGAAGTATTACTCGTATTTTGTTTTAAATATTTTTTGGAACAAACTAACATTTGTTGTCGTACAAAAAAATTTATAATGAAATATTCAATTCATACGTACTATACGTAATTAGACGTATAGTATCAAATATGCGTGTATTTTAAAATATTTTTGAAAATCATATGGATGCGTGCGTATAATACGCGTATTATACGTACGTAGGTATAATACGTGTATTATACGCGTATTAACTAACTAGGAACAAATGTAGTACTCAACACTCACCGCAATGATTACACAATTTTTAATATTATTTAATATTTATCTATTCCTCCTAAAACTAAATTGAATAATACTCCTTCCGTCTCACAAAACTTCTCTCCTTTTTTTCATACGTCCCAAGATACCTTTCTCATTTCTATTAAAAAGTCACTTTTACCCCTACTAATTATTAACATACTTTTCACATTACATTTTTTCATTATTGATCTACCAATCATGTCTTACTTTTATCCATCACATCCAGAAGAATTTTTTGAAAGTCAACACCAAAACACTCTTAAGTCCCTTAAAAATAAAAACCAGAAATATTTTGTGGGATGGAGGGAGTATCTTTTTTTAATTAAAATAAATACTCCATCCGTCCTAAATTACATTGCCCGTTTACTATTCACACGGTCAAATTTCACTCATTTTCTTTCTCTATTTTCGTTAGTTATTTGATAAAATTATATAACCGTTTGTTTTTTTATGCTCTCTTTATTTCTGGATTTTTTTTGTTTTATTTTTTTCATCCAAACCTTTTTTAGTTTGTTGGTTTAAATTTTTTTCTTTTCCATTCAATCCGTTTATTGGTTTTTTATTTTTTTTTATATAACATTGTTCTTTGAGTGCTGTAACAATTTCAAAAAAGAAAAAGAAACTTTTTTTGTACAAATTTATTTCTTTAATATTTTTATACTAGCAAACAAAAATAAATAAATTTAATAGGAAAAAAGTAATAAATGAGGCATAATTTATACTTAAAACATGTTTCAGTCCCGAGAATAACAATAAAACGTTCAATTCATAAGTGAGGATGAAAATGTAACCGCAAAATAACATTAAAATTAAATATGCAACATGTCTATTGTGTAGATCTTGTGAAAAGATTTCTAACAGTATATTATTTGTAAAGTACTCGTAATAGCTTACGTACAAAAATTATGAATAAACTAGATGTTGCACTAGAAAATATAATGAAATGATTTAATTAAATAAAATAAATAAATAATATAATACTCATTAATTGCAGTGCTTGGTGCTTCAATTTCGTGGTTGTAGTCGCGAATTCGCTCTCGCTGAGCACTCACTTAGGAAAGGGGATGGTGTTCAATGTGATCATTGAATGACATGGCATTGCCACATAGGATCACACTGCTCTCTACGTAGAGTATTACGCATGGATCATGCTAGGGTGCCACCACATGGGTGCTACCATGGGTGCACCAATGTTTCGCACATACAAACACAGATGATAATTGTCTGTGCGACACAGATAATTATCATTTGTGTTTGTCTGTACGAAGCATGAGTGTACTCATGGTAGCACCCATGTGGTAGCACCCTAGCATTTTCCATTACACATAGCCTTAGAGCCGGCGGCATTAAATTCATACTTTCAAAATGAATACAAATTATATGCTTGTAATATTAAAAAAAATCATTAAAATGCATGAGATGTAGATATCATTCATACTTGTGGATTTTAAGTTATTTATTATAAAGAATTATTTTCATCGTTTTCTTCTCCCAATGCCATTTAGAGTGAATGGTAGTGAAATATTACCGATAGTGTAACCTTTTAGAAAGGTCTTGGAAAACATTACTGTATGAGTCTAAACTTGTGATATGTCCCCTTGACTTCTTTGGTCTCAAAACATGCATGTCCCTTTTAGTGAATGTGGTTTGTTTCCATTCCCTGACCTTACCTCAACCTCGATCGGTACCCTGCACGGCTATGGGCCTTGCTTCGGGGTTTGTCAAAAGCCCAAATCCCGTTCCACACAGGCCACGCCTCACATCCGGGCCGACTCATTCCAACTCCATCAACCAGGCTTCCTCCCGAGGCGGATCAAACTCGACATCGCGAGCCTAATCACAATTAAATGAATTGTATTGGACTAACTCCCAATGTACCCATCAGGGGCTTGTAATGGAAGGGAACAACCTAACCAAAACAATTTGCTAGCAAAATGAAATAATTTTCTAGTAACTTATTTGATTTCTGAGCAAAAGAAATCAACTTAATTACTGATGCAACATTCTTAATGCAAGATCAGCGTGAACTGAAAGGCTGGCAAAAGAATGTCAGTTGAACAAGAACTACTCTATGAATATAAGATTATAAGAACAATTGTTCACAAGAAAACATTAACTGGTTTTCAAATCTTTGCAAAACAAACTGCTCCCCGGGTGTTATGATGCTGGTAGCATAGCACGTATCGTCAGAAAAAGGTTTCCTGCCGGTCCTCCCAGCTCGATGAAGGTAACTTACTGCATCGTTTGGCAGGTCAAAGTTATATACGTGAGTTGTCTCCGGAAGATCAATGCCTCTAGCTGCTATATCTGTTGCCACTAGAAGATAGCCACCACCTTGTCGCAGTTCCTGATTCAAAGTAAGATGCACAAAACCAGGACTGTTGATTCCAAGGATTCTAAACTCAAACTACTTTTATCACAAGCAACAACAACATTACCCCGATGCCTCAAAGGCTCCCCCCGCTCATTGCGGGGTAGGGGGTGGGATGTATGCAGCCTGACCCCTATGTTAAAACACAGGCTCTGTTCTTTTTGGTTGGAAAAATTAACTTCCAACTTTTTCAAACTGCTTCCCGTTTCTTCCAACGACTTGAAAAATGTATTTACATATTATGACTATACAATATCATTATATACTAAATTTATAATATAACACCTCAAACATGGACATAAATGAATTCTTTTTTATATCCAAAATTAGTTTCCTTACATATTTATTTGGGTGGTTATTTAATTGAGTGATTTTTTAATCACAATATTTTTTCCAACTCCTTCCAATTTCTTTTAACTCCCAGTTTCTTCCAACATCCAACTTTAGAATTTCAACCGAAAAGAACAAAGCCATAGGGTGGCTGTTTCCAGATGACCCATGATGAGTGTCGAAAGTTGCATTGACTAACTGCTACTCCACTATCAAAACCAGCACAATAGTTAAAGTTTGACAATTGATAGCTCTAGTACTTACAGTCAAGGATGCTGCTCGTCGATTGAAATTCATTTCCTCTTCCAGGAGGCTGATTTTACACAATCCCATCAGAGAACTCTCTAAGTACTCCTTGACCGAAATTGTAGGAGGGGCATTTCCCTCTTTTTTCGACTTCTCAGACTGTTGATTGTGATCAAAAGTCATAGTTTAAGCCCAGTACGATACAATGCAAGCTCAAACATAGAGGGCACCTACAAATGGAGACTAGACAGTTACGCATACTTACTTGAGCACCAACAAAGACAATGGCTGAATGTGGTTTATCTGACTTTAAAAGGGAATGCAATGCCTGATACTTTTCACTTTGACTGCATACCTTGACTCCAAGAAAGAGCATCACGAAGTAGGAGTCAAGTAAACCGTTCCAGAAATGGCAGGAAGACATGAGGTTTCAAGCAGGACTTCACTCACCACAAATCTATGATGCAGACAGGAGGGGAGTGGCATAATTGGATTCACATACACGTGAACTACGTCCGCCTGTCGAGAGAAGTAAAATAAGTAATACACATTCTAAGCTGAATACCACCAGAAATTATATTTGAACATTCCATAATCTGCTATGGCTGACCTTTGTCCATTTCTGTTGTGCAGCCTCGTATAAAAATCGCCTGTGCTGAGGAATTGTGGCACTAGCAAAGACAGTTTGACGAAACTTGCTACAAGAGTGTGATGTCAAAAGCTTCCGTAGAGAACTTACATGTTTTGGGGAATTGAACATGAAATCAACCTTTAAAAAATAATGGGTTGTCTCATTTCCAGTTCAGATTATTACAACAAGTAATCACTGTATTCATTTGATTCAGACATTGGGTCAAATAGGGAGTGAAACTAAGAATAAGTTTTGTGCTGAAAAAGAGAGGATTAAACTTAATCAACCCAAAAAAGGGAGGAAAGGTTAGAAACTTAGAGACACAATACCAGCCAGACAGACAGAAGTAACTCTTGTTTCGAAGCTCCAAGAAGATTTTGAGTGTAGGTTATCATTAAATACTTTCAAGAAACAGTCAAATTGTAGTATCATTTTCTCTTGAGAGAAAACCCCCATCTTAATATGCAGAAGAAATACATAATAGATATGAGGAGCATAGCCAGAACTAAAATGTCTATATTGTCATTACCTCATCAACTACAAGCACTCTCAGAGCATTTAACGTCAAGACATGCCTCTCAATCATTTGACTTATACTTACCAAAGTTGCAATCATCATAGTAGGAGGCTCCGCCTGTGATCATCAAAACAATCGTAGTAAATCTTCAAAATTAGGTTATTAGAATTATTTCACATCAGTAGATATCATCATCTATATAAGCAGATAAACATTTTCTAATACTTTTAACCAACTCCTGTGCCGCTTCAAGCTTCCTCCATCCAAAAGAGGCATAATACTGCACTGCTTTTGCTCAGAATTAAGTTCTTCTGACTTTGCGGCCAAAAGCCTGGCAACTTTTGTAACCTAGTTATGAAAAGGGAATCATTAGTGTGGCTTTGAAGATTGAATAAACGCCCGTTATTTTTTTCTATTGATACAAATGAAGGAAATGGGCATTGAGCCTAAGATCTCTCATATGAACTCCTACACTATGTTTGGTTCAAGGAATTTAGAAAGAAAAGAAATGAAAATGGTTTTCTCTCATTTTCCTGACCAAAATGGGGGGAATTTTGTTTCCTTCCTTTTAGTAAAAATTACCTTCTCATTTTCTTTTCCTCTCTAACGAAACAAAAAAAATCATCTCATTTTAGTTTCTTTTCCCTTTCAAATTCCTTGAGCCAAACATGGTGTTAGACTAAAGAAGCTAAAATCTCAGGTAATTCAGGTGAAATCATTAAAGAAACAATAACAAGGGAATAGGGAAGTACCTGGATGCCAAGCTCCCTATTGGGGACCACAATTAGAGCCTGCACGGTAGACCTTTGAACATTAACGACAGAGAATATCCGGAGCAGGTACGCCAAAGTTTTACCTGAACCTGTCTATAGGATGAAAGCGGGATAAAATAGAAGCTTCACCAAGTAAAACACAAGCCCAGTTGAACCAATAGGATTACGAAGTGGTAACCACTGAAATCATTTTAACACAGGGAATTTGCAATTAAAAGCTAACACATTTTAATGAGATACTAGACAGTTTAATATCATAGAGAAAGTTGAATTATCAAAAGCCCAAACAATTAATCCAAGTACAAATATTCAAAAAACAAATTTAGACCTGAGCGTGAAGCACACAATCACAGTCAGCAAAGAGAACAGGCAATGCTTCCTTCTGCACTTCTGTTGGCTCAACATACCCAAGTTCATCCATCCTGCAATTCCCTGCTCCCTTAATCTCTATTTTCAGTTAAATAAGTTTAACAGGCTATCACATATTTTCAACAGAAAACAGCAACTCAACAAATCAAATTCAAATGAAATGATTTTACACTACTTTGGGCAATGATTGCATTAATTAAATTCAGAGATAGATAAGTAACACAAACTCAGACACATTACAAATTGGCAAATTTTCCCAAAAACACTTCAAAAAAAAATAGCATCTTTTAATTAGCCCGATTGAACAAAGCAGCCTCACCTTCGTATGATGTGGTCGGGCACATGGCCATGGCAGAGTTCTTGAAGCGTCGAAACAGTTCTCTTCTTTGCAGTTTCCGCCGATTCAATGTGGGAAGAAGGGCTGAGAGAGGCTTTGAGCAGTGGGTGTTGGCACGTGGAGTGAGCCGTCCGGTTTGTGCGGACTAGAACGGTGAGATGGGGGTGGTATGGGTATAACAGATGTGGGTGAAGTACTCTGGCAGACCATGGAAAAGGGTTCAGCTTTGGCGCAGGGAAACAAGCCATGAAGGAGCAACTGTAGAGATCAATGCCAAATCTTCAACCAAATATCATGTCATTAAATAAAAATGCTAGCTGTACCCTTACTAAATAAAAATAGGTGGTAGAGAAGGGAGTAGTGTACATTTAGGATACACTTTTGGTGTACCCCTAACATTGCTCTTTATTAAATTTTGGCTAGTAATGTAACGATTCAATTGCTATATCTCAGTGCCTTCAAACCTTTAGCAAAATCGCCGGCAAAGAATCTGTACTGGATCAGTGCTTTATTGAGCTTTAACATACTAAGGGGGAAGTTTAGAATTGTTCATAATGAGCGTTCATTCAGAATGAACAATACATTTATTCAAAATGAACATTTTCTGTATGTACTTAGCTCTTGGTTCACCTCATGTTCACTAGGGGTGAGCAAAATAACTGGACCGACCGTGAAACCGAAATAACCGAGTTTTCGGTTTCGGTTACCTATTCTCAAATTATCGGTTTTTCGGTTTGTCCGGTCGGTTTTCGGTTCTTTAATTCGGTTAGTTCGGTTAACCGAATAACCGAAATCCATATTCACCCCTAATGTTTATTAAATTAATATAACCAATTTTTAAGTCCAAATAAGTGAATTAAGCTCAAATATGTCATTTTAATCATTATTCCTTCTATACCCAAAATACCTATTTTTCCATATTCATCCCTTTGTTCCTCTTTTTTTTAATTAATTCTTAATTCTGTTTTTTATTAATTATTTTACAAATTAAATTGTTAAATAATTTTTTTACTAATAAAGTCTACCTTTAGTAAATATTAATTTTTTAAATCTGTACATATTTAAAAATAGATGTCTTAAATATGCATTTTGCATTTTTTGTAATTATAGTTTAGTTTTATTTTTTATTATTTCATAATTAGATTAAAACTCAAGGTCGGTTCGGTTATTTTCGGTTTCGGTTCAGTTATTGTCGGTTTCGGTTTGTTCGGGTTTAATCCAAGGTCGGTTCGGTTCGGTCGGTTATTTTGAATAATAAATTTTTTCGGTTAGTTCGGTTTTGGGCCGAAATCGACCGAACCGACCCGATGCTCACCCACATGTAGAATGGCCTTGTTTGGATCTTAGAAGTTGTAGTTGGCAGTTTATGTTAGATCGTTTGAATGACCGATTGAGTTGACTGTTTTGACCGGCTGTTTCTATTAGCTGTTAAAAATTAAATGTTTGGAAACTTAAGCTGATTGTAAGTAAAATTACATATATGGACATCCCTCAATTTATGTTATTTTGTGTGTGATGTTTAATTTTGACAAAATACTTACATTATACAAGCAAATACCCTACATCTATCCCTTTCTTTGGACAAAAAGACTACTTCATTTTTTATAATTTAAGAAATGAGAATTTAGATTTATATTTTATGATTAGACTTTTTTTGTATTTATTTCATTTGTCATTCTTCAATATAACAATCATGCATGGTATATTTTATTTTATAGTTTTTTAAATATCATATCATAAATATATTAAAGTACTCTACACCAATTTTAAATTAAAAAATTAAATAAAAAATTATCCGAGACAAGCATTACAATCTGAAGTGTCGAACATTTTTGGAGATGACATGAGCATGAGAAGTGAAAAAAATCAGACAAACTCTCGACTTTTTACTAAAGATATCTTCTCGCCATCAAAGTTGAAGTAATATTCTTACGGATGTTTCTCATTTCCTTACTTTTCGTCACCATCGCATTATTTGCAACATGATTTTCAACATCTTCAAACACATCTACAGGTATAAAATCAGGGTTATCATCAAGCAATTGAAAAGCTAGGTCACCAATTGTGCTCATTCGAATATAGTTGTGCAAAGCAAAACATGAATAAATAATCTTATTTTGATCCATTAATGAATATCTTGTTATTCTTTGTAATATCTTCCATCGAGCTTTAAAAATACCAAAAGCTCTCTCAGTGCAATATTGGTGTAGGAAAACAAGCCATGAAGGAACAACGGTAAAGATCAATGCCAAATCTTCAACCAAATCTCATATCATTAAATTTTGGCAAGTAATGTAACGATTCGATTCCTATCTCAGTACCTTCAAACCTTCAGCAAAATCGCCGGCAAAGAACCTGTACTGGATCAGTGCATGTACAATGGCACTTGACAGTTGTTATTTATGTTGGCTCGTTTGTATGACGGATTAAATTAGTTTTTTTTACTGGCTATTTTTGTTAGCTGTTAAAAATTAAATGTTTGGCAATTTTAACTGCTTATAGTTAAATGATTGTGAGTGAAATTACATATAAGGACATCCTTCAATTTATGTTATTTTGTGTGTGATTTTTAATTTTGACAAAATACTTACATTATACAAGCAAATACCCTACATCTATCCCTTTCTTTGGACAAAAAGACTACTTCATTTTTTATAATTTAAGAAATGAGAATTTAGATTTATGTTTTATGATTAGACTTTTTTTATATTTATTTCATTTTTCATTCTTCAATATAACAACCATGCATGATATATTTTATTTTATATTTTTTAAATATGATATCATAAATATATAAAAATACTCTACACTAATTTTAAATTAAAAAATTAAATAAAAAATTACTCGAGACAAACATTACAATCTGAAGTATCAAACATTTTTCGAGACGACATGAGCATTAGAAGTGACAAAAAATCAGACTAGCTCTCGACTTTTTACTAATGAGATCTTCTCGCCATCAAACTAGAAGTAATACTCTTACGGATGTTTCTCATTTCCTGACTTCTCATTAGCCATCACCATCTCATCATTATTTGCAACATGATTTTGAACATCTTCAAACACATCTACGGGTACAAAATCAGACTCATCATCAATCCATTGAAAAGCTGGGTCACCAATTGTGCTCATTCGAATATAGTTGTGCAAAGCAAAACACAAACAAATAATCTTATTTTGATCCATTAATGAATATCTTGTTATTCTTTGTAATATCTTCCATCGAGGTTTAAGAATATATCAAAAGCTCTCTCAATGCAACTTCTTAATGATGAATGCGCTCTCGTAAAAATTTTTTGACTTCTTCTTGGGTTTGCGCCACGAAACTCAGATTCATGGTACCTAATTTTTGGGTATGGAATTAAATATCCAGCTCTTTCAGGGTATCCTTTATCAACCAAATAATACTTACCTAAAATTGCATACAATTCAAAAGTGTTGATTTAATTTTTGAATATAACAATATAACATTATAAAAAATTATAATTATTACCTGGAGGTGGATGTGGAAAATTGAGACTTGCATTATTGATAGAGTCTAGGAAAATTCGAGAGTCGTGTGCTGATCCCTCGCAACCACACACTGTTAATACATTTGTGGTTGGCATTCCCTTCTTTTCCCTATAACGTAATTGCTTATTTTCATCAAGAATAGTTATTGCGATGAGTACCATCAATAGCTCCTATACAATCGTATTGAATACATAAAATTAATATTGTTAGTAGTTTAAATAGTCGCATTTATAACATAATATTGTTATACCTTAAAATGTGGCATATATCTATCATCAATGGCAATTTATGGTGAAATGCTCTTGAACTCGGGGTCTTTAGGTTTAATTAGATCTCTTGAAAATCAATCCATTACTTTCAAGACTTCTTTGGAAATTCTACTCATAGTTTCTCCATAATGTTGAAAATGCTCATGTGTATCTCTATTAGAAGAACCCTTGCTCAATACAAATACAAACAAAGCAACTTTCTCCAAAACGGATATCCTATTTGATGATTTAAAGCCACACTTCACCTCTAATTGTTTACATAACTCACGTAATGTAAGTTGGTTCATTCTCAACGCATTAAAACATCGTTTTTCATGACCACCCAATAACTTATTTACCCATCGTTCACCTGTTAAATATGAAGTCATACATATCGCTTTATAGGTTTGTGATCCGCACAAACCCAACTCATGCAACCTGCCTCACAAAAGATCATATCAAAGAATAAATCCCCCTCTTTTAAATATGTTAACAATAAGAGAAGTGTCCATTTTTGTAGTGTCCATACCTACACACAAAAAGGTACTCATTAAATGAACAACATCATTTACATTGTACTCCATGTATAATAACTAAGTTTAAGAATAGTAATATTACTAATAAAAAAATAAATAACATGACAAACATCAAAGCATGTATTTAAAGCATTTTAGTTCTATAAAACAAGATAAAAATTCGTATCGTACGGCTCATAACAGAATTTCAAATAAACATAATGCAATAAAAAACATAACATAACTTCAAGTGAGACTCATTCCCGAGTACTTGTACATAAACTTAATGTACTCAACCCGACTGGTGTCATCTGATAACAAAAAGAAAACGGTTATTTGCTGTGGATCTTCAATCATGGAGCAAGCAAATAAAAAATCAGGAGATGAGTGTGACAAATCGGGCAAACAACATAACTTTACCATTGTTTCTCTAATATCAAACTTTGAAATGTGTGGATTTGAAGTTGTTTTTATCATATCCTTCATCAAATTAGTGACTTCATCCAGTGATTCATTTCGCTTTGGAATTGCATCCATCATCCCACCAAACATTTCTTGAATGTGTTCATTTTTTTCCCTTTTTTGGATTGTTTGTTCGGGCACCTTTATTGGGTTGTGAAGATTCACCCTCAAAAGTCCTTTTTCCCTTTCTTCGCTCATCTTGCCCAACAGGTTGATTGTGAGGTAGAGACTCACTCCATAACTCTTCCCATGAATCATTTGTAGCATTCACTCTAACATCATTAATCTCGTTCTCACAAAAAGCATTACCATCATGAGTACCACGAGGTGGCGTAGGCATATAAATATCATCGCCAAGATTATTATGAACACCTGCACCAACTCTATTTCAGCATTTTCATCCTCTTGAATGTGACTTCCTGAAGTGTACTCATTATATCCTTGTGCCGAACATGAAAATATCTATTCTAATTTCACTTCTAGGTCAGGTTCAATTCCTTCATCTTGAAATTGCTCAAACTTAGGGTTTTCATATAAGTCAAAATAATAAAAAAATTAATTGATGTAACTACTAAAAGATAATACATTTTTTTTACAAAACTGATTATGTATCTATAGCAGCTTAAAAACAAATTGAACGTGGAATCTTAAAGCCCATCCTTCAACTGAAGCATCTATAATCCCTTTTGTCCTGTATATATGTATATATCATTTATTTATTTATAATGATATAACACAAAACAATAACAACCGAGTTGAATCCCACTACAGTAGAGTCTGGGGAGGGTGTGTGTACGCAGACCTTGCCCCTACTCGGAAGTAGAGAGGCTGTTTCCAAGAGACCCCTGGCAATGATATAACACAAAACAAAACACATTTTTGTTTTTTCCAAAAATACATATAAAAATATCCATATTCGAATATTCTAAAAAATGAACTAGGACTGGAACACCAAATAATGCAGACTGTTCTAACCCAAACCACTCCAATTTTTAGCTCATAGTTAAAATGAAGTTTATAGTATTAACTTTTGACGTATGTTGTAACATTTTTTCATGTTTTCTTATTATTTTGGCTTTTTTAAAACATTCCAAATAAATATTTCATTACTCACCAAGTCAAAGTGGTTTCCCTCCCCCTTATATACTTTATACTTTTATATCAAATTTCGGATAATGACAAAGTAGGACAACCCGAACTTGTTCTGTTTTATCCCGATCCCTAATATTAAGGGACAAAAAGGGATAATCTTGTGGCCCGAACCATTTGAAAACAATGGGACAAAACTCGGGATGGTATTAAACCTGAACCGTTCCAACCTGTGCTCACCTCTACCGGTAATCTTCGTCTCTATTCTGGACTCGTACCTATGCGGTAGATTGCCATTTCGCCGGTTGGTCCGTGATACACTCGGTACTAAAGAGTACCCCTGGGTATGCAATCTACCCATCACTTAGTACTCTCTCTGTCTCAAATTAATCCTCCTTAATTTCTTTTTGGGTTATTCCAAATTAATCATCCACTCTCAATTTTTGGAAAGTTATTTCCGACTCACCTTTTTTTCTCTCTTATGCATCATTTCAACACTCAATTTCACTTTTTTCTAAACTCTGCAAAATCAAATTGTGAAGAGACTATTTTTTTCCTTAAGCTAAACGTGGACTTGTTGGTTCTGGTTCCCAAAATAGAGGACTAGAACCGGAAGTCTTCCCCTGGTTGTCTGGTCCTTATCCACCCAAAGTGCAGTTCCGACTCTAGCTTTTCAAACTAAAACCTTAACCTACCCCTCATTCGGATCTCCAACGAAGACGACGTGTAAGTGATACTGCCAACCTCATCTTTAAATTAAGACCGTTAATTAGTTTTAGTGACTCTTCTTGCCTAATTGCCTCAAAAGAATTTTTACACTTTTGGAGTTTTGGTCTTTGTTCCTCTAAAAATAAACAATGCATTTCTTTGTTTTTCTTTTTAGAAAATGAATAATGTTGTGTCAAATACCACATTTGTCTTATTTTTTTCGGTTAAATTTCAATAATGGTACCCGAACTTTCACTGTAATTTCGAAGTGATATCTGAACTTTAAATCCTTTCATAAAAGTACCTGAACTTACATAATTCTTTCACTAAAATTCCATTTACCTGTTTTCGGGTAAACTTCCGGTCATTTGGGCTAAAATTAGAATATTATATATTTTGAAATTTTCAATTTGACCCCATTTCTTTTTTTTCTTTCTTCTTCCCCTCCCACTCCCTTCTTTTTCTCTTCTTTCACCCCCCCCTATCTTCTTCTTCTTCTTCTTCTTCTCCTTCTTCTTCACCCCACCCCCCCTCTGCACCTCCGGATACTACACGTATTAAAACACGTCCACCTCTTTGGCGCCCTTAACCGTCTTTCTCCCCCATTTCATTCCCATAAATGAAAGAAATCATTTAAACCCCTGGCAAGAACTTTTCCCCCGGCCTGCAAGAAATAGATCAGATTCCAGTCTCAACCATGTCCAAATCTTCATGCCCAAACATGTCGGGGTCCAATTCCAGTTTTGGATCATCCGAGGAAGTTATAATTCGAATCCACGGCTCCATGGTTCACTTGATCGATACAGACCGAGCGTCGAGCTTGCCTGCGGCGAGTTCAACCTCGTCCGGCTCAAACAGGACAACAACGTTGTCGCCGTTCTTGCCTGCATCGGTCGCGACATACAGTGGCCCCTGGCCAAAGACGAGGTCACCGTGAAGATGGACGACTCTCAGTACTTCTTCACCCTCTAGGCTCTGGCGGGCGCGGGAGCCGCATTCGATGACGGCGAGAGGAAGATCATGATCGACTCCTCAGAGAACATGCTCAATTACGGCCTGACCGTTGCCGCCAGGGGGCAGGAGCCAGGAGGGGAAGCTGAGAGATCTGGACCGAGGGTTGGATAAGTACAACGCCTTCAGGGCGGAGAAGTCGCCGGCGGTGAGTTGGGGAGGGGCGGCAAAGGAGGTCTCTCCGGCGGAGATGGAGAGGAGGGAGAAGAAGGAGGAGGCGGAGAGGAGTGCGGCGGGTCATCTGGTGAGGGGAATATTGTGGTGCAGGGATGTTGCTGCGATTCTTTGGTTTTAGGAAAGAGCTGGTGCAGAGAAGCGAGTGCGGGTGGGGTGAGGAAGAAGAAGAAGAAGAAGAAAGGGGGAGAAAGAAGAAGAAAAAGAAGGGAGTGGGAGGGGAAGAAGAAGAAAAAGAAATGGGGTGAAATTGAAAATTTTAAAATATACTCCGTATAAAATTCTAATTTACCTCAAATGACCGGAAATTAACCTGGAAATGGGTAAATAGACTTTTAGTGAATGGACTATGTAAGTTCAAGTACTTTTGTGAAAGGATTTAAAGTTCAGGCACCATTTCGAAATTCCAGTGAAAGTTCAGGTACCATTACTGAAATTTACCCTATTTTTCATGTTTGGCTTTCACAATTTATTTTTAAAAAAATTAAAAGTATGTGATTAAAGTTTGCATGTGCACATACAATAAATAATATGAGTCACATAAGGGGGAGACTATTCTTACTACAATACTTATATACAACAATCCTACAACAATTTAATTGGGATATCTACGATGTTCTGTTTGTAAAATTGATGGTCCATTCTCTCCTAGCAATCCGCCTAAAGCCCCACCCAGCCCTCGCCCCCTACTCCCACCCCAATCCCCCCTGCACCCCTACCCCCTTGCCAAAACAGTGATTAAGGGAGGGGTGGGGGTGAAAGGGGGATGGGTTGAGAGAAAGGGGGCTTGAGGCTGGATGGGGGTTTAGGGGGTATTAGGGAGAAGGAGCCATCAATTTTTTAAACGGGATACTGTAGGTACCCAGTTCAATTGTTGTAGGATGTTTGTTTTTATTTTTGTTGTATGTTTATCGTTTCTTGTCACATAATTTATTCTTCGAATGAAATGATAACCTATTCTGAGGCAAGTGAAAACTTAAAAATGAGAGAGAGAGAAGTCTAGACTCTAGAGAACATATATTTCAAAAAGACCTTTAACTACTTTTGACTTTTACCCAATACCTTCCACTTTTCAACATGTTAAAAAGTGGAATGCCCAGACACCCTTACATTTGATATGACGTGATAGGAGGTAAATCATCCTATAATATTAATCTGGTCTTTGGAGAAGTCGCCTCATGTCCGGTCCGCACAAAAACCTATTTTAAAGAATAGAACTCTCGCACTGTTGTTGCCGGGATTCGATTTGACCCAGGATCTTTGAACATGACATGATCCTCTCTCTGGATGAGTTGAATTTTTCAACATTTTAATATTATACCCCCCCCCCCCCCCCCCCGCGTAAAATTACACAATCAAATTTAATTTGAGATGAAGATTGAAGAGTGTATATTGACTATTGAGTGCAAGTTTAATTAATTTGAAGTAAACTGCAGTCCTTCTACGCTATGCTCTGAGGAGACGGAGAACAAATGAACTCCGTAATGCTAACGTTATACTTATTGTAAACCCCGCAATGAGGACGCTATACTTATTGTATTCGTGTAAATATATATAGCCGAACGTATATACTCCGTATATATATATATATACATATATATACATATATATTACTATATATATGATGATGAGAATATATTACAATAACCAATTCACTTAAATACCAAACTTAATCAAGTGGTTATAAGAATGGAAGAAGCCAAGATCATCATCGACTCTGAGTGGCCTAAAGGTATAGAAAAAAAACATTTTTTCTTTTTTTTTAAATACACTTAACATTGTAGGGTGTGTTTGGTTAAATGAATTTTTTTCAAAAAGAATATTTTCTGGAGGAAAGAAGTTATTTTCCTCCAACATTTTTTATTGTTTAGTAGCAAGGAAATTATTTTTTTCAAAAAAGGAATTTAATTATTAAGATTTTAAAATTGATGTTATAATTATTAAGATTTTAAAATTGATATTTTAAACAATATTTAAAAACTATATTTTAAGGATAATTCTAAACTATTTTAGTGGCATGGTACGAGTTGGCAAGAGGAGTGGCAAGCGGGGTGCTTGTGGAGGGGAGGGGAGTAGCATGGCAGGAGGGGGGAAAGGTTGGGATGGCGTGGTGGGGGTTGACGGCGAGTAGCAGGGTGGGGATGGCGAGAGGTAGGGGGTCGGGGCGGGGTGAAATGAGAAGGGTTGGGACATGGGGGTGTAGCGGGGGCGGACGGGGTGGGGGACGAAGGCGAAGGCGAGGAGTGAGTACCTTCAAAAGCAAATGGAAATCATTTTCTTCTTCATGGGAGAAAATATTTTTCCTGGAAGCCTCCCTCCTAAATTAAGTTATCTGTTTTACTGTTCTCAGAGTAAAACTTCATTCACTTTTTTTCTCTATTTCCGTTACTCATTTGATAGACTAATATAGTCATGTTACTTCTTGTTTCGTAGATCTTTTTATGTAGTTTTTTCAATAGGTAAATTTTATTCTTTAATTTTGCCCCAATTCTTTAATACTACATTGCATTAAAAATAACTCTAGTCAAACATCCAAAATCGAAACAATCGATTGAAATTGCAATCGATGGAGTACCAAAGAGTTGTTTCTGACAAACATCATAAATCGAAACAGATGACTTTGTTATCCCTTTATTTTTGTTTGTGACATTTTTTTTTAAAATCCCTTTATTCATTATTTATTTTTACATTTAAATCCGAGCAAACTAGTTTTGGAACAAAAGACAATGCACTTTGTTTTATCCATCACCACACTTTGTCATGTGCGTCCACATGCCTGGCTCTTAGACTCTTTTTTTAATTTTTCTTTCTGTATTGGAATGGAAACTTGAAGGTTATCCCCCTGCTAACTCAATGAAGAAGCACGGGGAGTCGTTTGGGAGAAGCAAGCCAAAAGGATGCTGGTAAAATATAATTTTCTCACACTTAACCATCGGAGAAATTCATAAATACTCCATCCGTCCCAATTTATTTCCAACACTTCGAACGACGTACAAAATATTATCTCTTTTAAAATCACTTTAATTTCAAATTGGTAGAGTAATAAAAAGTAAGAATTACACTATTCAAAAGTATATGAAAAGTTCTACAAGACAAGATGCGACAAGAATATTTTATTTTATCAAATGGACAACCAAAACGAGTAAATAAACAAAAGTTATCGAGAGGCCAGAATAGTAACTCTGGCATTCTTTCTGGGACGGAGGGAGTACAACAACTACAGCATAACACATAAAATTTTTTCACTTTAGAAAAAGATGGAATTTAAGAAATGTTTAATTTTTGTGTTACATATCAATTTTGCTAGTACTTCATAGTAGGTGTAGGATAGGATAAGATATGGTATATAAATTAATAGTGAATATATATGGATAGATTAATACTCCGTAGTAAACAGATATAATGTGATTAATAAGTTAATAGTAAATAAGATTAAAAGGAAATTTTAATTAGAGTAATGATTGAGGTATACCAAATTGTACCTCAATTTGTATACCGCCCATCTCTCCGCTGCACATTTCTTATCTAGGATTCCAAAAATTGAATCTTGAATAAGAAATGTGTCGTGGTGTGAAGAATGGTGTATAACTTGGTATACCCCAAGCATTTTTGGTTTAATTGAAAATATAAGTGTTTTTGCAGCTGCTCGGACTTGTGCTTCTGCACCGCCCTCTATCAACTGATAAAAAGGCTCTGCGAACGCCTCTGCTTCTGGTGGTGAGGTTCAAACAATAAGTTGATCATGGAAAGCGCCCGGCATAATATTTTGGTTACCAGAGTTCAAAAATGATATGATGACTTTTATATACGTTAGTTGGATGGTTTTTTTTCTTCTTTCTATCTAAATACCATATCATATGCGGAGTATGTAGTAAATTTTAACATTAAAATTGTAGTTTTTTCGTGGGTTCCAACTGGGTGGTTGTCATTGATGTTGTATTTTTTTCAGACTTCATATGTGTTTATTTCTCAACCTTCATAAAAGGTTCCAAGAAAATTTCTGGTGTCATGATTTTTATTATTATGAGTTGGATGACTTGCTTATATATTACTCCGAACGGGACACCGTAGGTGTCCCAAATGAACCGATGTCATATTATGACATTGGTGGATGATGTCAAAAGAACCCCCACCCAAACAACTCATATAATCCACTACTAGCCATTGCTAATTGAAAACACCCAAAGTGTTGCAGAAGGTTTTCACTGCTTGCTTCACAGAAACAACAATGCCATTAGAGAGAACCTGAGGTTTCAATGTGCACTACACACTATTTTTAGATGTACAAACACTAAGCATATTAGAACAAGTGAATCTACAAAACCTGGGACTATAGGCCGTCTATAATCAACTCTGCGGCAAATCCCATTGAGCGTACCCCACCAGCGCAAAGTAAAGCAAGGGCAAGCTCTCCCTCATTGCATTGTCTCAGCCCTTTACACAGCCTCTTTAGCAGCTCTACATTCACCTCAGACACCCAGGTTGGCATGCGATGTGCCACCAGGCTCAAAAATCCGGACACGTAGGCATGCCAAGTAGCCTGATTGCAACTAAGTGAGGTCCTGCCGTCTAGACCACTTGCCAGGAATTCTATATGATGGCATAGAACTTTGGGACGGCACTTTGATGATGCCGAAGTTGATGAGTCTATGCCCCAAGCAAAAACAAAGCAGAGTATGGTGAAGTATGCAAGCGCATATCCCTTCAGCATTGGAACTATACCAGCTGACTCTGATTGGTCGGACGCATGAACTGATAGAAACCAACATGGCAATGTCTCTTTGATTAATGATTGGACAAGCCCAACTCCCCCTGAAAGCCATGTCAAAGAAGCCCCGAGGGAAGCTGCAACTTTCACTTTAGAAATCGCTGTTGCTAGAGAAACGCTGCCGTGCTTCATTCCATTTCTCACTTTCTTCAACTTTTCTGACCTCTCTCCGGGTAGACCACTAAAAGCTATGTCTATCACCGATTGCATCAGCACAGAAAGAATCTCTTCTCTCAAGAACATGACATCTCTTAGGGATCTGTAGATTCGCAGATACAGGATGCCAGGGGCAGCAGGAGAGACTCCGCCTTGAAAATGTGATCCAAACCCAAGCCCAAGAAGGGCTCCGACGCCACCATTGCTTGAGAGAGAAGCATTTGTTCCAATGGCAGCAGAGAAGCAACTTTTGAGAAGCTGCACAACAGCATCGTTGCTGTGAAGGAACACGGTGCGTGATGCAGAGAACACGAGGAAGTCACTCCAGCGTTTAGCTTTTTGAGCCCATAAAGATGCCACAATCGGCATGCATGGCCATGGACAGCCGGCTGCAAGTAACTCTAAAGCAGGGCCTGCTAGATTGAGAAAACGTTGTGAAGATTTGTCAAGTTTATAGGTTATTGTCAGACTGAGAAAAGCAGCCAATGGCAGTGGAAGTGTAGCAGGAGAGCTTCCCCCTAGAAACCATAAAGCACAAATCAGAGACGTGTATCAAAAGGGTGAGATTTTTTTAAATAAAGTTGAAACTAAGCATGACACGTATTACAAGGGGAAAAAACTTTCCAAAAAAGAAGTCAAAGAACAAATGCATCAAGTGCAAGCATTGATAAATAATCATAATCCAAGACTAGAAATGGCTCTAGCTAAGGGAAGACATAGTAAACATTGCATAAAGAATGCATCAAATTTCATTGGGGTCCTCTTGGAAACCTCTCTACTCTTTGAAGTAGAGGTATGGTCTGAGTGGGACATACTGGGTTTGTTTGGTTTGTTTTAAATCAAATGCTCACTGTTAGTTTTTCTTTTTTAAATTTTGTGCACTAATCAAAATTCAAAAATTATATACGCAATAATTTCATAAGTGTAATAATAACCTGCAGCAAGGCTTGGTACATCCACACCAGTGGCAGCCAAGATTTTCTTGATTTGCTCCTCCACACTCGATAGATTTGCAGCAGGACTTGGCCAATCACTCCCGTTCATAAAAGCGGGTTTCCAGATGGCACGTGTAACCTCAGCTGAGAAGTAACTGACTATGGTTGCCAAGGATGCAGGAAGGAAATCGGCCAAATCTTTAAGCCCTGAAAGTGTAAGAAGGAAAGGAACTTGATATGGGCATCAACAATATGCCCAGGCAAAACTTTATTTATCCACAGCTAAATCCTTAGGCACTGGACATTCACATCGAAGAAGTTAATGTCCCTTATGTCAACAAATTCAAATTTTTTAAAAAAGAATTGCAAATTTTCTTATGTGAGAGTAATGAGCTTGTAAACTTTCATGTCATCAAGCAGGAAAATGTGCAGTAGCCAAATCTAACTAACCTGTGCACAGTTCCCGAGGAGAGAGTTTACCATGGGCGCAAGCTGTTAAAGCAGCATCAGCCACAAAGGGAACTGCTTCAAGGATATCCCAAGCAGGTAATTTAGGCCTAGGGAAAGTATCATCACTTGTGGACCCAGAAGAACTACTACCAGATGTTAATGTGTTCAGAGATTGGCTCCCCATATTAATTTTTTCGAACATCATGTTGAGTAGTAAATCAACGGTCTGGTGGACAGGGGTATCATTTACAAGTCCAGAGAGAGTCGAAGCAATACATGCAAGATGCTGCCTATACCATACCTTCAGTTTAGGAAATGAGTCCATAAATATTGGGTTGGGAAAGGATGAACTCGCAACAGCTGCGAGTCTCCTTCTATGAGGTTCCTTTACAACATTTTCACACAATGATACATGAGAATTACGTATTAGTAAGAGGTGTTCAGGAGTCAAATGGCAGCTCACGGGTGGCACATCCCCTACTCCGTACTCAATTGGTGGATGGTTAAACCTCCACAGCTTTAGAAGTAGAGTAAATGCATTTGAAAAAACAGAATGAGCTGTAATTTTCTCTCCTGCAGGCAGTGTCCATGAGACATTAGGAACACACGACCCAAATACTTCGCAGATCGTCATCAGAGAACCAGCAAGTTGTGGAACCTGTATCAAAGAGCAAAATAATTTATGAACTGGTTGTTACCTTTTCAAAGAACTCATTTATTTAAGTTTCTAAAAGACTAAAGCGCGTGCACACGACACCTACTTATACTTGGATAAGAGTACTGGTGAGCAGGTGCAAACACAAACACAACTAGGGTTAGGGTCAGTATCGGATTACTTTTTGACTGTTTATTCAGTTATTACTTTCTCATTAGCCCCTCCCAAATAAAGTTAGAAGCAACTGGTGTTTTTCAAAATCAGTCTTTCAACTATAAATACACCATTTAAACACTAAAATAAATGACAACAATTTCCACCATCTCAGCTGTTTGAGTCGTTAAAATTTCTGCAAATTTACAATTAGTTCTGAATATTTTCCATTAGCTTTTTAAAAGCAATATTTCTGCAAATCTTCATACACTTATGCACACAATTTGGGGATTATGTTTATATCTATGTGCACCATAATCTATAAGATTACTTTGTAACATTTCAAATAGTGTAAGTGTACTTGACCATCCAACTCAATTTAGGATATGAAGAATCCGATTCTTTAGTTTTGAAATTCTTAAGAGACGTTAATGATAGCCATGTACAAAATCCATGTTATTGAAAGAACTTGATAGTTTGTTGATGACATTTCCCTGAAATCCACAGCCGGTGAAATCTCCGTGTAAGGTTGCTAGTGAACCTGCGAAACTTATGCATGTAGCGGGAAGAGTTGTTTCCCAATGGCTTCGTGGTTTACGGAATTCAAGCCTCTACTAGAGAATTGCCAAATCTCAAAGTGGGGGCCTTTTGGTACTAGGGTAGAGATTCCAAACATGCATAAAATATGGAGCACATTTATTTACACAAATCATTTTCTGTATTGTATTTTACACTCATCATCCAAAATTAACTCTAAAAATTCTGCATTTTGAAATTGATTTGTTCCACTTCAGGGGGAAAAAATTTAAACCCTAATTACCCTACCTCTTAGAGTACGAACGGATTTCAAATTTATGTATCCAGACTCTCCCTGGGACTCACTTGGTCTCTAGGTATCTCCTGAACCACTCATTAGTTTCTTTCAGTAAAAAAGGATAGTAATAGTCCTAAATTGCTTGTATTCATTATTTTCCTAGTATAGTTGTCTTCATTGGTTGTTTTTTGCTGCAACTAGTAGCCCATCCCTTGGGTACTTTGAAGGTCTCCTCCGGGGGAAATGGATGGCTGTACAGTGTACAGTTTGGAGTGGTTAAGCTTCCGTGTGGTGAAGGACAGCCCGAGTCTTGGTATTGGCCACATCTCATCGGGCTCTTGTGTCATTCATCAGGATGGAATCTGACCAATATGCTAACTTCAAATAATTAGTATTTTAATTTTTTAAAACCATAAAATTACTCCCTTCGCCCTGTTGGGATTTTCCCAGTTAAACTTTGAGCATTCATAAAAATGTATAAACAATGATTTACTCTGTACAACTTACATGTTATATAAAAATGTTCTTTGTCAACCCTCCAATGCCAAACACCCAATGAAAGAAAAAGTTTATTTAGAACTTCGCATACCATGCCATGAAGAGAAAATATCTGCACATAGTCTACAGGTGCTATCCCAACTAGTAGGATATTCAGCATTGGTGCATAGGAAATCAAGTGGCTCTCTTTTCCAGAATACTCTGCAGGAACTGGAGGAGACAACAACCTAGTTATAAAGTAGACAGTGTGTTCCTGCGCAGTTAGTTGAATGCATTAATTAGGAGACACCTTTGAAACAAAATACCATACTCAGAGTATAAATTCTTCGTCAACTTGGTGATTTCATATGTAAATCCAAAATTTGTAAAACTAACATCTCTTTTCTTTTTTTCAGAATTCAAAATTGTTATCACTTTACTGTTGTAGTAACCTGTATGTTCCAACCACGAAGTAACGAGGCACCACAAAAAATTGTAGCAGCAGCTGTTTTCTCATCATCTGGTCCTTTAACCGCCATTTCAAAGATTTTCTCAAGTTCCACAATGCTTCCAACAAATCCATGAGCTTAAATTTAGTTACTTTACCCTTGCGAATCAATAAAAGAAAACAGGTTCACCTGATAGACCCCACTCTAAAGAATAATGAGTAAGAGCAGGCCAAATGACTATAGAACACGAGAACTAATAAAATAATGTTTTGTTGCATATTTAAGAGACGAAATAGATTTGTATGTATACTCTAGGAAATTTTAGTGGGTCTGGTTGGTATTATCTAAATTTTTCAGCTAAAACTAAAAATCAATGTGTTTTTAGATAACTAAACTGAGTTTTGAAGTTTTTTAAAAAGAAAAGTATAAGATCTCCAAAGAAGTCAAAATTCTTGTCACACAAACTTCATCAATTACCTTGAAGCAGGGCTTGACGCTAAAACACTAACCATTACTGGAGAAAGTGGGGAACCCTCCATAAATGATGACCAGCCAGGCTCATGAGTAGGCAAGCTGTGTGGCAACTGATTAATTCTTCCATTTATATAGCCGGGCCAAAAATAAACAGATGTATCCAGTAGCTTCCTGGCTATGCATGCTTCAACTATCAAATGGTACAGGTTTCCAGCTGCAAGCAAAGTGAGGGAAAAAATGTTAAAATCCCAACGAATAGAGACATAAAATGTAAAAAGAAAAAAGAGTGAACTATATTTCAACCTTTAGGTTGCGAAGTGCATACGACACCACATCTCCACTTAAATGCAAACGAATTATGGTGGGAAAATTATATATGTATCATCCATTCGAACAATCCATCCATTGTTACGAAAAGGTTAGGATTTAATCCTTACAGTTTAAGGATGATATTCATGCTTTCACTAGTTATATAAATCCAATGGGTCACAAATAACACAAAAGGAAATCCATTGGATATAGAAAAATTCAGTTGGCTTGTCCTACAATGGTGAAAATTGAAGAAAAAAGAAAAAGAAATTGACAGCTGTGACCGATGTGTAGGATCAAGTCTGAATGAGGCGCTACATCCAACTCCCGCCTGTTCTTTAGGGTTGGAAAAAAAGAACTGGATGTTCGAAGAAACTGGAAAAACTGGAAGGAACTGAAACAAATTGGAAAATCTAAAAAAACATTAAAGAAATTTATTTAAGTGTATTTTTTATATTATTCTCATTCTAATTGTTGTTGTTATAATTTATTATTATAATTATTATTATATTCATAATTACGTTATCTTGATCAATGTCTTTAAGATAAAAACAGTATTGCCATTTTTCATACATAAAAAAATCTACTTTCACAAAAAATATTAATTAGAATATAAAGTTAGCATAAATATTAAATGTGAAATTTTTAAAAGTTATTGTGATTACCTTGCACAGTTGCACCTCAATTTATTCATGCAATATTTATTATAAAATAATACATTTGTAATATTACACTTTATATATTACAAGATTTTGTTTTAAATATCAGATCTGCCACATAATGTGATCAATTTTTTTTCTTTTATGATTGACATTGATTTGCATTGTAACTCCTATTTTGGGAATAAAAAACATAGAACTCCTATTTTGGTACATATTTAATATTTTACTCCTAGTTGAATCTTTATCTCTAAAATATTTTGACTTTAAAAATT
The DNA here is from genome assembly GCA_003260385.1 of Cuscuta australis. NCBI lineage: Eukaryota > Viridiplantae > Streptophyta > Magnoliopsida > Solanales > Convolvulaceae > Cuscuta > Cuscuta australis. The sequence continues at coordinate 2,667,579 of NQVE01000009.1, forward strand.
ATTTTAAAAAATTTGGAAAATGAAAAAAAAATTAATTTTTTGAGATAAATAATAATGAGTAAAAATTGAGTAATAAAGGGAAAGGTAAGGGGCCTTTTTTCTCTGCTCATTTTTTTCTGGCATTTTTTTGCTCATTTTTTTCCTTTTCCCTCTTTATTTTCCTTTTTCTCTATTCTTTTTGGATAAAAAAAATGAAATAATTTATAAACTATAGTTATGAAGATAATAATTGTAATAATAATAATAATGAAGAAAATACTAATAATAATAATAATAATAATAATAATAGTCACGTTAAAAATACATCGTTTTTAGAGTAATTGTTTGGGGAGTAGAAAGAGTTTGAAGAAAATGAGAATAGTTGGAAGAAACTGGAAAAACTACAAAAAACTGGAAGAAACTAAAAGATATCAAAACACCTCGGATTCATATTTCCAAAATTCAGGAGATATCAAAACACCCCCACTTTTGAAGGGTTGTGATATCGGGAGATACCAAACTCTAACCTTTTTAAGCTTCACCAAACACCACAAAAGGGTTTCGATATCTGGAGATATCAGAATCCATATCTCACTCGCTCACCAAATAGACCCGTAAGTATTTAAGAAGGGAGGTCAAGGGCAATGTGACATAGTTAAAGTTGAGGACCACCTTGGGAGTGCTCTATAAAAAGGCCTCATTGAAATTGAAGGGTAAATTCCATATGGTTGTCATTCGACCAACTATGTTCTATGGGTCTAACTATTGGGCAATAAAGATGGCTTGTGAGCGGATGTTGGAAGTTATGGAAATGGGGATCTTGAGGTAGATTTGTGGTGGTACTTTGTTGAACAGAATACCAAATGAGGAATGTTTAAGTGAGGTAGTGCCGATTACGCATAACATAGGAGGCAGAATGTGATGGTTTGGTCACTCCCGTAGTAGAGACGCAATGGCACTATTGAGGACGGTAGATAGGCTTTCGGTAGAGCATTCCAGGAGAAGAGGTAGGCCATACAAAACTTGGAATGAGCATTGAGGATAGACTTGGCAATATTAAATGTCTATGAGGACATGACCACTCAAGACATTGTATAAGGGTTGTGAGTCCTTGTAAGGACGGTGTGTGAAAACTTACACTGTGTGTCGTTATTTGTCAGGGATCCTCTTGAAGACATGAACAAGAGATTAAAGGACATCATTAACAAGTTGAACAAGGTATGATGATGATGATATTAGAAGTGATGCATTTGAATACTGTAGCACCTGTGGTATACAGATATATACCATACATACATGGGGAAAGGAAAGGTAATTGGGAATGCAATGTCTTATGAATTACTCCGTATATAACAAGCTTTTTACATTCTGAAATTCAAAGCTTCCCTGATAATAGACTCCATATCAGAAACTGCACCCACTGTATGCACTCTAGTAAATACTAGACTTCACAAGTGCCAATGGAAATCATGTTGAGCCCTTAAAACTCCTATAAGCTACCTAGAATATCACTATTATAACCATCTAATAGTCTCCCACAGCCAAACATAAGTCACAAGATAGGTTGCAGGTGTTACCCTTCATATATTTTGAGAGTTGAGTAGAAATATTACTTACAATAATCCATAGGTATATCTGTAAGGCTGATACTCTCAAAAGATGCACTGCCAATGTTGAAGCCTGATGCAAACACCATTGCTTTTGCTGCTGCCTGGTTGGCTGCAGACCGCACTGCCTCAGGTGGATTCAGCAAGCTCTGGTAGCCAGCAAGCGTTTGCAAACTAGAGACAAAATCCATACGACATTGTCCACTAGCCTTTTTTTCAAAGCCTCCATTCGTATTGTGCTCAATCCCATCAGATTCCTTGCTTTCCTCTACCTCAATAATATCAGATATCACGAGTGTTGTGATAGAGAATAACATGCACAAGCGAGTATCCAAGCGAGGTACAGGTCCTTCAATAGGATCCCTCTCCTATGTCAAATCAGAACATAATAAATTATTATTTTTAAACTATTTACTCCTTATGTCCCATAATGTTGAGCCTCAACGAAAAGTCATACGAAACCCTGACTGTCAAAAATCATAAAATATACGGAGTATAAATTATGAAACTCTTTTTCATCACAAAGGTAACAAAAGTATATTTCTGTGTTTATACATAAAGAGAAATAAATGGTCAAAATTTGATACTTACACCCAAATTGCATTCATTTTGGGATTAAGGAAGTATTATGCAAACCAATTGCATTCAGATTTAATATGTAATCATGTAAACACAAAACGAGGTAGCACATGCAATCTTGAAGCTAATCACCATGACATTCTCTAGTGGAATTTATCACTATGAGCTGAACATGATTTAGTTAGTACTTAGCATTGAGCCAGATTTAAAAAGGGAGACAATGAAAAAGATAAGACTCATTTTAACCCATCTAACTGAAATGAAAAAGGGAGACAATGAAAAAGATAAGACGCAATGAGCCAGATTCAACCGAATCGATCCAGAACCAAACAGAAACCCAAAATTATACGAAGTTGAATTAAATCCAAACTGAAATTAAACAGAAATCAGTCAAACCGAAGCGATTATAACACATATCTGATAGATATCCAACAACAACAACATTACCCTAATGCCTCAAAGGCTCCCGCTCATTGTGAGGTAAGGGGGTTGGATGTACGCAGAGTGGCCCCTATGTTAAAACACAGAGCAGTTGTTTCCAGATGACCCATGATGAGAGTCGAAAGTTGCATTGACTAACTGTTACTCCACTATCAAAAGAACTAAAGAAGCACAGATAGTTTAAGAGCTATTTTGCTTTACTCCATCTTACTCCAGAGCCAAATAATAGTGAATATTTGGCTCCACCGGAGAAGATGGAACTATCCGATAGATATCCAAACTAAATAAATCCAAACCGGAAGATCCGATTGCCAGGTCTAAGGGAGAGTGTTTCTTGTGTAGCTTGAGCCACGAGTGCATGGATGAATTTCTGCAAGGATTTGAAGGTTGGATCATCGGTGACGGTAGAGCCCATAACACTGGCAACGAGCCCGTTTCACAAATAAGAATAGTTCTCTGTGAATATACTTCACAATGCCCAATGAGTGCATCATTTATCCCAATAGTTGCACTAATAGAGCAGCAAGTTATGCTACTTTCCATGTTAATGCTTTTCTTTATACAGTTTACAGAAAGCATTCATATTGCTGGGGTGGGGGAGGGACTCCAAACATGAATTATTTGTTTCTCCATATAAAATGGAAAAGGCAATTCCATATATATTTTTTGGGGATGAAGAAACTCCTCCAGGGTCATTTTTACTTAGCCATGGAATTATGGAACAAATAGCATACAAGATGCAGATTTTACACAGTTCAGAACACCTGATTTCATTTCTTTTCATCATAAAAAAAAATTAGAATGTTATGATCATTAAATTCTGCTATTGAATTAGTAAAGATCGTAGACTTAAAACATTAGCTGCTAAAAAGAGAACAAAAAAGCGGATTGAGAGAAAGCAAATTCCTTACTCTTTGAACAAATCGCAGCACTGCCATCCAAAGTCCTAAGAAAGTCTCATGCCAACTGGTGCAATTTATTGCATGTAGGGAGCTCACTAAACCTAGAGCATAGAAATGCCATTTTATTGTTTATTGTGTAAGGCATTCTAATGAATATCATATGTACCTATATAATAAAAGAACTTACCAGTTAAAATCTCAATGGCACTTGTGGCACTAACTTGGAAGCCATCAATCGCATCTTCTAATGCCAGATCAAGAGGTAGCCAAAAAGAAGAGCAACAAGTTCCAAGGAAAAGACCGGCACAAGTAGCCAAAGAATTTGAAGACTTTGATACTCGAGACTCACTCCAAGACTTTGCTCTATAGTCACTAGACATTAAATTGTGAGCACCTGATGCTAACTGAAGAAGAGCATCTGGAGGCAGATATTCTGAAATTCGCAATGCCGATGAGTTCACAATAAGCAGCTCTATGTGTTGGGTAAAATCTCCCCAATGTGTGGGCCTGGAAATATGATGAGCTATTAGTCGATGGCTGATAATTATAATGGAGTCTCTGAAGAGACGAGATTAAAAGGAGAGGAGAGGGAGGGAGAAGAGGAATTAAGAAAGCATATTGGGAAAATCTATTAAATATAATGGCTCGTCCAGTACATTGGAAGTTATTTTCCTTCAATGTTCATTCCCTCCTTCAACTATTTCCTTACCTATTCCATAGACTGATATGTGGGAGAAGATTTCTTCCCAAAAATTGGAATTCCTAAATCATGGTGAAGAATCCCCCTCCTCCACCCAGGTTTTGGTTTATTCACTCTCCATAATTCCAATAGACCAAAGTGCAGAAATTGAACTCTTTTATTTTTTCACAGATTCTTTTCCTGTATCATTCAGATTCATGTCCCTCTATTCCTTCCAGTCAACCACATGAGCCAAGGTTGAACAACAGAGAAAATATGACTCCCTCTGTCCCCAAGAGATGTGACAGTCATGGGTCAAACTTTATCCTTTCTTTGTCTATTTTCATTGATCATTTGACAAAATAATGGTCAAATCACTTTATGTTTTGTAAACCTTCTGATGTAGTTTTAAAATATATAAATTTTAACATTTTTTATTCCTACCCCAATTTTAAAATAAATTGAATTGAAAAGAGTTTTAATCAAGCTTTGTTAAGTATAGAGCGACATTCTTTAAGGGGCAGAGGGAGTATTTCCTATTTAATGTATTCTGTTCTGATCTGAATAACATGAAAGTTGAAATGATACTAGGTTTATCTATTTGTTTAAATACTTTGATAGGAAATTAGGGTTGGCTCAAGGTGCAAAGGTAGAAATAAATGTGTTTCATATTTATTTAAAGCTTCCACTCACACATTGAAATGTGCTGCAATAATAGCAAGGTGAAAGGCACGCTTAAGAGGAAATAGAGCTCTTACATGTTTTGGCGAGCCAAGTAAAGAATCCTGGAAGTTATTTTGTTTTGCAGGAATTGTCCAATCAACTCAACAGACATGACAGTATTCATACTTTTCAGTTTCTCTTTATGCTCAAACTTCTCTGTGCCAATACCATTATATTCATCTAAATCCATATCTTCAGGTTTATTTAGCCATCTAGATTTCTTCTCTGGAGTATGTTGAAGCAACCCTTCATCTTCTAATGATGCATCAAGTAGTTGAAAAACAGTTGCAAAAATGATTTCAACCACAAGAACGCCGTGCTCCTGAGAATGTTTGCCAAATATCTGAGAGAAAAGGAGAACAGAGTCCAAGAAAGCCATGATCCTAAAGTCAAATAGTAAATATCGTTACGAGAAAATTTTAAGATGAAATGTATACTTTCATGATCACTTTTTTGAACACTAATATGTGACATAATGCATTTGACATATCACTTGAGAAATATGAGCTCACTTTTCATGGTTTGGTATGTTAAGATGCAATTTAAGTGTGAATACATGTCTTTTCAGAAGTTCCAAATAAATCCTGAAGGCTGCAGGCCGCAAATGACGATTTGGGATAACCCTACATGAAAAACAAGTTCCGGGTAAGATAAGAGTCATGATAGATGAAAATTGACAAATCAAGAATCAACAAAAAGAATATCAGGTTCACTTCAAAGAAGCCAATATTAAATTGCATCAGCTCAACAAGATGAAGGATTGAATATAGCTAAGGTAAGTGTAACTGTGGATAAAAGCAGATTAAGTGTATTGATAATCACAGGCTAAAGAACATAGAAGGGTTAGTGATTCTAGCAAAACCAGCACTACATTTATTTACTAGTTGTCTCCAATGATATCGATCATTTTCTTGATAAATTAAAGAAGCATAAAGAATAAGCATAATAAAGGACTTTGATAAAGAGCAACTTATTAAGAAAAGGGTTAAATAAGTGTGTATCAAGGGGTACAAAGCAGAATAAGTGTATGCTAATCACATACTAAAGAACTTAGATAGGTAATGATTCTAGCAAAACCAGCACTGTATTTGTTTACTTCCCTATTGTCTCCAATGGTTAATAACTTCATGGTATTGACTAGGTCACAGCTTTTTAAACAAAACTTAGAAGAAGAATAGTATGCCAAATGATTGGAGAAAAAATAATTTGGTACTAACTCTAAAATAAAAGGTGGCATACAAGACCGCACAAACTACAAACTACAAGGCATAAAATGTATGTCATACCATAAAGTTATGGGAGAGAGTGATAGAACAAAGCATGAGGAAATGCGTATACAGTTTATGTGTGTGTGTGTGTGTATGTAGTCACACCACATAGTACACACGGAATATAAAATATATAGGAGATATAATGCATAGTATATCTTGAAGTTTTAAACACAGTATAAATGTCAAAGGAATTGAATATGTTTCCAGTACATCACAAGGTTTAACCGTTCTCCGAAGTTATTACAAATCAAAAAATATAGTAGCATAAATCCACATTCACAATTTCACAAGTGGAATTGGTTTTCATTAGTGAGAAACTATTATAGAAGCAAATATGAATATTAAAATACTTCCATGCAAATCAATTAATAAAATATAAAAGTCACACAATAAAAGAAATTTTGTAATGATTCATCTAAAGACCATTTTCCTCCATATTGTATTTTAAGTAGACAAGAGAAATGGAAGACCAAGTGAGATAAAAATGTCTGGAGAAAAAAATTAAGTTGAATTAGAAATAATAAATAAAATAATTAAACAAGCAATTATTTATTGTATAAATAAATAAATAAATTGTATACAAATTATATTATATTGGGAAGCCCATTTTCCTCCGTACCGCAGTTTAAGTAAACAAGAGAAAGGGAAGACCAAAATGAGATAAAAATGTCGAGAGAGAAAAATTAAGTTGAATTTGAAATGATAAATAAAATAATTAGAAAAACAATTATTTAGTGCATAAATAAATAAATTGTATACAAATTATATTATATTGCGGAGCATATTATATTATATATATTATATTATATAAACTCTACTAACTTACTTCCTCAGTCCCACAAAATATTTCCTGTTTTGACTTTTGGGAGAAGAAAGTGTAGAAGTTTGACCAAGTTGAAACGACGACAATTGAAACGAGTAGAGCTTGAGAAATATCAAAATGGATAGGACGTAGAAGGTAGTTGAAGCATGTCTGGTTTGATTTAAGAAAAGTAAAGGAAATTGTGTTCATTTAGCCAAAATTAAATGTTTTATGGGACAAGCAAGATGTGAATGTTGAAAAGTTTTATGGGATGGAGGAAGTATATTATATAAATTATATTATTATATTATATAAATTAGAATACATGGAGACATGTACTTTAATGTAATTTCATCTATAATAGTTACTTATAAACAACTAGGTTTGCCAAACATATTTTTCATGAAGAGCTAATACAACATCAAAACACATAACTCAACCAGTCGTTCAAACCCGCCAACACAAATAGCTAATAGCTAACAGCCAACTGCCAATTACCAAACAAGGCCTTAAGGCAACCCTAAACAACTAGGTTTGCCAAACATATTTTTCATGAAGAGCTAATACAACATCAAAACACATAACTCAACCAGTCGTTCAAACCCGCCAACACAAATAGCTAATAGCTAACAGCCAACTGCCAATTACCAAACAAGGCATTAAGGCAACACTACCTAGAGTAATTCACATTTACACAATTCACAATAACTTACCTTGTATAAAGTGTGTCAGGAAAGAAAAAAAATGATGCTTATTTGGGTCGACAAACTAAAGAAGCATAGAGTTGTTACTGCAGTATGTTCAATTACTTCAATAAGATAGTCCTAATTTGAGGGTAATTTTTTCCTTGGTTTTTGTGGTTAAGAAGAATTGCTAATATGAATTCATAGTTCGTAAGCAGTCTTGGATAGACGGTAGTGCACATACTTGTGACCCAATGTGCATCGTATATACATGCAAAACTAAAACCATGAAAATGAATAACAAACATCCACAAAATGAGTTTTCTGAACTATATCCTTTTCCATTACGTATTTAACAACAGACGCAAAACCCCAAAAACAATATTCCATCAAACTATTTCTTATATATTTCCATTGATCATATGATAAAATAAAATAATCAAGTCACATCTTGTTTTGTAGAACTTTTGATGTAGTTTTAAAATATTAAAAAAATTGTTTTCAAATTATCCATGAACTTTCAAATAAATGTAATTGAAAATAACTCGGAAAAAACTTTAAAATCAATACATGTATGAATGAAAAAACACAATGAGATACCATAATCAAAAAATGGAAACATGATCAAAATAGTTATATAACTAGAATAGCAATTAGCATAGCGTAAATGGTTGAAAAGAAACTAACCAAAAATAACTGTCCTTGCTTGATTATGAAAACAACACCCATTGCAGAAGACTTCCTGGACGCAATCGATGAATACATATGATGAAGAGATTTTTTTATTTTAACCAAAACCTGTGTGTTTGTGTCACAGGGAGAGTTTATGCAGATGGAATCAATAACAGAGGGCTGTTAAAGGACAAGTCGTGGAATATTATCAAGTAAAGAGTAAAGATCTAGACATTGTTTTTACAGAGTTGCAGAAAACCTATGATAGGGTACTGAGGGAATACTTTGGTGGGCAATGATAGAGAAGAGATATTGATCTAATCAAAGATATGTGTCAATACACTAAAACGAATGTTAGAATTTATTGAGGGGTGACATAAGCTTTTCTCACAACAATAGGGTTGCAATGTTGCATTGAGGATCGACATTAGCTCATTCTTATTTGCAACAATTTTGGATGAGTTAACTAGGAATATCCATGATGGAGTCTCATGGTGTATGTTATTTGCGAATGATATCATGTTCGAGGAGGAAGGTAATGAAGGGTTAAATGCTGACTTAGAATCAATTATAGAGGAATGCAACGGAACAGCGAGATCTCAAAGGAGACGAAGCAAAATGGTATATTTGACATTTGGGGTGTGTATTGAGTACAACTAAAGTTAAAAATGCAGAGTATGACAGGTTTATTTAATTGTATGGCTAAGCTATTTCCAGATAAAAAGATCCTAGAAAAACTTCATTTGCAAATGGATGACTTTCGATTAAAGCAAGAATACTTTGGACATGAGGTTGCACAAAACACCGTGCATAAACAGAGTCCTGGTAAGTAAATTGCCCTTACTAAATATCATTACGCATATTAAATATTTTTTGTATTTTTTGTAAAAACACCTATTTTCATAAATAATACTCCCTCCGTCCAAACATTATCTTCTCGTTGCCCGTTACGGTGTTTGACTGAAGTTATTTTCATTTCATTTTATATGAGAAATGATGTGAGATTAAAAAATAAAAATTACATATCAAAAAACTACATCAAAAAATCTACAAAACTAGAAGTGACATGATTATATTATTTTATCAAATGAGTAACGAAAATAGGCCAACAAAGTGAATAAAGTTTGACCCAGTAGTGAACGGGGAGATAATTTTTGGACGGAGGAAGTACAGTTGATAGGTGGACCCAATATGGAGATGAGACTCCAGAACTAATGGCATGTGCGATCAGAATTTTAAGTCTTACTTGTTCCTCATCTGCGCATGAAAGAAATTGGAGCACATTTAATCAGGTATGGATATCCACAAAATATTTTAAAAATGTACTTATTTGAATATTTGACTCACTAAATTTTATTTTGTGGTCCATCTACTTACACATATTTAATTTGTAGATCCATACGAAGAAGAGAAATCGTTTGCATACCAAGAATTTGAATAAAATGGTTTATGTGATGTATAACAAATGATTGAAAAGTAAATGGATGAAGAGAGCATCCCTGAAAGATGAGGAAGATCTGTTGGTGATGGATGAAATTCCCTCAGATGATGAGTGGGTTGTTCATGAAGCTGATATGGTTGTCGAGGGTGATGATGTTAATGGTGAGGGTCATGAAGTTCATACTCAAGGTGATACTTCTAGTGAAACAATCACCAATCAAAGTATCCAATGAAGAAATCAAGGACATCCTTCAAAAAGACAACGCCTTAACAAAAGAAAATCACTACGGCTTATTGATGAAGTTGAAGAAGATGATATTATGTTTCGAGATCTTATACGAGATGATTTTTTCATCAATTCCGAGGAAGAGAATGAAGGAAATGCAACATCTTTTCATCCTAATTTCAAGCCGTTAGACACTGATGAACTTTTTTTCAATTCTTTAATTTATGTTCATAACTTTGGGCAATATTTTCGTCTTAGTCCAAGTTAGACTTTGTTGTGTTTGAGATGTATTACTTTGACGATATATATTTTTAATGTTTTTGGATTATTTCTGTTATACATTATGTTCTATTTTCAGTTCTAAAATGTTTTATGGATATTTTTAATTTAAAAATTGAGGCTTACGCCGCAAAACGCCTTGAGGCTTACGCAATACGCCATGAAAAAAACACCTCGAGTCCTCGAAACAGCAATAAGGGATTGTGGCGGTGATGCGTGTGTTGCAATGGATGTATGGTAAAACGAGAAAATACAGAGTTCACAAGGAAGTTCATGAGAACATCGGTGTAGCCACTATTAACGAAAAAGTAAGGGAGACCCGGTTGTGTTGGTTTCAAGGTATAAGTCTTGCACTGTGAGAGACATAAACAGAAACTGGAGTGGAAAATTATTACTTAGATTGAGGGTGTAAAGAGGGATATTAGAGTGTTTGGGCTTAATGGCCATATGTTGGATGAAATAAAAAAATGGAAAAAGAGTATTTTAGTGGATGACGTTAGTAGATTTTCTATTGGTTCATGTAGTAGACCCCTATTGAGTTGGAACTAATGCTTGGATGTTATCATATGAAAACTGTTAGAAATTACGGTGGGCCGAGAACAACGGGTAGAGTATCGGGTAAAATTAACCATTTGCATATAAAGTCGGGATCTACTAGTCTAACCCAAAACCTTAAGCTCATAGGTAGGGCTTCACCCTTCTATATATGCTAGTGGTATTCATCCTTATTTTTCCGATGTGGGAACTCCAACAATCCCCCTCAAGTGGTAACTAGCCTGACCTAGTTAGCACTTGGACAAACGGGTCTAGCATCTCAATCTCTTGTAGCTAGCCCACACAACGGGCGGTTGCATCTAAATCTCTTTTTAGCCAACTCAACTCAAACCACGGATGGGTAGAGTGTCGAGTAAAATTAACCTATTGCATATAAAGTCGGGATCTACTAGTCTAACCCAAAAGCTTAAGCTGATAGGTAGGGCTTCACCCTTCTATATATGCTAGTGGTATTCATCTTTATTTTTCCGATGTGGAAACTCCAACAAAAACCATCTTTCAACCAACAAAAATAATTCAACTTTAGCATGTGTGTGCAAACACTCCGGAATCCTAGCTAAGTACTGAACATAAAAAGATGGAGGACTGGGCATTAAACAAGTCAAGATTTGGAATAAAATCCTCATGGAAAAGTACATCCGGGCCATCACAATAATAAGGAAAACCTACTGATCAAACGGATGCATATGCATCATCTAAAAGACACCTCTTTCTAGACCTATTAGCCCAAGAAAGATGTATGCTGGTACTGGTGCAAGCTGTGCAATTGAAGAACCTTTGCTGGTCCACTGATGCAGAACCAAATGAAATTTAGGCCTAAGGAACTTTATTATAAATGGATGGAACAAGGCAACGAGATTCAATGGGCTGATATGGTTTGGCATAGTGCTAGTATCTCTAAGCACAAATTTCTGTTCTGGATGCTAATGCTAGAAAGAGTTCTAGTTAAGATAACCTTAGCTAAATCCAACACAGGGTTGGATACCACATGTGTTTTATGACAGATAGACATTGACACTATTGATCACCTAATTCACCTTTTCTACGAGTGTGATTATACACTGATTATCTGGAAGGAGATGATAACATGGCTTAAAGTAGCAGTAGTTCCTGCCAATCTACATCAATGGCATGGGAGTGAATAAGTGTAAGCCAAAGATGAAGAAGAATTTGATGATTTGTTGCACTTCTGCTGTTCATTATGAAATTTGGATTTATAGAAACAAGAACTTTTTTCAAAGTATCCCTTGTGACCCCCTATGAAGACCAGTAAATCTGACAAGAATCATGTAGTTGATAGATTTCAGTTTTTGGCCACTTGTGGTAAACAACAACAACAACAACAACCCAGTTGGATCCCACAGGAGTATTGGGAGAATAAAATAGAGATGGATAACTGATTACTTTGTATTATGTTGTCCAGGGTAAGAGGTGTTGTCTCTCCCATCTTTTGAGTCACTTGTAAATTGTAATTCTTTCTTCCTTTTAGAAGTTGGAGTAATGATAAATAATTGCTTTGGCTCGAAAAAAACAAGTAACGAACATATATCTAAAGTCCAAAGTTCCCTCCATCCAAGATTTAAAATTGAATTAAATTGAACTAAAACATTTGAATTCAATAGAACAGTAATGCAACTACTCATCAATCACTAGATGTTTCAATAACACAAAATGCAGATATTTGTTTGTGAAGAGTTAATGGTCCAAATCAAATCAAAATGAAACGGGAATATGGAAAAACAAAAACACATAACTGAATGATTATAACTCATCTCAACTAAAAGTATGAACAATTAAAAGCATGTGGATCAATGTGCCTATGGATGAGAAAGAACATAGCCTCGCCTTTGTGTGTGTGTGCGTCTGAACAAAAAACAGGGTGGGATTTCGACACACGGCTTAATTTAAATAAAATAAAAACACACCTTTTAATTACATAAGCTATGCATATTGTAAATAAGGAACTTAAAACTAATAATTTGTAAACAAGATAAAGCAAAAAAAGAGAGTAGACCTATTGGAGAGCAGTGGAAATAGGACGAGAGGGTGCACAATCTTAAGAGCCATAGCCTTTTCCAAGAACTTCCAGGCACAGGGCACATTATTCTCCCAGCAAATGTGGGACACCAAGAGATGGGCCAGTTCAATAGAGGGCAGAACTTCCCCAGCTGAGCTCAAATGTGAGGAAACTTGAACTGCCCACACCAAAGGGTCACAGCCCTTTTCTTGGGCCACCTTGGTTCGCTCCAAAACGTCTTCCCATACGCTGCCGTGCCCTACACGCGCCGCCATTGCATCACTGCTCCATGGGAATCGACAGAATTCTCTGGTGTGAGATTGAATTTGAGAGGTTTGGCCCAATTCTTTACAGCGAAGAAAGCTTCTTCGGAGTTAGAATGGAAGTTTTGAAGAGATTGAAGAAAGGGTCTAGTTACTTGTTAGAGTAAAAACTTTATTTTTAAGATTTTGTGATTGGAAAGGATTGAACTGGGAATTCCAAGATTAAACGTTACGACTACGGCTTACCTAACTAACTACCAAGAATAAACCTTTTATAAATAATTAAGGGTAAATTTCACAAATGGTACCTGAACTTTAGCTGAAATTTTGAAGTTGTACCTGAACTTCAAATCCTTTCACAAAAATTCCTGATCCTTTCACCAATGAGTCATTAGCCCGTTTCTAGGTTAACTTCCGGTCATTAGGGCCAAATTCGAATTTTATATATTTTAAAATTTTCAATTTGACCCCATTTCTTCTTTTCTTTTCTTCCACGCCCCGCCGCCGCGGCCCGCCAGTCAAAGTCGCCGGAAAATGAACTTTTTCTGATTCCGTCGGGACCAATGTCATTCTCTTCGTCTTGAGACGAGGATCAATAATATCCAAACCATTTTGTCTAATTTGGCCTGTAACTTCTCGAATCTGAATTTTTCTACTCGAAAAAACCCTAAATTTCGAAATTGGATCCAAAATTGGGGGTTTTGCAAATCTTCATCAAATCTTGCAATTGAGGGGTTCTTGGAGGTCGCCCGGATGCCACGACCGCATTGGCGTTGGTGCCCGCCGTCAATTTCGCCGGAGTTGGCCGGAAAACGCTCCGACCCGCCGTCTATTTTCGTATATCTTCAATGTTTTAGTCCTACTTTGGTCTTTCTCCCTAATTAAAAAAGGATGATTGATACTCTCTTCGCCCTAAAAAGAATATTCTACTTTGATTAACGTACAAAACCCCATAGATTTTAAAATGATTTTATTTGCAAATTGGTAAGGAAATAACACATAAAAAAATTATATTTAAAAACTATATCGAAAACTTTATAAAATAAGAGGTGACAAGAATATTTTATTTTATCAAATGATTAATGAAAACACGCAAACAAATAAGAGTTATCGAGAGACCGTAATAGTAAACATGAAAGTTTTTTTTTTGGGACGGAGGGAGTATTTAGGTTGGTAATAGTAAACATGAAAGTCTTTTTTATCCCATGTTGAATTGTTTTTAAGTGAATGTTAAATATTTATTTAAGTATATAAAATATTTAATTAACTTTTAATTGATTGCTTTTCATAAATTTCTAACAAATTATTATTTTCTATTCTTTTGATTGCCTTACACAAATAAATGAGAATTTGTCAAAAAATAATGTCACATAGATATCACCACATGTCAATTTTTAAAAAAGCCACTTATCATTTTTTTAAAGAGCCACATGTCAAATTCTTAGAGGAAGGAGTCTCAAATTTATATATAAAGGATTTCGACCCGTGCCATGCACGGGGTGAAACGATTATTTTTGTTTTTGTAATTTTTCATTGTTACAAAATTTTTCAAATATCAAACAACATAAAACATATAGCATTTGCTAATTAAAATTCTACTATATACAGTTAAAAATTAACATTTCAAATTCTCATTTAAATTTGAATTTTTTGAAAAATGTTGAGGTATACAATATTTTTTTGTGAAGTTATAAAGATTAACAAAGACATTCAGAACTAATACTTTCATTTATATTTTTATTCTCACTCGAGAAATAATAATATAAAGTTAAGCATAAGTGAATACCAACGTGGTAAAAATAATCTTATAAATGACAATGTTTGACATTAGCTTTTATTTATAATCATAACGAAACATAAGCTATTGAAATCTATATTTTCTAAAATTTCAAGAGCAATCCTCTACGAAATGATATATAATTCATTTATGTTGTGTAAACTTTCTCTAAGGCTTTATTTCCTAATACTACAATTGTGCCGAAGATAATTTTTCCCAACTTTCAATGCTTAACTTTGTACTATTATACAATTTAGATGGTTGATTGATGTTTGTGAATAACATAATTGGGTACAACATTGTTCAAATTAAAATGATTTTGTGGTTTGATATTTACAAACATTTATTCTCATTTATAATACAATCGTCATTAATGGGTAAAATATATGATTGCTTGCATTGATTTAGATTATCAAAAAAAATTGATTTATCTCCAATATGACTCTCTTCTCTCAAATTAAATTTTAAATAATATGATTTTCCTTTACCCGGTTTAAATAAAAAACGAAAAAAATTTGTGATCCTATAATTATTCTTCATTTTATTAATTAAAAAAAATTAAGTTACCAACATTATAATTCAGAGTATAAGATTCTTCTACCCTGCATTGCCACATTAATTTATATTAGTAAAATAAATGTTATTCTTCTCTCTTGCATTAATATGATTCTCCTATCTTGTATTGATTAAAAATATGATTCTTCTCTCAATGCATCATTCAAAAAATAAAAGATTAAATTAGCAATACTATGTCCAAAAAATGTATAACTAAAAAAACATTAAAAATTCAGTGATTCAACTTTCCTGCATTAGTTCAAAAAAATGAATATAAAAACACAACGGGGGTGATCCAATGATTCAAATAGAAATTTTCAAAAACATTTGCTATTTTTTTAGTTTTTTGGATGTAAAATAATTCAAGCCCGTAAAATAAACGAATATGAATATCTTTTAGAGGTTAAGACTTAAGAAAGTATCTTTTTAAGGAATGAAATCTTATTTATTCATTGATAGTTTTATTATAAATAAAATGAAGAAAAATAAAATCAGAAAAGTACTCGTGTATTCTAATAAAAGAGATTATTATCTCTACTCCATAATTAAATTTCCTCAATAATATTGAAATCATAAAGAGTTTTATTAGTGTAAATATAGTATGTCATGGTGACCCATTTTTAAATCAATTATAGGCTATAATATCATATCGTAATAGGTTATTGTATTGTATAATGTAATTAAATATATTAGAGGCTTCAGTCTTCTCCTCCCGACATGTAATCCCTTCTTTTCTCTAAAAAAATTTAGGTAAGTGTTCCCCGATCTTACCACACCGATTTTGGTGGACTCCTACCGGGTTAAAAAAAAGTAATTAAAAATATCATATTATAATAGATAATTAAAATTAATATATTTAAAAACTATCTTCATTTAAGCTTGTCATAAACAAATATAAATTTTTAGAGGTTAATAAAGTACGTTTTTCTAAGGAAGGAAATCTTATTTGTTCTTTGATAGTTTTATGATAAATGAAGGGGAAAAAGTATAAAATTAGAAAAAAAATACTTGTATGTATATTCTAATAAAAGCGATGATCTCTATTTCATAATTAAATTTACTCAACAATGTTGAAATAAAAAAGAGTATTATTGTAAATATTGTATGTCATGTTGACACATACATTTTCTTAATAAATTGCATTCTATAATGTAATGACAAATATCATATCATAATAAAATCTTCTACAGTCGATTATCAGTACCGGTAAGATCTTCTAGAGACAATAGTATGAGTATTTTATTTATTATTCTAAAATTTTGTTTTAAACGAAGAGAAAAAAAATTAAAACTTAGATATATAAGTTGTTTTAAAAAGCCGCACAAATATTTCACACGTTAGTTTCTTAGAGATCCGAGTCTCATTTTTATGTATAAAGGATTAATGATTCTTTATTTATCTTAAATTTTTACGTGGACTATACTAATATTTGTCTAAGCTAAATATATAATATTTGATAAAATAATATAGTCTAGTTTTGTAGATCTTTTGAACTAGTTTTTAAATATATATTTTTTATTTGAATAGTTAGAATAAAAAATTAACATTCTTTATATTAAATATCAATTTAAAAAAATATGAATTTTTGTAGAGCTGGAGAGAATATCTTGTTTATTATATAAAAGGTTTATTATAGATCAAGAGAAATCTTTATTAATTTTAAGTTCACTACTCGCTATATTTTTTAAGGAATATTATATTCATTTTATATTAAATACGTTTATAATTATTAGTAGATCAAATTGTTATTAATAAAAGCTAAAAACTCTAATTTTGTTTTAATTTTTTTACTTTCTTTTTACTTTTCTATAAAAAATGATTTTCTTCCCTTTTTATTATATTGACTGATTTTTTAAAATCAATGCTCGAAATTCTATTTTTTTAAAATTTGTTTTTCTTTTAATTCTATTAACTAATTTATTTAAATATATTTTTGTTTATCATTTGATAAATAACATACTTTTGTAGATCTTCTGATGTATTTGTATGACTCTATAATTGACATCATTACACCATTTTAATTTTAAAAAAATATTCATATGCCTAAAAGTTTGTTCGCAAATTTTATAATTTATTAAATCTAAGTCAGGTATGTATAATTGTGATAAAATAAAATTTTATTAAAATTAGCTAATTCTATTAATTATAAATTTGGATTCATGAGTTCAAAATAATCAATTATCATTTTTTGAAAACATAGTAAAAAAAGATGCAATAATTGAAGAGGGAAGGAGAAGAAAATTAAATACTAAAAAAGATGAGAATGGTTCATTTTTATGCCGTCACGATGCATTAATACATTTTGGTAGTGCATTTTCGGTACTAAGAGTAAAGTTGAACTTATTAACCAGAATGCCATCGTGTTTTTATAGATTTTTTCAATTTTTTTGAATTTATCTTATATCTAATGCACGAGATGCATTCTTATTTCTTTCATTAGATTGCATTACACACACAGATATATATATATATATATATATATATATATATATATATATATATATATATATATATATATATATATATATATATATATATATATATATATATATATATATATTATATATATATATATATATATATATATATATATATATATATATATATATATATATATATATATATATATATATATATATATATATATATATATATATATATATATAATATATATATATATATATATATATATATATATATATAAAGGGGCCGGTTCCTGTGAGAAAGGTGTTTGGTGAAAGAAATAAGAATAAATCAGACACTTCAAATTGGATGCATCGTGTGGCTTAAATGAATCAACTTTGTTGACCTCTTAATATGGAAAGCAATCATTAGATTAGAATAAAATAGTTAGTTATTGCATTGTAAGGTCAATTTGGTAAACTAATTTGAGTATAATTTTTTATACACAAGTCCATTTTTGATAAAAGATATATCCTTGTAAACCACTCATGGAGATCTACCCAATGACACTAATATTGAATATAAAAATTTGATATTATTTTTCTTCGCACATTTTAAAGTAAAAAGTGAAAATTATAAATATTTTTTTATATGAATGCACTGTAATACCCGATATATGCATCATGTTTCGTACTTTAGATTTTATTCAACTTATCTTTGAATGTGTTGAGAAAGTCTAAGAATGCGTTGTATTCTGAACATTTTAAATGCATCATTGTTTGCAGAACATTCACTATCTAAAATATACAGATGCATCATATTTGTGATAGTAAAATTTTACTCTCATGCATCAACTTTGATTTTGAGAATGCAGTAACAAAATATATAATCAGTTACCTTAATTCTAAAAATGCATTATCTTCTTATATAAGTGCATTATCTTGATTCTCATAATGCACAGTAATAGAAAAAATCAAATAAAAAGAAAAAGGCATATCAAAAGAAGATGTACTTGTACATCATACAATGTGCAGCATACAAGCAAATTTTAAGACAACAACACTTTCAGCAACAAGAGACTACACAATGCAACCAACTGAAGCCCAATGAAACTGATGGAGGACATGTTGAGTAATAAAGTCAACTGAAAGGAATGTGCAACAAAATTAGGGAGCAGCATCCTCAGCTAAATCCAATTATTAGAGCTCTCCACATACATGCCACTATTAAAAAGTTCATGGCACCAATCCCAATCACCATCAGCACAACCATTAGACTTCCATGAATTTGGAAAACAAGAACAAATCACACTCGAAATTGTGAAGGAACCATGAATTTTTCGTTGGGAAGATAAAAAGACCATTATTGGATTCTCAATTGAGATGAGAAAAAAAATAAAAATTATGATAATCATACCTCGAAACATAAATCTTGAGAAAATTTCAGATCTGTTGTGAGATGTGGGCAAGAGAATCTCACGTAAAAGGAGAGAGACAAGAGAGGAAGTGCGCTGATTTCCTTGAGATGATTGCAGAGAGAAACGTAAACAAGAGGTAAATACTTATTTGCCCTTGTTCACTTTGTAATATGCGTATCTAGCTTTTTCGATCTAATGGTTGAGATTCATTCTTATTTCTTTCGTAAGATCTCATTCTCACCGGAACCAAAACATATATATATATATATATATATATATATATATATATATATATATATATATATATATATATATATATATATATATATATATATATATATATATATATATATATATATATATATATATATATATATATATATATATATATATTGTGTGTGTGTCTATATATATATATAGATAGATGTGTGTGTGTGTGTGTGTGTGTGTGTATCGACTTACACACATACAATATATTTTCATTTTTGTACATGTAAAACTTAAACTTTTAATATATGGAGTACTAAATTTCACTTTCATATAATTTATAAGAAACTAATACCCATTTATATGCAAATTTTTAATGATTTTTTTACTTTTTATTTTCTCATCTCATTTATTTTTATTTTTAAATTTTTAAATTTTTATTTTTATTTTTTAATTTTTAGATTTTTTTATCTTGAACTTTTTTACATGTATTGTTAAATATCTTTCAAGAAAAATGATATAAAAAATTAAATTTCTTAAAATCCAAGTCTAAAAGTTACTCCCCTTGGAATTTTTCATATTTCGGTTTTTCAGATCAAACAACCAAGTGAAAAAAACTATTAAATCTGATCTGATTTTAATAAGAATAAGAAAAAAGTAGAAAAAATAAGTTGAACGGAACGGGGCGTAAGTATGCATTGTTCTTTAGATTTAAAAAAATTTTAAGAAGTAAATTCCATAATTGGTTTTTTATAGCAGTGGGATTTTCAAATATTACTCGCGTCCTTTTATGGGTGCATTTCCACAAATGGTCCTTTTTAATTTTTTGTCTTGTTGGTGTTAATTTTAAAGTTAAAAGTATAATTTGCATCAACCTTATGTCTAGTAACGTATTTTGATATTGGTTAGATGAATAAAATAAAAATAATGACTATGATTGTGAGCTAGGATTCTGACAAAAGACCACATCTTTAGACTATGATTTTAGTAGAAAAAACGTTTGTAATTCACAAACGACTCATCATGAGCAGCCTTTAGAATTGTATTTGACAAAAAAGACATATTATAATTGTGAAATTACAATTTTAGCCCTGAAAGATAGAAGATAAAAAAGACTATTTATGAAATTTACTCTATGTTATAATAGAGGACTAAATAGAAAAATCTTTATATAATAAAGAACCAATTATGAAATTTACTCTGTTTGATATATAAACTTTGGATATCCGTGGATAGAAAAAGAATTTTCATGATTTTTTGGTTTCTCTAGGCTAGAAATTAAAATACATTGAAACATTTTTTTTTGAAACATTTTTTATCTTTGGGCATCCTTATTATTATTATTATTATTATTATTATTATTATTATTATTATTATTATTATTATTATTATTATTATTATTATGAGTTTATGGTTAGTTTGCCGCAAAAATTGTATAGAAAAATGTACTACTCTCTCTGTTCCAATTGATAGTGCATGTTTCGGTTTACGATGTTTAATTGAAATACTTTCAAATCATTTTATATGACAAATGATATAGAATTAAAAAATAAAAATTACATATTAAAATGCTACATCAAAAGATCTACTTCGTACAAAACTAGTAGTGACAATAGTACTTTATTTTATCAAATTGATAACTAAAATAGAGAAAGAAAGTGAATGATGTTTGACCCTGTGAATAGTGAACAGATACTATAAATTAGGACGGAGGAAGTAAAAAATATTCAATGATTCAAAAAAAGGTTTTCATTTCAATGTTCTCCAACCTCTTATTATTTGCTTAAGGTCCGTTCCGTCGGACTTGTTTTTTCTACTTATTACTTATTATTATTAAAATCAGATCAGATTAGATCAGACCCAATCAGAACAAATCACATCTGATCAATCAGATCAGACCAAATCAAATCCAATAATACCCAATCACGAAAAATATAAAAATAATATATATATATATATATATATATATATATATATATATATATATATATATATATATATATATATATATATATATATATATATATATATATATATCTAAGGATTAAATAATAATTACTATTATTATATTAAATCACATTACTTAAAGCTAAACACACCTAAATCTTAATTAATGTTATAATTTTAAATATTATTGTTATATTATTATTATTATTAATATATTTCAACTACAAACTTTTATTTTTAACATAATTGTTTATAAAATAATTGTACAAAATTTAATTTTCAAAACCATAATTATTTTATACATAAAAAGACTTACTTTTAAACTTTAACATGGTATAATATATACACAAGAGTGAGTTTATAACAAAATTGATAGAGGTGAAAGGAATATTAGTGTTTAAAATTTTATATGATCTTTAATTTGTAACATGAAATATATTATTATGTAATATGTATGTAGAAATGTAATATTTTTGTAGAATAGCATCCATATATTTTTAATATTTGGTTATTTTAATACTGATTATTTAGTTTTTCACAAAAATTAAAAAGTAGTCATATTGAAAAGATGTTTAATATTTCAAAAAAAAGTTTAAATATATTAATGGTTAGCTGATTTTCTTATTTTACTTTTTTTAAGTATATATGAAATGTAATACTTTAAAACTATTAAATTTTGTAATAATTTTAAGTTTAATTTAAATCAAATTTAAATTCATTTACACCATATTTAATTAAATAAAACCATATCCAATTAGATCAAATTAGATCAGATCCAATCAGATCAGATCCAATAAAATCAGACACTATCAAATCAGATAAAATCAGATCCAATCATATCAGATCAGAACTTTTAAAATTCAAATCAGATTCAATCAGATCAGGCGTGCAGAACAAAGCCTTAGTTCAAAGCAAACAACTAATGAAAATTGGAAAAAATTCTTAATACGAGCTGTGTAACTAATTTATTTGTTGAAGTAAATATGTTGATTTGTACAAAAATTGCAAATTCAACCAATTAACATATTAACTAGATTAAGGTTCCTCGCCAATCCGTTTCTTTTAACATAGCATTTTAATTGCCATGTTTCCATTGTCAATTAAGCCAAAGGAATTATTGTTAATAATGTTTTAGTTTCAGAATACATAGTGGCCTAAATCAAAATGACAAACTAAACTTCATTTGACTTTAGACACGAAATTATTGGGTTATTAACATTATAACCTTTACATTTTGAAATTTCTTGGGAAGGCCAGCAAATGGAAGGTCTAACCGTCTAATGGTACACATTTTTCTTTATACTAATGAATGAAAATAAGATTACATAAAGCACATCCCTTATGAGAGCATCAATGAAGGCGCTCCCATTAGTTAAAAGAGTACACAAAGACAAACGCCAAATACACCGCACGCGAAATCAAAACACCAGTCTCGGGTCCAAAAAGGTAGTCTGGAAATATGTTCATTCATGATATATATATTAGCTCAAAAGACAATGGAGAGCTATAACAATGTAGTTCCTATTTGAATGGCTCGTTATAGATAAAGAAATAGTACAAGTTGTGCACAATAAGAGTATACACTACCGCCTCACGGTGGCCAATTGGGGTCAGGAGTTACCAGTTCAGTTGTCAGTACATTCTCTGTTTCACTCTTCTTCCATTTGCATCACTTCCATCAAGACCGGTCCTGCCATGACCACAGCAAGTTGCTGGGTGTAGACCCATCTTGGCTACATATTGAAGCAGTTCAGTTAACACCGAAGGACAGCTCTCCTTCAGGTGATCAAATCCCTCTGTTTCCATCACAGCTAAGAAAAACCAAACACCCCTTTCGTCAGAAAAACATCCACGCACAAAGGTTGCAATCATGAATACAAAAATCATATGTAGTAGTAGTAAAAGGAGCAAATCATATATTGAACCAATGAGCATTTTTTGAACAATGTTTATCACAAATGAAGTAAATGATGACTTCTTGAGCAGTGGCGGGCCAGAGTCCAAATTATTCCCATTGATAATAAAGAAGTCATCTTCATCATTTTATTTCTCAAACATGAAAAAGAATTCTATGACGGAGGTAAGGAAAAAAACACACCTTTCAAATTTTCAGACGATGCGATGAATTTCAGACAAACAGATTTCAGTTGCACGCACTGGTGTTGATCCGCCAGAGCTAGCGTTGTAGCTACTGTATTGATGGCGACGTCCTCTATGAGTTTAGACTCGCAGAGCAATCTCAACCTGTCAAGCCCATATAGGTCTGCTGCAGCAAGCAAATGTTGGGCCATCAGAGTGGCAGCCCATGTTGTATCATGACCAACGAGGTCTTGTAAATCAGGCAGTGCATCCCAATATATGAAGTGAAGCAATGCCTGCAAAAGATACAAAGGAAATTGAGTTGCAAAACTGTCCCATCAGAAAGAACAAAATAGTATTGTACTTTAAATTGATTCCAAGATTTAAATTTAAAGCGAGGCATGCATGTGCATACTGAAAAATCAGTCAAAACATCTTGGATTGAAATAACTTAATGTATACTGTTCGGGATTAGAGCAAATTGGAACAGGTTCTGGTGGTCCGGTTTTGTCTTTGTCGGAAGCAGTAGCTTGCAAAGTACTGAATGCAAGAGCATCCAAAGTTTAATGTAATATTACTTCTTGCATGATGGAATTTTTTAAGTAAGAATAATAATATGCTTTCGAATTTGAGTGGACCTAATTAATCATCATCCTCAAAGCAATGCCTCTAGATGCTCACTGTTTGTTTAGTGGTTTGAGTTTTGAATTACTCAATCAACATGGAGATACGAATTTTACATGAACATCAGATTCGAAAATCTTATTAAGTCGAACACGAGAGGAAGATGCTGGACAGTACATGAGGAAGATGTATTGAGTATTTGAGGCTTTGTGCTTCTCGATTCTCTGAGTCCCTTAAGTTAGCACTTAGGTCTTAGCAAACACCAAAGAAAATAGAAATTTTACTATTTTAGGGTTGCATGCAACGCAAAGGGGGCATAGCGCCTCAAGACACATTTAAGGCATAGGCCTCAAGAACATGAGGCGCAAAGGAGTTTATTTCAGATTAATAAGAAAACTACCCAAACACATAAAAAACAACACAACCTGCATAAAAAAATGAAACCCAAATTACAGCAGATGATATTAAATTCATGGTTTAAACCTCAAAGTAACATAAAATTAGCAAATCTAATAAAATATCAAGTGTTTTTCTTTGTTGCTGAAAAAAGTATTTAAAATATTAAGAAATTAATCAGCAGATATGATGTGTAGAAAGAGGAAGAGGGAAACTGACCACAGAATAAAACAAAAAACTAAGCAAAAAGATAAAATTGACTGTTGAATTTGTAAACTAAAAGCTACAAGGGGAAAAAAGAGCAGAGAAAAAGCATACAAAATACAAAAAACTGAGACAAAGAGAAGAAGAAGAAAAGATAATGACAATGATGGCGAGTAATAACCCTAGGATGACTTTTTCAGGTTATTAATTAGGAAAATAGTATGTGTCCTCTAGGCGCGCCTCAGTTGTGCCTCACTTTACGCGCGTAAAGCACTGATGTGCACACCTTTCAATCATTCCCCGCTTCACGACTATGATGCAAAAAGAGTGTTCTCTTGGCATCCTATAATCAATACAAAAGGAGGGGAGGAAAAAAAGAAAAGTGCGAGCAGATAAAGCAAAGTTCAAAACCTTAAAAACAGGAGCTTGCATTTCTTCAATTCTAATGCAATGTGTGTATTGTTCCTTCAAGGGACCAAAGAGCTGTGCCCTGAATACAGGAGAACGTGCAGCAAGCACCAACTTGTGAGCACGAAACACTTCACCATCAACTTCAAAATTTATATCACTTCCCTCTGCACTTTCCAAGAGCTTCCCAAAATGGAGACCAATGTTAGGCGGTGGCATAGGAATGGAGTAAATCTTGGGTGCTTCTATATATGTTCTGACAACGCCAACAGTGCACTGTATCAAGAGGCAGTCGTCTTTGAGGAAGTCGGATGTTTCCAACATAGGTCTTCTAAAAAATCGTTTGTAGCCCCTGGAAGTGAAACATCATTTCAAAAATTTATTTTTGTGTTGTGTAGGAAGAAAAATGTACTACATCTAAAATTTGCAAAGGAAATGCATGCAGTTCATATTTCTCACAGATTGTTCATGTACATGCATTGGAGAATCCAATATTCACTTGCACAACAGTAATGGAGATCGGATGCTAGTTTGGAGGGTAACAGGATATACACATTTCACATCAAGTAAAAGCATGAGTTAATGTCCATATATCACTCCAACAGACACACACTGGGCACAATAGAAAACTCATTCATAACCGCTGCAATGATAACCACACAATGTTTATGAGTCATTTGCTGTATTGATAAATTGATATAGATCATAAGCATACAAATTCATATACAGAATTATTTTGGTTTCAATGGTATATGCCTAGAATTGGACTGAGTGGAAACTGAGCAGAATAATAAAGATAGCCATGGGCCAAAGACCTTGTGGTCCAGCGGTCTGTGGCTCTCCAAATGGGAGGTCATGGGTTTGAACCCCAATGGGGTATTAACTCTTTGTTCTTCAATTGGTTGAGAAGTATATATGAATAGATATTACATTGTAATATAGTTAATAATGGTAAAAAATAAAGATGGCCATGGAGTGGTAAAGCTGGAAAATAATTAATATTTTTTAAAAAAATAAATTTACCATGAGTTTGTACAATCCATACTACTACTATTACAAATGCTAATAAATAGGAACTCCCTCCGTTCCAATAAGTTTGAGACAAGGGTAGGTGGCATGGAATTTAAGAAATACTGGTATGGTGTTGTGTGATTGATATTGAACAAGTACCAATAAAGCAAGGATGATTTTTGAGCACACGAATATGGTATGGGACAGATTTTGAGATGGACCAAAATAGTGAGACTAAAATGGGACAAAGACAATGGGACATAGTGAATATCATATAATTCATGCTATAATTTATTATACAGTGAAAATCTCAAAGGTAGAGATGGAAACTTTCCCAATTTTACTAAACCCCATTCACTTGTGTTGTTTTATGATTTACTGTTACTAACTCATACCCTGCAGGTCCATTTCTACCATAGATAAGTAACTAAGCAGTGAATCTCAATCACATATACTCCTATCTCGAAAAAAAGATTGCACATTTATTTTTTGGTTTGACTCAAAATAAGGTTATACTTTTATGGAAATATTTGTATGGGTCATATTATTTACGTCTCCTCCCTACAAATCACAGTCACAAAAATTCAACTTTTTAATTACCATGGAGGGAAAATTACATGAAAAAGCACGACTTTTACTCAATTTTCTATTTCTAGCATGAACTTTATTTTTTGTCAATTAAATGCACACACTTTGTTTCTTTTCCAATGTGGGATACAACTGGGTTGTGGTACTTTATTTCTTTGCCAATTTTAGGCATGCCATTTATTTCCAAATTCGCATGCATCTCATATTTTTGTCCATTGTGTGCTCTAAAATTTTGAATTTGTTATTATGACTATGGGTCCTAATGAACTATTTATGTTGTTCTGATACAGAGTATATTTTTATGAAAATTGAAGTAGAAATGGTTAATTTACTTTTTCTATTGAATTTTTTCACCCCATTTTTTATAATCAATTTTCTAATAGAGCTGACTTGGAGAAGAAAAAAACACAAACTGCATGCCTTAAATTGGCAAAGAAATAAAGGTTGTATATTTAATTGAAAAAAAGTATAGTTTGTGCCAGAAATAGAAAAATGAGTAAAGGTCGTGTTTTTTCATGCAATATTTCCCTAACCATGGGTGTCATATAAGGAAACTACTAGTACTTATGTGAGGTAACGAATCAGGACAATACTTTTAAATTTGTTCAAACGCTTTAGAGCGGCATTCCAAAAAAACTCTTTTATGCAAAATCCCAATAAAATACAGAATGTGAAGTAAACAAAATGTGAACAAAATGAGAAGGATGAACAATTCTAGCAAGGATATTCTTAGGAGAAATACATGATTAGATCAGAAGTAGTAGAGCAGCTAGAAATGTAACAAGAGAATGAATTCAAGTGAGGCTCAAATGGTGACAAATAGTCATGAACTTATATTGTGCTCAAATATACTCCGTATAAGCTGAGCTGTGAATACTAAACAAACTCAATGCATACATGTAGAGTTAGGAAAAAGCATATGCGGAAAATAAAAGAACATGTGTATGTGATACTGATAATTACCACATGCTGCCCCGATATTTGAGGGTGTATGGTCCAGTCTCTAAAGCCCTCCCGAAATGAGAATGAACCTTATGCCTCCCGTTCCCACTCTGATCCAACAGAGTCAGCTCAAACAGCGCCCGAACATCAGTTGCATCACTAGCCAGCGCAATGAAGAGAGACACATACGTAGCATTATCCTCATTACTTTTCCCATCTGGGTAAAAGTAAATAGCCCAATCATACCCGCCAACAGTAAACGTTTCGGAGGCTATGTATTTCCCGATTCCCATGCCTTTTGACAGAGAATAACCCTTAATCTTGAAATCGTGCGACCCGTTGACCGTCTCCGTCCGGCAGGTGGACGAGGTGGTGGTGGATTGAGCAGACGAAGAGGCTTCCGGCCTTTGAGCATCCAAATGAACCCGAACAGTTCCCATTCCCAGGGGTTTGCAAGTAATTGAACCGGATTCGATTGAAAATGGGGGAAAACCAAACGGACGGCGACGAAAAGCAGGGACAACGGAGGGATCGGATTCAAAACCTAGGGTTTTGATATGGAATCCGTGTTAACAGAAATTGGGATTTGGAAGGTGAAAAAAAGTCCGATATAGGACCGTAGAAGAATACAAAGATGGAAGAAATTGGATTTCAGGCAACTGATTTGGGAGTCTGGCAAAGCGAGGAGACGATGATCGTGGCACGTCGACTCCGATATATAAAGAAGAAATGGAGTTCGATTATTGGAAAATTAAAAATTTCTGGAAGGGCCCAACTCGCCCAAGTTCCTACTCTTAGGGGCTGTTTGGTAACTTCTGAATGGGTAAGTGCTGAACCAGTAAGAGGTTTGAATCATTAAGTGCTGAATCAGTAAGAGGTCTGAACCATTAAGAGCTAGTATATTGTTTAACTATTCAGAGGCAAATGTCTGATCAATTCAGATAAGAGCTCTTAACCATTCAGACTCTTTATAATACTTAACCATTCAGAGGCAAATCTCTTAACCATTCAGACATCTGAACCATTAAGAGGCTGAAACAAACAGTCTGAACCATTAAGTGCTGAATCATTCAGACATCTGAACCATTAAGAGGCTGAAACAAACAGCCCCTTAATACTTTAATATCGCGGCAACTGATTTAGCTCCATACTTTAATATACGGATTACTTCCTCATCTTATTTGCCTAATTTGATATACTATTATAGTACTACCTCCGTTCTATTGTCTTTGTCCACATTTGACATTTGGAACTGTTCATCTAAGCATTTTGACTCATCAAATTCTCTCAATGTGTAAGCCTAAAAATAGTCATGTGTGATCTTGTTTGATTCGTCTTAACATATAGATTATTAATATATAATTTCTAGAATGTTTTAATATCCAAATTACAAGATAAAATGGATTAAAGAAGTGAATTGGATGGTGTGCCAAAAGGTAAGTGGACAAAGACAGTTGGACGGAAGGAGTATTATACTATTATGTAGTTCAAAGATTTTTGATAATCAAATCAATAAAATACTTGTATGAATTTTAGCCAACGATATTGTGGTACCTTGTTAAGTAAGATGTAACATACAAGTAAATGTAAGTTTGATTCCTAACAATTATATTAAATATAGAGTAAAGTTCATAATTGGTCTTTTATAACAGGAGGATTTCCATATTTAGTCCTCTATTATCAAATATTACCCTCGTAGTCCTTTTTTTAAAGGGTGTCTTTCCACAAATGGTCCTTTTTTGATCTTCCGCCATGTGAGTATTAATTTAAATGCTAAAAGTATAATTTGACATCAACATTATGTCTAGTGACGTGTTCTGATATTGGTTAAACGGATAACACAAGAATAATGACTATGATTGTGGGCTAGGATTCCGACGAAAGACTACATTTGTAGACTATGGTTGTAGTAGAAAGCAAATGTAATTTACAAACGACGCAAACAGAATAATTTTTGGAATTGTGTATGATAAAAAAGATATATTATCATTGTGAAATTACACTTTTAGCCCTCAAATTAACTCCCACGTGATAGAAGATCAAAAAAGGACTATTTGTGATAAGATACCCATAAAAGAAGGACAACTGGGTAATATTTGATAATAGAGGACTAAATAGGGAAACCCTCCTTGTTATAAAGGACCAATTATAAAATTTACTCTTAAATATAAAATCTCAAATCAACCGGTGATTATGGTTGTGTTTGGAAAATAGCTTTTCAAATAGTTTTTAACATCTTTGACAAACTTTGGTTTTTTGATTAACTAGTATTTTAACCCGTGCCATGCACGGAGTCGAACCAAATTTTTTTTATTCTGAATTTTTTCAATGCAATATATTTTCTAGAATCAAGTAAATATATTTCTAATATGATTTTTAATCAATAGGCAACAACGCTAAAGTAGAATATATAATTTTTGAGGAATTAAAAGTGTACTCAAGAAATCTATTTTAATTCCAATTTTTCTAATAAACTCCAGGGTACACAACATTGGTATGCTTGTAAGGGTTTCGTTGTCATCTAAAACCAATACTGAATTGGTTAAAAATAATACCTCGGAGTATAACAAATTAAAAAACAATGTTTGACGTTGATTTTTGTTAATAGTCATCGCAAAACATAAGACTATTCAGAATTATTTTCTCTAGAATTTCAGGGGTAGTCTTGAATCAGATGGTACCAAAATTCATTTGGGGTATGAAAACCTATCTTCCCAACTCGATTTCCTGAAACCACAATTGCATTGATAATGTTCTTTTGCAGCTCTTCAACAATTAATCTTCTACTATTACACAATCTAGATGTTTGGTCAATATTCTTCAATAACATATTTGGTACCACCTTTTTTATAATTATTTTTTGGTTTTGGATCCACGGACATTTTATTTCATTAAAAAAACTAATTGTTGTTCAATCATCTTCAATACCTACATTTGAATATGCTTGGTGTGAAGAATCTGAACTTAAATACTCTTTATCACCTCCTAGAATAAGGGATTCGACAACTTCATTTACCATTCAACAATCTCGAGCGCGGGTGCAAATAATGCACTACTTTAAAAAAGATTAATTTTTCATGTTCTCTAATAGATTTGGATAAGTAAAGTTCAATATACTCTTGAGGGGGTACTTGTGTCAAGAATCAAGAATTCAGACTGGAGTTCAACGTCAACAATTCCATCAATCACTTGTCCAAACTTTCCATCTTCGACTTTGATTATCCAATCAAAAAATCTTGTGTATCCTATTTGTGCAAGAAGGTGTACATGAATACAGTCTCATATTCTTGGTCAATGTTACCAAAAACCAAGTCATCCGGCGTTCGGCTTTCAGAAACCGGCGTTCGGCTTTCGGCATTGGTTTTTGGGCATCCGAACCAACCAAGAGGTTTTTAACTTTTTATGATCGGTTTTTACTTCTTGGCATATTTAAGCAGTTCTCCAACAAAAACGCTTCAAAAACCACCTTCCGTTTATGGTCGTTTAGTGAAAACCATGCAAAACGACACAAACTTGGTTAGCCGTGGTTTTCAACTAAATGACGTGGTTTTTGAGTTGTTTTACTTGTTTTCTTAGCAAAATGCAATAAACAAATGTTTTCAACACTTAGTTTTTATTTTTGGAGAACTTACGTTTTTGACATCGGCTAACGGCATGACTAAACCAACCATAGGTCTAGCCCAACAGCGATGTTGGTGCACCCAACAGCGCTGTCTGGCTTGAGTAGCTGAAAACCATGGTTTGGCGTTAAGTCTTCCAACAGCGATGTTGCACACTAGACATCGCTGTTGAGCCAAGGTTGGATTTCCAGAAACTTCTGGAACAGCGATGTAGGCTTTCCTACAGCGCTGTCCAACCTAAGCCAAAAATATAGTGCATTGGCAGAAAGTTTCAGGACAGCGATGTTGACCCAGAAATAGCGCTGTCAGGCCAAACTTCCATCTTCCAAGTCAGACCTAAACATCGATGTTCTAGTATTGAACATCGATGTAGGGACCTGACCGTTGGAAAGAATTTAAGGCCAAAACTTTCCTTGTTTGGAAGTCAACAGCCAAAACAGCGATGTAGGGGTATTGGACATCGCTGTTGGCATGACCGTTGCTTCCCATTTTTCAAAACGCAAGCCTAGAACAGCGATGTCCAAGCCTAGGACAGCGCTGTCTGGGTGAATTTCAGCAGATCCAAATTTAATCAAATCCCACAAATTGTGCAAATCACCCCTTAAATGTTTTGGTCCGTTGGAGCCTATTTTTCAACTATAAAATGGGGTGTTTGGGTCTGTTTTAAACATCACATTGACTTCACAACTCCTACTCCTTCATTGCAAATCACTCATTCTTTATTCATAGCTTTTTGAGAGCCATTTTTGTGAAGCTTGTGTTGTGTTCTTGAGCGTACTTAGTTTACTCATAATCTACTCTATAAGAGAGGCTCGTTTTTGAGTGTATTTGTGTTCCTAGACACTTTGAGAGAAAGTATTTCTCTCGCTAGATTCAAAGGAAGGGTTGTTTCCTTTGAAGGACTCGTTGAGGTTCGTGTAACTCGAACTCTCAAGTTGTAACGGTTTGTTAAGCACCCGCAAGCTTAACGAGATAGTAGTGTAGCTCGAGAGAGTCTCTCGGGAGGCTGGATTAGCCACAAGTTATGGTGAACCAGGGTAAAATTCGGTGTGCCTCTTACTCTTCTCTTTTAATTTTTAAATTCCTGTGATTTCTACGATCAAATGCTATTCACCCCCCACTAGCGTTGGTCTATTATTCTAACACAACAAACAATTCATTCATACCTGCTACAATGATAACCACACAATGTTTGTGACTCATTTGTTGTGTTGAAATATTGGTGTAGATCATAAGAATACAAATTCACGTACAAGATTACTTTGGTTTCATTTGTATATGCCTATATATAGACCGAGTGAAAAATGAGCAGAACAATAAACATAGTCGTGTGCCAAAGACCTTTTGGTACAATGGCATCACTGTGACTCTCCAAATGGGATGTTACATGGTTGAACCCCCATAGAGGCGTTAAGTCTTTGCTCTTTTGTTGGTTAAAAAGGACATAATGAACAGTTACTACATTGTAATAGAGTTTATAATACTAAAAAATAAAGATGGCCAAGGGAGGAGTTGTAAAGCTACAAAATAGTTAATATTTTTAGACAAATAGTTTTATGAAGAGTTTGTACAATCCAAACTACGACTATTACAAATCCTAATAAATAGAAACTCCCTTCATTCCAATAAGTTTGAGACAAGGGGAGGGGGATGCAATTTTAGAAATAGTAGAATGGTGTTCTGTGGTTGATATTGAATAAGTACCAATAAAACAACGATGATTTTTGAGCACATAAAGGTGGTATGGGACACATTTGAAATGGATCAAGATAGTCACACTAAAACGGGACAAAGACAATGGGACATAGTGAATATCATATAATTTATGCTATAATTTATTACACAGTGAAAATCTTAAAAGTAGAGATGGAAACTATCCCAATTTTACTGGACCACATTTACTTGTGTTGTTTTACGATGTACTGGTACCAACTCCTACGTACCCACATTATTGTATCCATGGATAGATAACAACAATAGCACAAGAAACTCAACTCTTTACACTGGCCTCAACCACCACAATAAGATTGGTAAGCCCACAATGCCACATGTTTCCAATTACATACTCTGTACAGTTTGCTCATGGCCTCCAGTCATGGTAGTCAAACTCTAGATTCTACGCAGGATCGATAACGTAATTAAGACCATAACATCGAAAGATCTTGACTTCGGATATATATATATATGTATATATACACACACACACACACACACACACACTACGCAAGGAGGATTCATCAAAGGAAGACAAATTCATGATCAAACCCTAACAGCCCAAGAGCTAATCCATGGCATCAACTACAACACAAGAGGGGGAAACCTAGCTATCAAACTTGACATGTCTAAGGCCTTTGACAGAGTTTCTTGGGACTTCTTAGAGCAGATTTTGAGGAAATTTGGCTTCTCAGAAAGGTTCATCAACCTAACCCTTAATAACCTCAAGTCTACTACCCACTCTATTCTGATTAATGGCTACCCTAGCAAATCCTTCCAGCCCAAAAGAGGTCTCAGACAAGGAGACCCCCTCTCTCCTCTTCTTTTCATCATAACAGCAGAGAGCTTCAGCAGAACCATCAAACACAAAACCTACCAGGGGACTCTAAGCCTATACAAAATGGGAAGACATTACATACCAATCACCCATCTAGCTTTTGCTGATGACCTACTGATTTTCACCAATGGTGCTGCCAGTAACCTTGCCAAATTCTCAAACTTTCTGAAGGATTATGAAAGAGCTACTGGACAGAAAATAAACCTCCACAAAAGCTCTTTCTATACCCCTGACAAAACTCCAACAATTCATGCAATAAAAATGGGGAAAATTCTCAACATGCAAAGAGGTCAATTCCCCTTCAAATACCTGGGCACTCAAATTCACAGAGGTATAAATACTGCAATGATCTGCTCAATCATTTCGACAAGAAATTACAGGGATGGACTAAGAAAATGTTATCCCAAAGTGGAAGGCTAGTTCTCATCAAACATGTTCTTAGTGCCATCCCCCTCCACACCCTTGGATCTACTAACCTACCCAAAAGTATCATCAACTGCTTGCAGCAGAAAATGAGTAATTTCCTTTGGGGATCCAAAGATGAGCACCTAAACTATCATTGGAGCTCTTGGAAAGACATCTGCAGACCCAAAGAGGAAGGGGGACTGAATATTACCCATATTGAAACCTTACAGATGGCTTATGGTCTCAAAATGTGGTGGAGTTATCTGAACAATAACTCTCTTTGGGCAGACTTCATGCATCACAGATACCCTCACAGCTTCAACAACCCCCCCAAACTTATTGACTCTCCAACCTGGAAGAGACTGCACCGCATTCATGACAAAGCTATCAACATCATCAACCTCAACAATGACAACCAACCATCCTGGGATGATGGTCAAACCGGCTTCAGCCTAAAGAGAGCTTACAATGCCTTGAGAGAGAAACACCCCACTCACACCTTTCTCAAACACTCATGGAACTCTAAACAGTATCCCAAGATTTCTCTTTTTCTCTGGAAGACCTACAAAAATATTTTGCCTTTCACTAACAACCTCACAAGATTTGCAGTTACTCTGCCCTCTATTTGCTTTTTATGCAGGAAAAATATTGATGAACAGAATCACACACT